>LFNC01000115.1:0-470851 GCA_001235845.1 Perkinsela sp. CCAP 1560/4 | reverse complement strand
GTGGAGGCGCTTGTCGGCGATAACGCGACGTAAGCCGGCATGTAGAGCCAGGCATTCTGAGCGGAAGCTCGAGCGCCCCTTTCCACCGACAGAGACTGTTTGGTAATTCGCTCTGCCCTTCTTGAAGATAAGGGCGGCCCCGGCGACCGAAGATGTGTCTTCAATGTATGACCCGTCGGTCCATACCTCATAGTCGGCCGGGTGGCGGTGAGCGACGGCTTCGCCTGAGACCTTTTTCTTTACGGCATCATCCATTTCTTTGGTGACTGCCTCAAGGGTCCAGGGACGGATAATTATCCGATGGTTGAGCGTTGGAGCATCCGCGAGCGGCTCCACTGACCCATATGCTGCAGTTATCTCCGTGTGGAACCTGCCGATCTCACTGGACGGCGGAAAGCAGCGGGCGACGTTTGCGGCTCGAGGGCCGCCACGAAGGGAGGACAACAGGAAGGCCTTAAAAGTAAGATACTTGGCCTTTTCGGACATTGATGGCACGTTGGCCTCTAGCAACGAATCGTATGTGTTGGTTGTTGCGGGCAGTCCACATGCGAGGCGGGCGCCGCGGGCTTGCACACTGTCCATGGTGGCTAGGTCCGTGTCCGACGCTATGCCAAACCATGCCGGGCAAGCGTACTGCATGGACGACGAAACGAGTGCTAGGTGAAAGCACCGGATCGCGTCGCGCGACGCCCCAAGCAGTGTGTTAGAGACCGCCGAGAGCTTGATGAGCGTCTTCAGACTCTTGTTTTTCATGCTTTTCGTGTGGTGACCGAAGCCGCGATGCTTGCTGAAAGTGACGCCCAAGAGTTTGGGGGTTTCAACATTTTCGAGTTCCATGCCTCGGTAACGAAGCACGGGGGCATCACGGCGGCTACGGAAGTGGCACACATTTGTTTTGCCCACGTTCACGTCCATAAAATGGGTGCGTGACCAGTGGCTGAGCATGTCAAGAGCCTGGTTCAGGACCAACTCCCGATCTCGTCCGCGAGCGACGATCGTCAGGTCATCCGCATAGAAGTAATGCAGTGCCCCTGAGCGATTTAAGTCAGCGGAGAGGTCCTCCATGAATATGTTGAAGAGGAGTGGTCCGAGGACTGTACCTTGTGGGACACCGCACGTGAAGACTTCAGTGCGCGAATAGTGCCTGTTCCCCATTCTGACGCGCACTTGGCGGTCAGTGAGAAAGTTAAGGGTCCAGCGAGCTAAGTGTGGATCCACGTTGAGCTTTTGCAAGCGCTGCAAGAGCAGATCGTGGTCCACCGAGTCGAAGGCCCTGCTAAAGTCCACAAAGACAGCGGACGTCCGTGGCGTTTTACTGGCGCTGGTGGGTTGCACCTGGGCGCGCAGCCACATTAGGACGTCCGTGGCGCTCATGCCCGCGCGGAAGCCAGCCTGGTTCTCGGATGTAACTAGGTGCCGGAGGCGACCATGGATAATCCGCTCCATCAGCTTTGCGATGGTGCTGGTCAGCGTGATGGGCCTATACGATTCCACCTTGCCGGCAGGTTTGCCGGGCTTCAGGAAGGGGACTATAGTTCCGCGCTTCCACTCGTGAGGGACGATCCCGCGCGAGAGAGACCGGTTGAACGTACGGAGGAGCGCTGTGCGCGCCGCCCGTGGTAGTTGCAACAGGGCCTCGTTGTATACGTCGTCCGGACCGCACGCTCGGTGACACTTAATGTTCCGAAGCGCATCGACGAGTTCCTGCCGCGTTATAGCGCGGAACATACTGGTTGGGCGCGGTGGCGCTTGTGGCTCTTTGGCCTCCGGGTGTTTGACGGCCTTCTTCTTGAAGAAGGAAACAAGGTGGTTCGCCGCGGTTGTTAAGGGTACCTCACGGCCGCCCTCTACGACGAGGTTCGTCGGTGTCGGTCTTGCCGACACGATATTCTGAAGCGTTCTCCACGTGGTGGAGTTTGCTGGCTTCATGTCCGCACACATCTTTCCCCACTCCTTCTTACAGTGTAAGTCTAGGAGGTTCTTCCTCTCTTGCGTTGCAGCAAGCAGCTGCCGTCGCTGGGTGGGGGTTGCGCCCTCTAACGGGCTCAACAGTCTTTCGCATTTGCGAGTTGCATCCTCTAAGGCTGCAGACCAGCTGATGGGGATGTGTGAAGCCCCCTTGGGGACTACTTCCGCTGTCGCCTTTGCGATGCTCCGTGAAAGGAACTTCGCTTGTTGGTCAGGGGTGCCTTTCTTTGGGAACTCTTTACAGTCCTCTGTAACGCGGCGGCGGAATTCTTTCCAATCCGCTCTGTCCCATGAGTAATAGGACCGTTTAGGCACTTGGCTCCCCAATGGCTCGGCGTCTCCGATCACGATATCGAAAGTGATAAAGAAGTGATCGCTGTCAGGGTCAGGCTTGGCCTGCCATCTTCGGCCTATACAGCCGCGAGCGAGAGTGACGTCGGGCGCTGAGAGCTGCCCTCTTTGTATGGTTAAGCTCCGACGTGTCGGTTCACCGGTGTTCAGGATCGTATACGCCTGGTCGATGCAGAAATCGACGACATATGTCCCGCCGGGATTCGGAGCCACGTATCTGTCCCAATCTTCGTGATGACAGTTAGTGTCAGCCCCAATTATATGGGTTCTCCTGTCATCCTGTGACAGTCTGCTGAGTGCCGCTGCACTAACTTTGTGTCCACGGGGGAAGTACGCCGAGGTGAAGTAGGAGAGTTCGTCTCCCACTTTCACACAGACGGTGGTGTGTTCTACCACTTCGGAGACCGACTGGGAGGTCAGAGAGCATTGTAGAGCATCTCTGACGAGGACGGCTACGCCTCCTCCCTTCGCATCACGGGCTACCGCGAAGCAATGAAAGCCGGGTATCGCTAGCCTGGAAGCTTCGTCTTCCGTCACGTGTAATTCCTGCAAGAGGACCACGTCAAGAGCAAGCATTTTGGCCTTGTGTAAAAGGCTAATCTTTTTTCCAGGAGAGAATCCTAGAACATTGAACTGGGCTACATGGAGGCTCGGCCCCGGATTCGGGTGCACGTCCCCAGCCCGCAAAAGCAGAGCAATCAGATTGATAGCTCTCACGGCACGCATGCGCGCGCTCTGTGGTGACAGTTTCTGGTTCTTCGCGGCCACTGACGCCGGTATTCCACAGCAGTGGTGGATGACAAAAGCTCTTGCCGATACCCGATGCCACCCGGGCGGATCCCAGTAGTATCGGGTGGCGCCTGGCTTCCCCAACGACTGGGTACTAATCCGACCCACCACGTAGAGGTGGCCATCCATCGGGTCGGCACTCAGCTGATTTTAATAGCGCAAAATTGCACGTGCCTTTCGACACGTATGCGCATGCTCTCTGCTTTTCGCGTTATTCTTGTGGGCTAATCTCATCCCGCGGATTGAAAACAAACAGAGGATTAGTAGATGTCTTCCCTCGTCTCGCCACCAAGGAGATTCTCCCCTTGGAAGTAATTTGGCGGTTTCCCGAACCTCCCCAAGGGCTGGGTACTGGTCCTGACCCACCACCTTGCGATGGCCATCAATAGGGTCGGCGCCATGACAGAAACACGACGAGGGGTTTGAAAAGGTTCTTGGCTTCCCCCAAAACTGGGGTACTGGTCCAACCCACCACGGAGAGGTGTCCTTTCGTCGGGTTAGCACTCAGCTGATTTTCGGAAAGATCGAGCCATACCAAAGCTACCGGTAATTGAGTTAAATCAACGCTTCCGGAAAATTGGTTGCTGGAGGTGACGAAATGTGTCAGCGTATCCGAAAGACTCTCTAGCTTTAAAGAACCGCTCAACTCATTATTGCAAACATTTATCAACTCCATTCTCTCTGGCAATGTTTCCAAGTCGATCTGTCCAGTAAACGCATTGTCTCCGAGGCCCAACTTCTTCATAGCTGTGGGTAAAGCTGCACACTCAAGCGTACCAGTGAGTCCATTGTGAAATGCAGCGAATTCCCTTACAGAGGAAGGCAACCATTCCAAGCAGAGTGATCCGGTAAAACCACAATTGCGCCAGTTAATTTCAACGACTTCATCATCCGCGATCACCACGCCCTTCCAGTCCTCAATGGACTTCGGCTCATCGGGGTCCCCACAAATAGCTCGCTTATCGGTGGTTCCTTGGATGACCATTTCCATCAATGTCTGATGCGAGAAAGACTCGTGGTCAACCCTGCCCAGCGAAGAATCGACTGTGTCGAGGAAAAGGAATTTGAAGACCATCTATTTTGAGAGAAAAAATGGGGAAAACTTTACTTTTACACGCCACATCTGCGACATTATATCGACCACTACATATGATTGGTAGTGTAGCCAAGACCAGCTCTCATTATTCGTTGTTAAGCTTTAATGTGAGAGACATACGCGTATCAAAGCAACCTGATAAAATGCGTATAATAGGGGTGAAGAAAAAAACACTTTCAAAGCCACAAACGGAATAATTTCCCTTGAGATTGAACAATTTCGGCCCTCATGACCAGTCTTAAAGGGGTGTATTCGCACTCGACCGTAGTATAGACTTGACAACACTTCCGAACATTTTTAAAGCCTTCAAAAGGCCTTTTCGATATTGCGTCGCTCCATAAAGACTTTATGGTACCACCAAGTGATAATCTGGTGTGGATTTCTGTGTTCTGTGAAGTTTCCGCGATATTTGCTCATCTCTATTGGCGTAATGTGCGAGAAAAGGAGTTATCAGGTGATTTCCAAATAAAGTCCCACTGAAAACTACAGTAGTATTGTCCACGCAAGGTATTCCAGATTGTAGTATTTGCACAGGTGATTTCCTGAACTTCACGGAAGCTCATGATATAAGCTGGGATGGTCACGGAGAAAAACGAGGAATGCTCTAAAGCACGAAGAGGTGCACCATACAACAGCTCTGATCGTTGGGAGAAGCCATATCGTACAATGAACGTCAACCCATTCATCATGCGAGAGTGGAGGATGTTACACGTTCCCGAGTCAATGAGAAATTTCACTCCATCAGGTATGCTTTTAGACAGGCACTCGCTTTCTTGAAAAGTTTTCTTTGAAAGCAAACAAAATCATTTGACTTGTATAGTATTGGTGAGGCAAAGGAAATTTGTTCACTTGAAAGTGGCCGGAGAGCAGACCGCTGTTGAACGAAAGTAATTCTTCTCCAAGAGATGAAAGAGAATTCAATCAACGGAGAATAGAGTTGGATTTTCCCCTTGTGAGTATACTTATACGGTTCTAATTATTCTGTCCCCGTCGCTCGGTGATGCAAACCTGGCTGGAAACAATGTACAACAAACACCCTGAGAGATGGGCAAAATATGCATACATAGATCATCCTTGGAGATTCACCATATACAGTGACAAGCCACAAATGTACAGATTCCCGAGAATGTATCTCTTCACAGCGCCCACTGCACGCATCCGTTCCACTCACACTTTGCGGTGCTTATTCTTCCAAAGCTTTCCTGCCTCTCTTCCGTGTGGGAAGCGATCGGTAGTCTCCCACACGCAGATGCGGGTCTCTCGATGATTTCACACGCCGACCAGCTTTGTCAAAGCAGTAGGAGACATCTGTATATTGAAACTCCCCGGAGAATGAAAACCATGCCAGCTTCTCGGAAGTTAAGTTGGGCAGCACGTAGCACAAGTTCTGGGAGAGTTCAACGCCCCGCTTCGAAAACACATCCGAAAAGCGACGCACAAGGTGAAGATACCCAAGTCGCCTGAGGTAGTCGATGATGTGCGCTTCCAAGGCTGTCTCCAACGAGACTTCCGGCTGGACCATTTGTAGCAGAGTATGGAAATGTTGGATCAACGAATTCATATCGGGGGAAAAGTGGAAACTCACTTCACTGGGTGCCGTTAAATTCTACTATCGTTCTCATCTACTCTGTGAGAGCTCGAAAAACGATTCTAGGAATGGTTTTGTTTCTTGTCCACAAACCACTGCACGCATTGTATTGGTAAATACACAAGGAAGAAAATTCCAAATGCCGACGAATTTCGCGACGATCAAAACGATTCAAAACTTACACCAATGTGATGACTAATTTAACCACTTCTATATCGAATGACACTAGTAAAAGTACTTGTTCGTCCAGTGCAGCACTAAGTCGTAGGAGGGAGTCATGTAGACGTAGCCACTGTATGACAGGACTGGCCTGCGCGAGTAGTAATAGTGCTGCAGGACTTCCATGACGTTCGTCGGCGTAATATCGTCGACGCGAGCGAACATCTCGGCGATGGGCACTCGCCGACCGCGGTAGAAGATCTGCTTGGAGATATCCTCGAAGCTGTTCGTCGCGCCGTCGTGGCCCATGAGAAGCTGACTCTTATACATAACCTTCGCCGCCTCGAGCTCGTTCGGGTGGACGGCCTTTTGCGACATGCGCGTGAACTCCATCATCGTCAGCTGAACGTAATCCATAAAGTTATTGGCGATACCTGTGCCGGTGGGCTCGGGACGGCCGGTGAAGGCCTTCCCGAGGAGCCCGACGTCCTCGTAGGAGTGGAAGAACGGATTTACACACTCGATGCCCTTTTCCGGGAAGTGTGTGTTCGTCGGCGTGGAGTGGTCCATCGCAGTCATGCACTTGTAGGTCAGCTGGAAACTGTGCTGCACGAGGTCGTGCTGCGACCGGTGGTACGGGCCGTGGATGTGCGTCAGGAGGGTTAAGGGCACAATATCGCCGCAGTCTGCCCCGCAGGTCTCGAATGCCCACGCGAAGTGACTCACCTTCATTCGGAGATTCCAGAGTTTGATATCGCCGCCAACGAAACGTGATTCCATCCTTGGGGCGAGTCCTGAGCGGTCGAAGGATTTCGTCGAGGGACTCCCAGTGGTCACCGGGCTCATATCCCCGAAGTGCTCTTGGGCGTACGATTCGAGCTCGGCGTGATCGACCGCGCCGCACCCAATGAGGGCGATTCGGCCAGCCGTCCAATTGCTCGAGAGGTAGGACCGAATGTCGGATTCTGTCACGCTTTGGACAGCCTCGGCAGTGCCCATCGGGGTGGCTCCGTAGCCGCGCGGTGTGGAGTCAAAGGCGGCGATGTGCATGTTGTTCATCATAACTCCCTCAGTATCCTCTTCCGCGTCTTTCAGCTCAACCAGCTGCATTTTGCGAGCTTTGTCAATGGTTTCTTGGTTGAGCAGTGGGTTACGGACCATCTCTGCGAGCAAATTCACTGTCGCGCGAATGTCGCTTTTGTGGCACTTGAAATAGAAGTTTGTCCGATCTCTCTTCGTGCTTGCATGGAAATGTCCGCCAAGTTGATCAATCTTCGCTCCCAGCTTGTCGGTATTCTTGAACTTTTGGGTCGCCCCGATGCTGCATTTCTGCAACAGCGCGGCGCATCCATTTTTTTCTCGGTCCTCGTACGCAGATCCGGCTTGTATGGAAATACCAACCGTGGCGAACTCAGTGTGTGCGGGAAAGTTTTTGCTGAGTCCCTTGAAGCTCTCACTGGCGACGAATACCCCATTGGAGAGACGCGATACGATGGTTTCTGGAATCTTGCTCAGGTAGGAGTCAAGGGTGGGACTCGTAGCGGCCTTCGGCATGGGCCGAAGCTTCTGAATCACAGTGGAAAAACTCACTGACATTTTGAATTTTTTGTGTCAAACTCGATCGAGGGGATCCAGGCGTGAAGTTGAAGAAAAAATGAAATTTGGTGAATGTTTACGCGACACCATATACAAACGCTTAATCTCCTTTTCTGTTCGTAGAGACATTCCTTACTTAACTGACAATCCGAGATGCAATTTGCTTTTTGCAGTGAAAATACGTTGCCAACAGTCGACTAGCTATGCCGGGGTCTTTTCTACTCTGTGTGGGTCCGTTGTGCGAGACGAATCCGCCCAGGGAAGCTTTTTCAATTGTGCTCCTTGGACAGCCTCCCGAAAGCGCTGGACCTGAGCCTGAACTTCATCCTCGACAGGATTTATGCAGAAAAACGACCCCCACATTCCACATACTAAGCAGCTTGCTTGAGTTGAGGAATTCGATCGAACACACTCCAATGCCACGACGTGTCCGCATTCTTGAAAGAAAATGAATGGCGTGATGCCGTTCGCTGGTCTTCCCGATAGAGGGCATATCCAAAATGAGTTCATCGAGGTTTCATCGACGATATTCTGCTCTCCCTGAACTGCCGCTTCGTACTTTTTCGGATTCACTTCCAATTTCAAAGTAACAAAGTCTTTCATTTCTCGAATATGGGAAATCTTCTCATGCTTTCGCTTTTTTCGTGGTTCCTCCTCGGCATCTCCGTGAAGCGCCCTCAACTTGCGCTTCAGAAGCACCTTGAGTACGCTTTCCTTACGATAGAGCAGCCCTTTTCCACAGGCAACTATCGGCTCCCATAATGGCGCGCCGGAAAGAGCACATGTTGTCCAAATTTTCGTCGATCGCTTTCTCACGTGCGTTAAATGGGAAGAGTGATCTTCCGCTCTTGTCTTGACGAGATACTCACGGCGATTGGGTAGAGATCCTCCATCAAGGCCCATTCTAACTAGAATAGAAGGAGGTCAATCAAATGAAACAAAAGCTCGTCGGAAAAGGGCTTTTTAAAACCAACAATGGGATTCATTGAAGAATTGTCTGTAAACATTGTTTTGTGTCAGTTGGAGGAAAATACGCATTTCCGAAGGATCATGCCTAGGGCGGAATCACAAGCCGGTGAGATGTGCGGACACGTATTCATCGCAAGTGCTTGTGTAAAGGCTTTTCGTCACACTAGATGAAGCATTGTGTGAGCGTATACTGCGTGGTTCGATAAGTCACCGGTAGGGGTTTTTTGGTAAGCATTTGAGGTACTTCTCGATCATATGATGCAAACTTGAAGCTGAAATCGACCGCTGCCGCTCACTGACTTCCCGTTCGACGCTGCGTTGAACAAAGACGGCTTCGTGCGGGGTGATTTTGTGATTACGTGTGAGATCTTTCAACGTTTCTTTTACCTCATGTGTAATGCTTGATTGCGACAAGGATTCATCGGCAGCAGGGCGTTTTCTCCGACTTTGATCTCCCAAATGCTCCCCAGCCAAAGTTCGATGAATGGGAAAGCGTGGGTGGGGGGATTTACTCGGTGCAGAGTCACTTGTCGTCGAGCCGATTCTCGCTGCTGGCGTCGTGGAAAAAAATTGATTCACTGGTGGTCGGTAGCGATGGAGCGCCAGGGTGTCATGAAAAGATTGTCTAGTATTGACTGTATCATGGGAATTTGTTCGCACATAGCTCGAGAATTCCTCTGAAGTGTGGACGGCGGCAGGTTTGGTGGTGGACTGTGCTATGATGCTCGGAGCTGGTGTGATTGGTGGGCCAGTCTTTTTCCATTGGGTATATACAGGTTGCAGTTTGCTTTCCTCATCGACACCCTTCACCGGCCCGGGAAAATGAAGCGGCCTGGGAGGGGTTTGTTCTATGGGTTTCCATCGAGCAAGAGTGACATTTTCTGGCGAGTCAAGGAGTACTCGATTTTCAATTGCTGTTTTTTCAATTGTTTTCTTCTTCGGGGGAGTACTTTGCCTGACGCCAAATATATCTTCATTATTCATTCGACAGATGTCAAGTGCGGACATGGTTGTCGGTCTGATTGGCGATCGTGCATTTTCCCGCTTATCTCTCCGATCGTTCGAATCGTTCGACGGAAAATTACGCTGTTCGGGGCGATTTTCGGTTGCATTCAGATTTTCGACTTCTTCGTCGGTCTGATATAATTCGGCACATGCTGGACAAAACCAATCGCCCTCAGGTACGCCGAGAAGTGGCGGGTCTAGGCAATCATAGTGGGCCGCCGAGGGGCACCCACGAGTGGAGCAGAGTAGTAAAGCGTCGTCCCGTCCGTCATCCTCAAGGCAGATATTGCACAGTATATTCTCCAAATCTTCACTTTCGGACAGGTGCTGCACGACGTACAGTATATCACTTTCGTCCTCTTCGTATTTTTTGTTTTTGATGCGAACAATCTTCGTCTCCTTACGCCCATTGACTTTCTTTACATGTCGAAGAGATTTCACTGTGTGGCGACATACGGGACAGGTGTTCGTCCGGCTTGTCACCCAGGTGTAAATGCACTCGTAGTGGAACTCGTGCGTGCAATTGGGGAGTGAGCAATCGAGCTCAGACCCACCACCTGCGTTTGTTGGATCACAAATCACGCAAAAGTTTTCAGTTTCCACACACGTCATATCTGGGTCTCCGATTACCTCATTTATCTTCCATCGAGAGGCCAATCGAGCCCAAGTAGAAAAAGGGAAACAGGTAAATATTTTCGTAAAGCTGTCAATTGGAATCGAAAAAGTGAATAGTCATTGATCGGAACATTTCGTGTGCTAGTCAATTTACCTTATTTTTATCTTCCCTCCACAGGATTCATGAAGAATTGTACGTAAAACGTTGCGTTGATGGTCATATACAAGAAGGATTTTTATATTATGTGAATGCATTCAAATGAAATGCAAGATTTTCACACAAAATCGAACCAATATCAAGACACACCAGCCCAATGGGCGATGGTATTCGGGTCATTCGTTCGGGTGACAACTTTCACATTGGTTCGAATATTTTCGCCAAGCTTTTCAAGGCACTTTCTCGTTTGAATTGTCCCCTCGAGCTCATACTTTCTCATTTTTTCTTCTCGGGTGCCCGATAGAGTATCGCATGCTTTGGGCTTACTTACAGGCGCCTCACGATATACCTGAGGTGGAAAAGAGTCAAAGGCAACTCCATTCTTGTTACGGTTCAGAAACCACCAGGCGATAACTGTGCAATAGGCAAAAATAGGAAGGACCATGCAGGACAGACATAGCATTTTGTTGCTAGAGATGGCAAAGGCCAAAAGCGCGAACTGCGACAACCGCAGCAACGCGTGGGCCAACAGGCAGATATACCGATCGAGGTTGAAATACCGAAAAGCCGCAATAACTGCTAAACTTGTAACAACGCCGCCGATCTGTAAATTTCGATCGCTCTTGAAGCTTAGTGCGATCCACGGAAGGAGACCGCGAAAAAGGCTGTCACTGACGATAGTCAGTGAACCAAAGAACACTGCAGATGCAACCCCCACCCTGCCGATATTTGTTTTGCCAATGTCTCGCACTACGAAGATTGCCACAAGCAATACACACAGGAGAGACCCCAGTGAAACACAAATGACGACTCGACTCACGGAGTTCTGAAGGATTCTGGGGCCAAGGTACGACAGAATTACCAGGTAGACCAGGAGCATGAAAGTTTCACGATCGAAATGAGAACTGTGCCGGGCTGTTATAACGACTCCATCTTTTCTCGGAATCTTCCGTCGAACAGTCAAAGGACTTTCACGCTGCAGCTCGACCTGAGGAACATCGAGCGAGCACAAAAAGTTCTTGTTGGCATTCAGCGAGCGTTGACCGAGCCTTGCGAGGGATGCATCCAGTATATTGTAGTAAAGATTCTTCCATCTACCTTGCCATGTGTGGTTTAATTTTCTGCCCGCACAAATTTGCTTGTTTTGATAGTAGTAATCCAGTTCATCCAGTGAATCACACACAACGTCAATGCGAGATTTGAACCACATTCTCTTTGCGACGCCCACAATGTTTTGCAGAAAAAGCCCAATGTCCTTCACAGTTGACATGTCTGTCTGGATTTTCCCATTTTGAAACTTGATGAGTGTTTTCGGAGAATACTGCCCGTCGCTGAAGGTGATATGAACGGTGTCACGAAGAACGCAGCGATGTGTTTCACCCTGGTTAAGCTCAAGATCGGCTTCGCAGAGCGGAACACCTCCTATATTCGGCTGAGCAGTGGGTGTCATCGTGTGTACCGTTTCAGCACCGACGAAGAAGATTGCCCTACTGAAAAGCAAAAGCAATGAGGCGGAGCACAGGGAATGTGAAGTCATAGCTTTCTCCATCATGATTTGTCTTGAAGAAAGTAAAAAAAGATCTCAATAGATAGGAAGTGAATCTCCACTGTGAAACAAAGCAAATAATGGCATGTACTTGATACACTATTCAAAGGCTTGAAATGCGTTCATAGCATCTATCAATCCACGAAGCTCTTTCACTTCGCTTTCATGCTTTGCACAAAGCTGCTTTTGCTCTGCGAGCTCACTATGAAGCTTTGCAAGCTCATCATGGACATTTAATTTGAAACTTGCGAAATCATTCACCCATCGATTTTCTTCTATCAAGGTGGTGGAGTCGGCGCTTCGGGCTTCCTGTTGAGATACGACTTCTCTTTCTGTAATAGATTGCTGCAAAAGTGTGGAAGAATGAGGCGACAGATCACCGCGGTTCGATGATTCGCGAATGGGGGCGCTTGTAATTTCTGGTTTTGACGGATTGTGTGAGCGAGTAAAATCTGGATTCACTTCCTGATTTTGATTTAGTAATGGTGGATGACTTTCGCAGACCAATGTTCGATGTGTATTTTGCTGCCAGGCAAGATCGGCTGATACCCAATTCATCATGTTTTCGAATACTGCACGCATCCTTATGCAAAATGCCTCATCGATTGGAAATTGAGAGACAGGTTGGTTTGTTTTGACTTTTTCGGCCCAACACGAATCCTTCAAACAACGGTCGCAACACCCGTATATTCTTGATACTTTCATCTCTTTACAAAGAATCACAGCCCATTTTTTATCATGAGTTACAGCATAGAGGTTGCAGATCAGCAGAACGCTGAAAGTGTGGTGCCATGACGTGAAGAAGTTGTACTGGCCTTTCCACGTTTCGGAGGAGAAGAAATCAAAGGTACTCGAGATAATGTTCATTAAGTTTTTGGCGTGTTCAGCAGCTATTGCAGAACCATTGATCCAATCCAGTAAAATCCTAAAGAGGCATAGATGAAACAGCTGTCGGTTGTCCATACAATCATTCGAGCCATCAGCAATATTCCCTTCGCCAGCTAGCACGTGATATTTACAAATTTCATCAACAATCCATGCAATGAGCGTTTTCTTATAGTCCGAGTATACATAAGTTGTTTCTGCAAGGGAGCTTTGCAAAGTGTGATTACTCGATATCAGCTGAAGGAACAATTGTAGTGGGCAAGTTTGATAGGTTTCATTTTGCACTTGCGAAACAATTGAATGAACAACGATTTCCACGCACTTGGTCTTCGAGCAAAAGCTCTGCTGGCATCTCGGATCCGCTTGAAGTGCTTTGCAGAGAAATTGCACAATTTCTCTTCCAGTTTCATTATTCTGCGAAGATGTAGCTAGATCTACTATATCTTCCAAACGCTTATGTGTGCAAACAAGATATCCTATACCCGATTCTGAGACTACAAGTGTCTCTAGACATTTGATAACATTGTGTGTTATGTACGGCTCATCAATAGCAGAGGCAACAACTTCAAGAAGTGAATTGAGATGTTCCCCTTTCATCAACAACTCGCTAAACGAACCATCATGAGCTTGGAAAAGCAATTTTATGACGTAAAAGTACTCTGCTGTCATTCTTGACGGAAAGCTTAAGAAGTCCCTTTCTTCCATGAGGTCGAAGAATGAATGGAAAGCGTCAGATTGTAGGAAGTCCCATGCTGCCTGCTTTTCGGATAGAAGATTGGACAGAATTTTCAAGCAAGTATAGCCCGTTTCAATGCTTGTTTGAGAACTTTGAAGGGAGGACAGTAGTGCCATAAGGGGGTTTACAAGCTCATGAAAAGTAAGCAATTTGTACAGTTCATGCCCTTTGGTAATATCAAGCAACAGAAATAACGTTTGTTGCCTAATCTCTCCATTTTTTGAATCCTCTGCCAATAAATGGATCAGCGTCGAAACTCCGCTTGGGTCACGAAGCAATGTCTCAACGACTTGCTTAGAGTTTTCGCTCATGATAGAAAGATTCGTGATGGCATACAGTCGAACGTCAGGTACTGGGTTCTCAAGATCCTTTAGCAGACGTGGTACAAGGTCATCGTCAAACATAGCCAGTATGTGGGAGTCACATTTGAGGAAAATGCGCAAAACCATTTCCTCTGCTTGGTCATCATTGGTTGAGCACAGAAAATTTACCAGCGCTGCAAGCTCATCTTGTTTGAAGTTTTTTGTGACAAGCTCGTTGTTCAGTAATGCCGATAGGATATTATGCTGATCTGAAACAAGCGGGCTGGAAAGGTGTACAGCTATGGAGTCCGCGCTAAATGTGTTCATCGTCTCACTATCTTCATTTACTTAGTTTCGTTTGATCGAAAGACCTTGTAATGGTTGAGCACAAGATATACTCCTATGGAGATAGTGCGTGTTATTACACAGGTCATTAACACTCAGTATCGAAGAAAAATCAGGCCAGTTCTCCTAATATTTTGATCCCATTGGCAGGAATCGAAGTATTCACGATGCGAATTTTCGCTACAGAGCCTTCTTTGAAAGCAGCCCCTCGCTCTCTACCAATTAAGCCTTTGATATCTGGATCATATATGTACTCTTCTCCGGATGACTTCGACGATGTGATTCTTACCTGTGATGTCAAAGGCCCAACGCGGTATTTCACCGTGTTCGGTGGTAGAATGCTTTCGACAACTCCGTGGACCACTTCATTCACGCTGACTTTCTGTACAAGTGCCTCGTACTCAATAAAAAAAAGAACTTCTCCAGATTCTTGAATTTTACCTCGATCAAGTGCCAATACGTCCAATACGGCTATCACGAATGACTGAGTTCCTCGTTCAACTTTTCCTTCTACATTCTTACAAAGAATTCCTTTCACGCTTTCATGCAGGGTTGGTCCCAAGTAAAGGGCGGGCACAAGTATTTTTGTTGTGAGTGGGGCTTTGTAGAACATAGCTGAATGAATTACAAATATACAATAACACTCGGAAATATGACTTCTCGAAAAATAAATTACAGTGATTGTAGTTTGATACTCTGACTATATAAAAAATGGAGCTCTCTGGCAATGACTGCATCAAAACTTCGTATCAAGACTAGCACTCCAGTTCACGTCTTGATGAAATAACTCACTATATTAACACTAGCACAGTATATATAGTATACAATTTCACATTCCCCCTCCAGTAAGTTTTTTCTCTTAAAATGAATTTCCAGGAAAACAGTGTGTCGAGCAACTTATCGTACTTAGATGCACTAAAAAGTATTCAATTGCTGATCAATAAAGGAGATGCGGATCCAGCTTCCCTATGCCAAGCTTTGTTGAATGCTTTGAGTATCATCAGGAGTGGAAAGGCCCGGTCGAGTGATGCAAATGCCGCCAATATTACCGACGACTTCTTCCTTACGCTAATACAGTTGTTTCAGCTTGAAATGAAGCTTGTCTTTATGCCATCTTTGTCACAAACACTAAAGAATAACGAATCCGCAAAGGGATTATTCATTTCTAGTGCCAATGGAAACATCAGTGTAAGTATAAGAAGGCTTCTGTATGCGGTGGTGGAGGGTTTTCTATCTGAGGCCCAACCTTCAACTTCGCTAGGCTTTATGATTACCAACACACTAGTCAACGAAGTGTCGAAATCATCGGATTACCAAGGACATCAGTATGAAAAATACGTAGCATCCCAGTTTGACTTAGAGAAACGCGCACTTGGGACTGTTATAGAATACAACAAAGGGTTATCCATGCGTATACTAAGAAGAATCGCACACGGAGTCAATACTGACACGATGATTGATGAAATAGCGCTTCCGCCAACTTTAATTATGGCTATACACCGCGCAATTTGCATGGGGGGCAATCGAATCAACTCCTTTCCTTTGTCTGCAATAATTACAGTGCTGTTTTCAATAGAAAATAATAGAGACCAGTCCATTACTGAACTGCAAAAAGATCTCCACGGTTCCGGACCTGATTTCCACAAAGATTTGCTGGGAATTCTGGATGACCCCAATGGATACAGTGAGGAACTGATTGCGCTTTCACTAGTAGCAGTTTTTCAAATGAAAACACAAAAAACAACGGATACTCTTGTATATGTAGATGATCGGGAGAGCATGAATTTCCTGTCACACATGATCAAGAATCAAGGGAAAGTTCTATCGAACGCGAGTGAACAGGTAAATAACATACGTCTCATTTCGCTATCCTCATCTGGTCAACAGACTTCCGGTTTTTCTTCAAGCGAATCTAGGTCATCAAGCTTTTCGGCTGTTTCGCTACTTCCACTTATCCGTATCGTACGGGATACGTTCACATATGGGAGCTACCGGTTAAAGTTCATGAGCAATCAAAATGTTAGCATGCTTCGTCACTTTCTGGTAGGTTGTTTGTGTGAAGAGGAGGACTTCATCGTGTTAGAGGCTGCGAAAGGGCTCTTAGAGATTGCTGAGTATGAAAAGGATACACATGGAAAATGTCCAGAATACCTCGTATTGGGCCTACATGCATTGCAGCGTAATCTCAAGATTTACCGAACCAAAAACCTCGAGAACCGAAGCGTCGACGATTGTGCCTACGCCACAGTGCTATCCAGTCTAACTTTGATTACCGACATCTTGTGTATTTGGAAGAATGGGGTACCACCTGGAATCATTCAAGATTTAGACGAGTTAACAATAAGAGCCTTACCATTCTTTACAACCACTGAAAGGACTAGCATAGATTTCATCACGAGCATTATTGTAAACTCTTCCTCACTTCTTGTAAAGCTTATTCGAAGAGTCGTCTTACACATCTCATTTAGCACTTCATCAGCCGAAGCTGTTTCTGCTGCCGAAAATGGGGCTAATATTGTCCGACTAGGTCTATCTACGCTGATTATGAGGGGAGACGCTGGTTTTCGACAGGAACTTTCGGACCTCTTCCACGAATTAGCTCAACACGGAAAAAAGCTGATAAACCAAAACGAACTTTTTCTCCGCCTTTTCACAGGCATTCTCTTCGACCTTCTCGATGACAGTGCACCTTTTGCATCAAGAGTGCTTGTAGTGGAAACAATCAAGCAGTTGCTCGACTCAGTTTCGCACATGAACACAGCTCAATCCATGCTCCCTTCATTGATACAGCACAGCCTACGAATTATGATCAAGTTGATAGAAGAAAGCACTGAAATCGAAAACCAGGGCTCATCGGAAAAGTTGGTGGCCTCACTCACTTCCAACTTGGAAAAGCTTGCCGCTTCAACATTAACAGAACATACTCGCACAATCCTGAGTGGCCTCCGCGATGCTTCATCGCACCCTCCAACTGATGTTGATGTTCCCGAAGACCCTTTTCAGACAAGCACAGGTTTTCACTACGATTGTATCAATGATTCCCTCCTATGCCTGGCGCGTTATATTTTGCTGCACACGGAGCCACACGCCAAAACACGCGGATTCCATGCATTGTTTCGAATCGCGCTGGCTTTCACCCCACACTGTTTCGCAAAGCATAATTGCTGGCCGAATCTGCCTCAAAAAATCCAGCGTATTATTTGTGATGTCGCACACGATATGCAGCAGGCAAGCTGGGCTAATACACATCCGCACGGCGGTCCCTCTCTTTGTGATTCGGAAACCTCTGTCGAGGCAAAAGTAGTTGCAAACCTCATCGAGCATGGCTACAATGTACTCAAAGAAATTGCTGAAACCAGATGCGTTCCGAAAAGTACTGGGCTGCAGCTACTCCAATGCATCCATTCATTCGGAGAGCGGAAATCAACGGAGGTTGAACCCCCGACCTTTGAGGTTGTAAACAATATCAGCTCATGTTCACAAGATGTCGATTCATCAAGCACAGAGAGATATGATAGAGAGAAAATTGGAAGGGTTGTTGGCAGGGATATCCAAATGTTAAGAAGAGCCCGGCCCATAATGGTTACTCCAGCTGATGGAACATCTCAGGAGCGATTTCATGAATACCAGGTCGCGGTCACGCCCATCTTTTCCGAGAGGTATCTGATCTTGGAGTATGAAATAACGAACAAAATTGGTGGCCAGGAGAGCGCCACGGAATTGCTTCATCATGATATGGTCGACGTCAAAATCAAAATCTCCACTTCCGAGGAAAATTGGCTCGTTGATGACCATTCAATCCAAGACACAAGTGTCACGCGGATAGGCCCCGAAGAAACTGGAAGGATTTTGGTGTGTATCCCATTGAATTCCGGACATTCGATGGAAAGTATTCGCCATCCACCAAAGTTCCAGCATGTATTGCTCTTCTCACAAGACGAACCGGGAAAATCGCCAACTCAGCGAAATGAAATTCGGTCTTTCCATCTCCCAGCATTTGTTCTTCCCTTTGAGAGCATTGTTGGAAGTGATCCATCCTTGCTTTCAAAAACTAAAGGTACAATCGAGCAGTCATTACTCGACGAGCTTTCACATAGATGGAAATCCCTAGAACCTCCGATGAACTCGAAGAGCTCTGAATATGAGCTCAAAACGCTATATAAATTTGATACTCTAACAAACATTCGCGATATTGTTGCTTCGCTCAGTTCCCACACAGAGCTCGCTATTGTCCCCGACCCGAAAGAGCATGCTGTCAAGAAATCCGAAGGGCAGATGAGCGGCTATTTTTTGGTTTGGATGTGTGGTTCCTTCCTTCCCGAAGTCGTTTCCAGTCCTATAATGCTCAGATGCAAATTTGCTTTTTCCCTGTCGGGCACGGCAGTTTGTCAATTGACTGTTCGGGGAATGAACCCTGACGTCCGAGCGCAATTGTGTGAGGAGATCTTCGATAGGCGCTTATCATGTGTGAACCCGAAAGCTTGAAAACCTCATACCCCATTGGCCATTATGAAAGCCGATACTATTGAGGCATGGCCTCTGATATTCCAGCATCCATCCGTTCTCAGGTTGATGCGCCGAGGTGGTAGTCACATTTTATATGGAGCACTCTTTCAAAGCTTTGTTCGTTATGCCATATCGATGCAGAGCTACACCACGTGTTTTCGTATTTTTATCAACTTGTTCGTATCCCGACATAATAATGCAAAACTCCGACAAATGCATTCGAAAATGCCACAAAGAAACTGATCGCTTGAAGGATGTTCTAGATGTGTCGCTTCCAGCGTGGTTATATTCGGAAGGCTCACGTGAACAAGATCGCGAGAACACTCGATGCATTGCGTTTTGTACTGAATATATTGCGCAATGTGCATCAAAAGCGCAAAGGACTATGCAAGATAATCTTGAAGTGTCAAACTACCACACGACGACAGAAGCTTGCAAAGAAGCAGAAAAAAAATGGATGAATTACTTGTTTGTGATACGAAACCGTCCCACAAAGTTGAGCTTTCCAGCACGTGACCGACCGCAAAAGCCGCAAGACTTCAAACCTGACAAGACGAAGAGCAAAGAAGAGATAACAGAAGAGCTGCAAGAGAAGTATCTAAAGGTTACTGGTCAAAGCGAAGCAATACCACGCCACGAGGGGCATCTTTCAGTGGAAGAGTTTATGATGCGGAAGCAATGAAAAATATCCATTCGAGTAGAACTGCGTATATTCGAAATATTCCAAACCAAGACTGTCACCTGAACGAATATCCGAGTTCGACTTTTTGGGGATATATTTATTACCCGGTTTACCGTGAGTTTTCAGTCCATTGTTTGATTGGAAAACCAGACACTGAGATAGCATATTTCTGAGATACCCATCCGAACCAGATAAGAGTCCCAGAAACGAGGGTAGCAAAAATTCCCCTATTGCAGGCTTTATGTCGAATTCGCCGATAGAGTTTCCGAATTATCGTCTTATTCTCAAGTGTAATTATTGCTTACTTACAACATGTTCATGCGATGAGGAAGCAACAGAGCAAGTTTGTGGATCAGAGAATATGCATTCAAATCCGGAATTCGCGATGTGCGCACAGTGCTGCCTTCTAGAAATAATGGGTCCAAGCTTGTCAAGTGATTTATTGGGCCGATGTCTAATCTTCATTTTGATCGAACGCACCTTACATGTGCATAGATATAAGATACAGTTCTCCCAAAGTAAATTTTATAGAGGTTCCTCACGCCAACAATTGTCTTCAAGAAAATTTCGGGGCTTACTCTGTAGTTGAATCTATTCAAGGCACATTGACTGCAGAGCAGCTTGCAAATTCCACGGCAAATGATCAGTGAACATTGTTGGCGTCACCCGTATTCTATGCAGTGCTTCCATGTCAAATATACTAACATATCTTGCGGTGTATTCGTTGTTTCGGATTGGCGAACTTGCGCTAAGCACCTTTCCTTCTTTGGCCGTGTTCTTCCCATACATATTCACAAGCTTACCACACCTAGCACGCAATGCTAGAACTATTGAGTGAAAGATAGGCTCTTGAAAAAGTTCTAGACCAGCGCTGCTTCCAGGAGAAATCCTTATGATATGTGCTGGTGGGTGCAATTTTTTCGGACTTGTTGAAACCAACTCTTTAAATGATGAATTTTCTCCGAACATATACCTCCCCGAAGCTCGCCAGTTCATGAACACAGATGGTTTATTTCGATGACAATGGCTAAGTATTTGCACAGTATTGGTTCGAAGGTCTTCGACAGATTCTCTGCTGAGCCTTGGTACGACGTCGTTTCCGTAAAAGACAGCTTTAACATAGTCGCTTGTACTGAGAGCAAGATCAGGGGATAGCAATCCCCCAGGGGGAGCATATGCAAGACATCGAACACGCCCTCTGAACTTTGGCAATGACTTCATAAAGATGCTGAGTATCGTTGCCACACCTGCCCCAAGCGAATGCCCTAGTATAACAACAGGGCGATCCTCGAAGTTCCCGATTTCGTAAAGTACACCATTCTTCTCAAGTCTTTCAAATATGATGCGCGCTGCTTGGTGCATTCCAAAGTGCACTGTGCCAGCCTCTTGATCACCATTCATACCAGGTAGGGATAGTCTAGTTGGATGACACAAGATATCTGTCATACAGTCACTGAGACACATCGTTCCTCTGATTGCTATAACAATTTCCGGTGATGATCGGGGAAGATATACGTAAAAAGCTGTGTTGTACAGCTCCCCACCCGACGAGTAGTCGATGAGCTCTTCAACAGAACAACTCAGATGCATGCTTATTGATAGACTGTATAGTGATTCTTTCTTACAACTCTTTTTGTTCGCTGGCATCCCGAGTAGTTTAAACCACAAAGCCCTTCCCATACATCGAACTGGTAGCAACGCAAAGCCATATGCTGCAATAAAGTATTTCGAGTGCGTATAGAGGTCTTCAAGATCGGTCAATACATCGCTATTCAGTCTAGAATTGTTATTTTCTTTCATTACTTCCTGAGTGCGCTGGTGTGCACTCAGAAGTACTAACCCGGCAAGAACATCAGAAGGGGCTAGCCCATAGTCGTAGAAAACAGAGTGCATAAGCTCTCCAAGTTTATCCAGTGCAGTTTGCTCCTTGTTAACCAACATGGGGAAACAAAAGCGAAGTAGTGACTTCAAAATCCGGACGCTTGAATTTCCAGAATTAGCAAAGAAACTTTCACCACGCCCGGACTTCCAATGCAAAATGATGAACCCAATGGGAAGTCCGAAAAAAATAAGACTGCCGTTTTCTAGCTTGGAGTATAAGGGGCTTCTCTGGCACTCAGAAGACAAGATGATCAACTTTGTGAAACGACTTACAAAGTATAAACCTTCAATTAATAAAATTGCCATGAAAGCATTCATCCATGTCACAACGCTCTTTCTTTCGCTTGACTGTATTAGCGTACCACGAGAGCTAGTTATTGCCAAAGCGGTAGACACTAAGAAGTTAGCCCCTAGAAACAAGACTGGCAAAACTGAGCTCAACAATAAATCCAACAATGTGCAACAATATATTGAGTTACACTCATTCCTTCTCAGCGCAGTCATAAGAAAAGACAATCCGATCCACGCTACAATCGCGATGTCATAGAGAGCACAAGGAAACACAAAATCATCAGAAGCACAGTTCCACTCACGTGCTAACCATTGAAGTCGGGCCATTTTAGCAATTTAAATTTACGACCGCAAATACTTCAGATAAATGAACGAGGGGCACTAAACTTTGCTTGGGGAGAAATGCGCCTGCATGTTTGACAATAAGTGTCTTTAAGCCTTATTGCTTATTCATGATCTGTGAATAATATATGTGCATACTATGTGCATGCTATTGAGTATTTTGAAACATTGTGCTTGCGAATAATTCAAAGATGCGCGAAATGAGCTGTGCCACCCCAAATCATCTAAAAGACGTATCCGGCAACGCCACACGTTAACAATCTTATCAATGTACTGGTGGAAAGATCTCCGCTTAAAGCGCGCTTCTCTAATGGTACAGTCTATGGCATAAATGTAGTCATTCTGAATCTATAAAAGGGGTATCGCATCAAGGTAAGCGCTGCAATATTTTTTCAAAAGAGAAAATCAGTTTTTCAGGATAGTAGTTGTACCTTGTTCGTTTAGTAGTCTAGACCTATTAAAACATCCATGGGTAAATCATTCTCCCGGCCGGTTGCGAAAACCAAGGCAAGTCATACATCCACCGAAGATCGGGGCCATGTGCAGGAAAGCTTTAAAACTCAAGCTAAGCAACGAACAAGTGACGGGTCGATCTCTTTCAAATGTCCAAACGAATGGTGTCGTCTGGGCATATCGTCTAACATGAGTGTACCAGACACTGTGATCCATCAAAAGCAATGCGCTGAACAGAAACCTGTTCGATGCTTTCTGTGCGGGGATGTCTTTGAGCTTGGTAAGCTGGAGCATCACACAAATAAGTGTATCACCTATGAAAACTGCCATCATTGTGGAGAAACGGTTATCCGGCGTCTTGCGAAGTATTGTCCACAGTCCTTGCACAGCGACTTAACACTTGCTAATGAGACTCTGAAAACGGTTGAAGAGCTTGTTTTGGCGATTGCTCGCCCCTTTGAAAACGACGCATTCGAGCATGCAGTGATTGTTTTGCAAACCTATGTACGTGTGGTGGAATTTCGTCGTCGAATTCATGACCTTCTATTTTCATCATTTTGGAAGGAGATTCGCAATTCACGACAGAGCCACATATTTCTGACCCAATCACACACTGGCATGAGCATAACGAAGAATTTGGCCGATACCCACCTTGATGACCCCTATTACCGTAGTGCCGATATTGATCCTTTCCTTAATTGTCCATCAAACAAAAAAGACTTCTTTAGCGCAAAACTCATCAAGCGAATGATATCACATTTTCAGGCTGGGCAAAGATTGCCATACGAGACAGCTTGGAAAATCGTGGAGGAAGCGATTCACCACCTCCGTGCGCTTCCAAATATTCCCCTTCTAGATACTAAGCATGGAACCCTTGGCCACACAAAAGGTCAATCTGGGCAATGGGCAGTGGGGGAGAAGGTGGTCGTAGTTGGAGACGTTCACGGACAACTGCATGACTTACTGCACATTCTCCTCGAAGTTGGATTGCCAAATAAGAATCAAGGTCGCGTTTTTATCTTCAATGGCGACTTTGTCGATCGCGGCTCGAATAGTATGGAAATCATCCTTTTGCTGTACGCAATGATGCTTGCAGCTCCGCTGGCGGTGTACCTCAACCGTGGTAACCATGAGGTTTACTATATGAACGAGGACTACGGCTTTGATATGGAAGTGATAACGAAGTACGACAAAGACCTGTACTTTCTCCTGCAACGCAGCTTTGATGCTCTTCCACTCGGAAGCTGCATCGATGGAAAAGTCCTCGTTTTGCACGGAGGCATTCCAAGGTTCACAAATACATCCATCGAGTTCATCAATTCCATCGACCGATTTCGTCCAATGCCGATCCCCCTTCAACAGACACATGGTCGAACATCCTGTTTTGAAAACCCAATGGAAACAAAGGAAGATATTGTTTTTCAAGATATCTTGTGGAGTGACCCTTGCGAGCAGAATGGAATCTTCCGCAACGATCGAGGTGCGGGAACTCGATTCGGACCGGACGTCTCCCGAAAATTCATGGAGCACAACGATTTGGCGCTTGTGTTTCGAAGCCATGAGCCCTTTTTATGCGGATACGAAAAGCACCACGACGAGCGTGTCATTACCATATTCAGTGCCTCAGACTACGACGGAGAAGGAACAAATTTGGGGAGCTATGCAGTGTTATCGGCGTCAGACATCACACAGCCAATTTTTCATACCTATCGCGTTCGTAGTGAGAAAGAAGCCAGGCGGCACATGCGACATCCCCTGCACCAGCTCGCGCAAGCAAGTGGGAAGAGCTTTCCGTACAACCTGAATAATTACCATCGTAATAGTGGGGACATCGAGCTACCGTGGAGTCGAAGCAGTGCGATTGACAATGTTTTGAGATACATCAGGGAGCAGATTTACTCGAAGAAAAACGTCCTATTGAAGCAGTTCAATTCGATGGATCGAACAAACAAAGGGACGGTATGGAAGGTCGAATGGGTCGAGGCGATGAGTAATGTCATGGAGCTCGAGCGCCTGCCATGGTTTTTCCTTCGTGAATACTTCGCCGAGGAAGACGAAGATGGCCGGATTAACTATACCCATTTCCTCGCAAGGTACCAAAGCGAAATCATTCTCAACATGCGGCGGGAGCTCGGTGAAATCATACCGCTCAAATTCTCCCGTGCCATCAGACAAAATCGACACACTGAAAAACTATTTTTTGAGCTTCTCGATGGAAAGTATCAGAATATATTACGCACGACGCGCAAAGAGACGTCCGATGAAGCGCACACAACGAGCATCATTTCCTTTGGAGAATTCGAGATGATTCTGAACATCCTCGACATAGGATTAACGAACGAGGAGATATTCCACTTATTCAACTTCTTCGATGCAAATTACGATGGATTCCTCTCAACTCGTCGGGTTGCTGGTTACGTCCGCCGAAACCAGGAGACGGATGCAAAAGTGGAAGTTCAGCACTCTGCAGATGAACCAGGCGAAGATTCATCACCTCGGCAAGCGCGACTCAAGAGCGCAACAAAACATCTTCAAACATCGCTCCTCGAGCTCCAAATTATGCGGGAACTACAGCACTTATTTATTTCCGGCAAAGTGGGCGTAGAGAAGGCCTTCCATTTTATGGCGCCTTGCGAGACCGAAAACGCTGTCATCTCCCAAGAGGACTTTACGAAAGGTATGAAGGCCCTCACGGGGTCATTGAAGACCCCAATGAACGAAGAGCAGATTGAGAATATTTTTCATTTGATCGACATCGACAAGGATGGTCAAATTTCCTTCGATGATTTCAATGTTTCATTCGCTGTGCGCGATGTTCTTCTCGAGCTACGTGTACTGAGGAATCCAGGTAACTGATCATTCGGGTAATTTATTCGTAAAACTTCAGTCCATGTTGAAGACGCTGTATGGATTTTTTTGTTGTATTTTCATCGATCCCAAGGCGAGCTTCGCCGCATAATTCCACAGAAATACATAGTCGCATATCAGTTTTTATGCTTTTGTTTGAGGCGGTATTACTATAGCATTCTTTTTGCATTTTCCCTAATATGGCATGATTCTCTGACCGTCGAAGTTCTTCTTCACTGATCCCTATGTTCTCGGCCCTTCGCTGTTTTACATGAAAAACAAGGCAGTAAAGCGTTGGAATTCAATCGTCATGGGTGGGACCTGAGGCAAGTCCCAGTACTCACAAATGATCGATCGGTAAGTCTCGGTGGATCTATATTCGATTTCTCATGTCCCGGGCTGCAATGATTGTTTCCAAGCACTGGATAATGCACAAGGGTAAATAGCGAAAAGAGTGAATAATATTTTGCCGGTGGCAGAAGTTTAACCAAACTTGATGATCTTCCCAAGAACATTGATTACAGCCTCCCTGAAAGTCTGAGGCTTTTTGATCACTGCGGGGGGGGGGGGGTTTTTCCGCCGAAAATCNCGGGGGGGGGGGGGGGGATTTTCCGCCGAAAATCGCCATGCCAGTCGATAACGATCATCATGCTTTGTTTGAATAAAAGCACGACTGTGTAGATGTAATTCGCCGACTTCTCGATCCAGTAGGCTTTGACCGATTGCCATAGACGCTCTTGATTTCATAAGGTGTTGGAGGTATCAATTGTCATGTCTTCATGGAGTTGCCTCTTTGATAAACCCCAATAAGTTAGACAGGGTTGAAATCAGGATTGTAATAGCAGATTTATTGCTACCACTTTTATATTGTATAGCAGATTATTCTACCACTCTTCCTTGCTTGGACGATTAGAGGTACCGAGTCGCTGTAATACGATGGCTGGAAATGAACACTTTTCGAGTGCTGTTACCGAATGAAACTTCTAGCGCTCCTCGATTCCGAACGATTTGATCCTGTCCACCGACGCATTCTCATTGAATGCAGAAAAGTTTTGCTTTCCCATCCGCCAACCCTGAATAAATGCAACATATCGAACAGACAATTGGATGGATTTGACGAAACTTCCTAAATCTATTGAAGCAAGCATGGATAGCACAGGCACTAGTAAGCGTGTTTGCTGTTGCCGTGCCCATTTAAAGCTTTTGAGCCCCGGTGCGGTAACCAAGCCTTACTAAGAGGTGATGGGGCCTTACAACGCGATCTTTTTCTTCTGGGGAAAGACTTTCGCCTGTTCCACTGCCCCCGCTTCGCCGCTCTGCGGATGAAGCATGGCATCCGGCCACCAGGGGACGCCAAACAATGGCTTGAGCGGAGAGTTCCTGATTTTCTCCGGGAAGCCTTGCGACTCTTCGACGATGAATAGCTCCGTCGTGCCGGAGCTACGCCTTCTGCGATTTCACCTCTGCAGAAGCCTGCGGCTTGTGCAAAATATATCTTCTATAAATGTAGACCTTTAATAAAAATTGCTGCGAACGCAGCGGCGGCCCTTTTTGGGTGCGCCTCCCGATCCCTCAAAAGGAGAGAAAGGGATTGAAACTTGAGCGGCACGTGCTGTTGCGGTTTCAAAACAAAAGTTAGTGCCATGACCAGAGGAATTTTGTACCCTGTTTCACCAAATTCGTACCCCGATGTGTCAAATTTGAACCGCGGTTGCAAAGTTTCAAAATATCGTACCCCGTTTTGTTCTTTTCTCATCTTTCTATCCATGGGCCAGTGGGAAAACCGGTAGAGCGAAAGTCATCGCGTACTGGAAAAGTTCCAAGATGAAGCTTTGTTCTCTTCACAGAGAGGCGTTTAATCCTTTCAGCTGTGGAATGAAGGACCCAGACATCAGATTCGCTCCTATCCGATAGATGGCCACCTCTACGTGGTGGGTCGGATTAATACCCCGTCTTGGGGAAGCCAGCAGCCGCCCGATACTACGGGGACCCGCCCTGGGGGCATCGGGCGGAAACAAGAGTTTCAACCATCCTCCACTGCTATGGTATTCTGTTCAGTGGCCAACAAGAACGAAGCAGCTAACAACGACAAAAAAACCAAAAACCAAGAAACAAAAAATCAAGAAAACAAACATCTGCAAGCTTACCCCCATGGTGCATGCGCATGCGTGCCGTAAGAGAATTCAATCTCTCTTCTCTCCTGCTACGGGCTGTGCACGTGCACCCGAATCCGGGGCCGATCCTCCGTATAGCCCAGCAAAACATCTTAGGCTTTACGCCTGGAAAAAGACTAAGCCTTTTACACAAGGCCATCACACATGATCTCGATGTCATCCTTCTACAGGAGTTGCACATCGTAGAAAACGAAGCTTCCCGGCTATCTCTCGACGGGTATCAGTGCTTCGCGGTAGCTCGCGATGCGAAAGGTGGAGGAGTGGCAGTCTTCATAAGAAAAGGGTTTCAGTGCTCGCTGACTTCCGAGTCAGTGTCAGAGGTAGTGGAACACGCCACTGTTTGTGTCAAAGTGGGAACCCATCTGTGCCAGTTTACCTCGGCGTACTTCCCTCGCGGCAACAAGGTCACTTCCGCTGCGGTCCACAGCCTTTCACAAGCTGATTGGACAACCCACGCTATTTGTGCGGACGCCAACTGCCATCACGCCAATTGGGACAAGCACGTTGCCCCCAATCCCGGTGGTTTACATATCGTGGACTTCTGCATCGACGAGGGCTACACGCTCCTCAACACCGGTGACCCCACCCGTCGGAGCTTGACGATAGAGCGAAGGCAGCTCTCCGCACCAGATGTCACCCTGGTTCGCGGATGTACCACTCAACGATGACAGGCCACGCCGGACCCAGACAGTGACCATTTCCTGGTCACATTCAACTTTGTGGTCGGTGACGACGAGCCATTGGCACACCACGTGCCTAAACCCTCGCACTACCCCTGGGGCCAAGCGAATTGGCAGGAGTACTGTCGCCTGGTATCCGAGGACTGCAAGCGGTTCCCCACAAAGGGCACTCCTAATCAGCAGGCGAAGTTTCTTTCACGGAACATCGCAAAGGCAACAGCGAAAGCCGTCCCGAAGGGGGTAACACGCGTCCGGCACCTCTGGTCGGCCGACTTAGAGGACGCCGAGCGTAAGTGCAAAAAGCTGTTGAGCCCGATCGACGGCACAACTCCATCTCAACGGCGTGAAGAGCTTTGCGAGCGGAACCCCCATCTGCTTCGCACCCACAACTTCGACCGACGCTTACCCAAACGTCATCGGTCAAGTGACTATGAGGAGTCCGTGGAGCACATGCTGTTCCACTGTCCCCGCTTCGCCGCTCTGCGGATGAAGCATGGCATCCGGCCACCAGGGGACGCCAAACAATGGCTTGAGCGGAGAGTTCCTGATTTTCTCCGGGAAGCCTTGCGACTCTTCGACGATGAATAGCTCCGTCGTGCCGGAGCTACGCCGTCTGCGATTTCACCTCTGCAGAAGCCTGCCACCGAGACACGTGTTTCGGCTTGTGCAAAATATATCTTTTATAAATGTAAGCCTATAATAAAAACTGCTGCGAACGCAGCGGCGGCCCTTTTTGGGGGCGCCTCCCGATCCCTCAAAAGGAGAGAAAGGGATTGAAGCTTGAGCGGCACGTGCTGTTGCGCTCTCAAAAAATAGATAAATCAAATTCGCTGATTGCTTCAGCAAAGTAGTAGCGTCCAGCAGAAGGACAAACCTTACCCAGACCGCATACCCAGTCCGCCGTGTAAGCTGTCTTGAATATTCCAGATATCTGCCTCGGAATACCTTCCACACACGTTTGTATAATACGCCTCGTGTTGTGGTACTGCAGGGTTATAAGATATTTCTGTATTTCTAGAAACTCGAAAGATCCGAAAGTGTACAATAATGTCACGTGACAAACTCACTCACTCCAGCGTTGATAAATATAGATTTATATAATCTGCGAAACGGTTCACCGTTTTCGATCAGTATTCGCTCATAGTAAAAAAGCCTCTTAGTCAACTTTAACTTGTGATTTGTCATATTTGCCCACCGAGTTTTGTGACACAAGCAAATTATTACCACCGAGAAGGATATGTGCTGAACAGGGCAGTTGTGTGACATCTACTTCGCCACTGAGGTTGTTTCTTTGAATGTGTAGCGACGTAAGCTTGGGTGGCAGATTCGTCAAATCTATTTCCCCCGAAAACAGGTTTTCATCAAGAAGTAATTCTATCATGGTGACTGGTAGTTGTGTCAGGTTGATCGAACCAGTGAAGCTATTTTGCGATAAGACAAGTTTCACCATTTTCTCAGGAAGCCTTGTGAGATCGACAATCCCATTAAATCTGTTTTGCCCTACTAAGAGCTTTTCCAGCGATAATGGAAGCTGTGTCAGGACCAATCCACCTGATAGCTTGTTAACATGTACTATTAGCTCACGGAGAGTGGGCGGGAGCTTCGTTAGATGAATGGGTCCTTCAAGCTGGTTCTTAAAGGCTCTGAAGCTGACGAGGGTATCAGGGAGATTTTGCAGATTGAGGCTGCCGGAGAGCTGATTTTGCCCGCACTGGAGCTTATGGAGATGCGGCGAGAGCTGAATCGTCTCTACCCGCCCACTAAACTTATTCCCCGAAAGCAAAAGTTCTCTCATTTGCAACGGTAAGGCCAAGTTCTCCAAGTCGCCTTCGAGTGCATTCGTCGCGAGTCGAAGATTCTCGAGATTAGGTGGAAGATTGGCGAGGTTGACGGTGCCCGAGAGCCTGTTTTGGTTGAGCCTAAGGTTTCGCATGCTCAGCGGCAGCAATGTCAAGTCAATGCTTCCTGTGAAATTGTTGCTGCTGACGCAGAGGCTTTGATAGCTGCCGGGTAGCTTCGTCAGATTCAAACTTCCTGTGAGTTTATTGTCGTTTGCCGTAAATGTGAGGAACTGCGCAGGTAACCTGGTAAGATCGAGTTCTCCGGTGAGCTCATTTTTCGATAGGCAAATCACCTCGCACGTCAGCGGCAATCGTGTTAGATTGACTCCACCAACCAATGTGTTTTGTATCGCATTGAGAGTTTTCAGTCCCTTGGGCAGCGAAGCCAAGTCGACCGGTCCACTGAGCCTATTGCATCGAACATAGACATGGGTGGTGGTGGCTGGCAAGGTCTTCAGCCATACGTCACCTGTAAAGTGATTGCCTTCGGCCGCGATGAACTTGAGTTGAGTTGGCGTGGCAGAAAAATCAAGACTTCCGGGAAGCCGTGAGCAGTCAACTTCCCCGGTGAACTGGTTATCCGAGATCTGCAGTGTAGTGATGCCATGCGGGAGATCATTGAGGCTGAGAGGGCCACTGAACCCATTCCAACTGAGTGAGATTATCTTCATTCCGGGAGGCAATTGTGTCAAATCAATGACCCCATTCAGGTTATTCGAGCACAGGAACAACTCCTGCATGCCGGGAGGAAGCCGTGTCAAGTTGACGGTGCCCGAGAGCCTGTTTTGGTTGAGCCTAAGCTTTCGCATGCTCAGCGGCAGCAATGTCAAGTCAATGCTTCCTGTGAAATTGTTGCTGCTGACGCAGAGGCTTTGATAGCTGCCGGGTAGCTTCGTCAGATTCAAACTTCCTGTGAGTTTATTGTCGTTTGCCGTAAATGTGAGGAACTGCGCAGGTAACCTGGTAAGATCGAGTTCTCCGGTGAGCTCATTTTTCGATAGGCAAATCACCTCGCACGTCAGCGGCAATCGTGTTAGATTGACTCCACCAACCAATGTGTTTTGTACCGCATGGAGAGTTTTCAGTCCCTTGGGCAGCGAAGCCAAGTCGACCGGTCCACTGAGCCTATTGCATCGAACATAGACATCGGTGGTGGTGGCTGGCAAGGTCTTCAGCCATACGTCACCTGTAAAGTGATTGCCTTCGGCCGCGATGAACTTGAGTTGAGTTGGCGTGGCAGAAAAATCAAGACTTCCGGTTAGATTGTTATTTACCATATGCAGGTATTGAAGGCTTCCGGGAAGCCGTGAGCAGTCAACTTCCCCGGTGAACTGGTTATCCGAGATCTGCAGTGTAGTGATGCCATGCGGGAGATCATTGAGGCTGAGAGGGCCACTGAACCCATTCCCACTGAGTGAGATTATCTTCATTCCGGGAGGCAATTGTGTCAAATCAATGACCCCATTCAGGTTATTCGAGCACAGGAACAACTCCTGCATGCCGGGAGGAAGCCGTGTCAAGTTGGCGGTGCCCGAGAGCCTGTTTTGGTTGAGCCTAAGCTTTCGCATGCTCAGCGGCAGCAATGTCAAGTCAATGCTTCCTGTGAAATTGTTGCTGCTGACGCAGAGGCTTTGATAGCTGCCGGGTAGCTTCGTCAGATTCAAACTTCCTGTGAGTTTATTGTCGTTTGCCGTAAATGTGAGGAACTGCGCAGGTAACCTGGTAAGATCGAGTTCTCCGGTGAGCTCATTTTTCGATAGGCAAATCACCTCGCACGTCAGCGGCAATCGTGTTAGATTGACTCCACCAACCAATGTGTTTTGTATCGCATTGAGAGTTTTCAGTCCCTTGGGCAGCGAAGCCAAGTCGACCGGTCCACTGAGCCTATTGCATCGAACATAGACATGGGTGGTGGTGGCTGGCAAGGTCTTCAACCATACGTCACCTGTAAAGTGATTGCCTTCGGCCGCGATGAACTTGAGTTGAGTTGGCGTGGCAGAAAAATCAAGACTTCCGGTTAGATTGTTATTGTCCATATGCAGGTATTGAAGGCTTCCGGGAAGCCGTGAGCAGTCAACTTCCCCGGTGAACTGGTTATCCGAGATCTGCAGTGTAGTGATGCCATGCGGGAGATCATTGAGGCTGAGAGGGCCACTGAACCCATTCCAACTGAGTGAGATTATCTTCATTCCGGGAGGCAATTGTGTCAAATCAATGACCCCATTCAGGTTATTCGAGCACAGGAACAACTCCTGCATGCCGGGAGGAAGCCGTGTCAAGTTGACGCTGCCTGTGAGCTGGTTCAATCGGAGATATATGGCCTTTACGTGATGATGAACTGCAGTAAGATCTATACTTCCTGTAAATCTGTTTTTGCTGGCGTTCACTGAGATGAGGTGCCGAAAATTAGCCAATTGAACACTTCCGGTGAACTTGTTTTCCGTTAATACAAAGGAAGTGAGGCCTTCTGGTATCTGGAGAAGATCCAGCGTGCCGTGGAACCTGTTGTGTTTCAGCGACATCTGCTTGAGCGTCCGTGGAAGAAGCTCCACGTCGAGTGTACCCGTCAAATCGTTCTCGCTGAGATTTAGTATCTCAAGATTGGGTGGAAGTGTGGACAAATTGACGCTCCCGTGGAGCTTATTCTTCTGAATGAGAAATATGCGCAGCGCATCAGGAAGCGCTGTGAGATCGAGAGTGCCCGTCAAAAAAAGCGACTGAAAGCCAAAGTGCTCAAGGGAATTGGGCAGCCGCTGTAAATCGACGCCTCCCGTAATTTTGTTTGCATTGACGTCCAGGTGTTTCATCGCTTTGGGGAGCATGAGAAGATCAATCTGGCCAGAAAATGCGTTGTGAAAGAGCCGAAGATTCTCCATATTATGAGGAAGCTCTGTGACGTCAATAGAGCCTTGTAGTTGATTATCGCTCAAATCAAGACCAGTGAGTGAACTTGGCAGATTTCCAAGGTCTATCAAACCAACGAGGCCATTGGCGGCGAGATTGAGAGATAAAAGGCCCAACGGCAGGCTGGTGAGATCACAGGAGCCACGTAATCCGCACGCAGCTGCCTGAAATGATTCGACAGAGGGGGGGATCCATCGCAGCTGAAGCTCGCCGAGCAGCTCTGTTTTATTCCATGTAATGTGTTTGACGTCCTTTTGGCCATCGCAGGTGATTCCACGCCACTTGCAAGCATCTTTGTACTCCCAGTGTTTTTTCCGTGGTTTGTGGGACAAAATCTTGCGTTTCTCTTTGTGTTTTGATTGAAACTGTCTCTTTTGCTCGATTCCGTCGATGAGCTTCTCGACCATAGCCTGTTGGGTGTAAGTTGCCAGGCCAACCTTGTGTGCTCGAGGAAAATCTGCTGTGTCCACGAGGTAGAAGAGAAGCAGACCGAACATCGGCACATGGTGCTGGAGTGAGGATTGGTTGCACTGTGCAGCACGATAGTACATTTTTTCTATATGATATGTTTACATGTGGTACTTGAGATGAGGTATATTCAAGAGGGGCTTTCTCACTCTATTAAAGTTTATTTGTAAAGTTATATAAACAGAGTTTGCCCTGAAATATCGCCCCGCAGTTATGCCTCGTTGCTAAGCTAGAGGCGAAGGACGCGAGACTCCAGCGAGTCACAGGTCAACCACTCACAACAGAAGTGAGTCTGCGGAAAACTTTTCAAACGCAGCTTCGCGAGACTCTCAGGTGTATTTTTGCTCTCAGCTGCTACAGACAGCCGAGTTTTCACTCATCCTTAATAGCGAGTTCGAAGGTTTCCCGAGAGCCGAAAAGCGAAAGTGAAAAAACTTTACAGCAGCAGAGAAAGCCGTCGTTGCAGGGGCTGATACAAAGTGGGGAAGACGCATCTACCTGGATGGAGCAGAAATAATCGGGGAGCGTAGACCGTTTGCTTGGGCGTGCAAGGAATAGGAGATCCTTGAATACCCTGGTATCACCAGATGGGAGCATTTCGGACAGTTCCCCAGCTCTCAAGCAAGCCAGACAGCGAGCGGGCGTCAGTAATGGCATGCGGAGTGCCCTTCCGACTACCTTTCAGGCGACAGCTGCCGTCTTTAGTATGAAATGCTGGATGTACGCAACGCGGAGATCTTGCGCAGGCTTTATAAGCATCATCTTATCCTCGTAGCTGTAAGGGACGATGGGGACTACGAGGCTGTACTCTTGGACGGCGACCGAGTAGCCTTCTCAGTTGACGTCGTATATTAGAGAGTTCGATAGGACGAACGTAAGAGTCAAATTTTCACCGTTGAACGCGGTCATGCAATGTTTGTGGAAGGGAAGTCAGACAAACTGTGTTGCGCAGCGGGCTTTTCCCACTTGAGCTCTCGCGACTTCTAGCACTTCCGAGGATTCGAAAGCACTCAACTGGCTTTCTCAATTCAGGCGTATGTAGCTATCAAGCAAGAATCAGGTCTTCAAACCCGAGTTTGGTAGAATCTTCTTCCGATTTTTCCAAAACTTGCTGATTTCCATCTCTCACTATTTGAATACGGCTGGAAAAAACAGCAGCGCTTTGAAAGCGAACCCCGCTCAAAAAATGTGAAAGATCCAAGTGGCCTTCATATTGAAGCAACAAGACTTGATAGTCACGAGTCATTGGATCACAATGCCTCACATGGATGCGCACACTTTCCCTCACTCTGCTGCTTACCAAAGGGACTCCCCTCAGATAGAGTTACATTGTGTGAACGTATCCAAATCCGGAAGAAAGTCAATACATCCACTGATAAAACAGACATATTTTCGGAATGCGCTTTGGACGACCGAAGAAGGCCGATTACCGCGCACTCGCAAGGGAAATAGTAGTGGGAACCAGGCTGACACATGCGATCCAATCTCGATTTGGCGGAATCCAGAAAGGATGAAACCACGGTGAGCCGTCATATTCGCTTGCATCCACACACACCAGACAAAACAGCTGTCAGAGTCACACCCCGCAAACACTCAAAGCATGACAACTCCCACAAGGCTTGATGGGATGGCAGGAAACTGGTAGTTGAAAAGGTAATAATTCAGAAAGCCGTCGCCTTCATTGAATTTGAGGTCAAGAAGTTCGGCCGCGCCCAGGTCGAGAATATTCAGCACATTGAAGACGTCGAAACCCTCTTTCTGGGCGCTCACCAGCGCACACTGGATGAGCGCGCTTTGGCGTGTACTCGACGACGCAAAGTAGAAGCAGTATGCCGCATTGACCTTCTCCGACGTGCCATCGAGAAGGGCGGATGGAAGGAGATAAAAGCTGAAAAAATCGGTGATTTCACCGCCTTTTGAACCGCTCGTCGCGGGGCTCTCGACGACATAGCTGTAAATCACATTGCGTCTCGGTGTGAACCAGTGCGCCACCTCGGCATCGCTCTCCCATTGCGGGGCGACTGCAAACTTCCGCCGGAAGTAGCGATTGAGGAGCCCACGGACCTGCGGGGCATCACCTGGCCGCATCTCTCGATAGCGTGGGAGCCCGTCGGTCTTGAGCGCATGATAGCGCTGCAACATGCTCTGCGGGTTCCGAAACTTTTGGAATGACCGAGGGAACTCCATGAACCCCACACGCACCAGCTTGTCGACATTCAGCGTTCGGTGAAAATACTGCGCCCGGGCGAAGGGCGTTGGGAGGAGGTTCCCTGACGTATACAGTGCTTGGAAAACGCCTTTGCGGTTCACTCGGCGAGTAATTTCTTGGATGAGCACTTGCGCAAGTCTTTGCTTTCGATAGTTTTTGTGGATACAGAGGAAGTTTATGACAGCGACCGAGTTGGGGCCGAGAAACTCATTCGCGCCAAGACGAAGCGCGCTCGGCACGGCGCTGATAAACCCAATGAGGCCCGTTGACCCGATCTCGCGCACGCCGACATACCATTCCTCGACGCAATTCGGCGGAAAGAGTGCCCACCGAAGGAATTCCAGCGAGTACTGAAAGCGAAATGTACTCTCGAGGTTCTCGACGTAGTGGTCTCTCAGAAGGTCGTGGATACGGACAAGCTCGGATGCATTCAGTTGCTGCGTGGTCGTGGAAAAGGATAAATCCACCCACTCCAGCGCCGAACCTGTCAGCACCACGGGGGTCAATGCGATCCCCTTCTCCACCACATCGATTGGTCCAATCTCGCCGAGCGGTTGGGGGCTCCTTTTCACGGTTTTCGGTTCTGCGTGGAGGATCGACTGCAGGTTTTGTGGGACTGGTTGGGTCGACCAAAAATTGTGCCGGGGAACGCCGGCAGACTGTGTGCTTTGGTTGGGAAGTCCCAAAATATCGTGTGGTGCGAGGTGGGCGAATGTCAGTTGTTGGGCTTTCCATTGTTCCTGAAGCGCGGTGCTGGAAAGGCTGGGCGAAGCCTCGTCGATGTGCATCTCTGAAATCTGCGCTGAAACCTCCCCCGCTGATTTTGAATGGCTTGTGGCCATTTTGCGCATTTTATGAGAATATTCGAAAAATCACAAATCCAGAGCAAAAACGGTGATTTTCAAAGACTGAACCCAATTGGTCGCCTAGTCTCTCTCTCTCTAACAGTCCGTCCAAAGGTTCACATATGCACGAAAAACAAAATTCTATGGCAGTTTTGTAGGCTCGATGAGTAATGTATCTTCCTGGTGGGCTCTGGCGCACTGCCGCTTAATATCTTTTGTCACCAAAACGAACGCCGCCATCCAGAAGCAGATGGACAACAGCCACAATCCGATCACAAAGATGAGAGAGTTCCGTATGGAATACACATTGACGCATTGGCCGTAGTTTTCCCGGAAATACTGCATCTCGGCGCGATGGTGCGGCACGGATGGGTTCCATGGGTCTCTTCCCATAGTCGAATTGCGGCCCACTGGGAGATTCGCTGGAAGCCATCGGCATTGATATGTGAGGCCGGTGTGTGATTCGCAGTGCTGCTTTAGATTGAGCGCGTCGCCGAAAACTGGATTTGCCTCCGCGGCGGTGGGCGAATGGGTGTACGGCTGGCAGACCGAGTGTTTGTATGTCATCTTATCGATCAGACCCCCAACGACGATTGGCGACGGGAAATCACCAAAGCAGTGGATGAAGAAGATGGAAAGCGACACCGCCAGCGTTCGGACATTCATCGCCGGGGCGGATGAGAGGGTCGCCGCGTTGATGGGCGCGTTTGCCATGAAAACGAAGAACTCGGCGATTGCCAGGAAAAAGAAGAAGCCTTGATATGTTTTCGATACGAAGAAGGCGCAGAATCCACAGGGGAAGGCGAGGAGGACACATATCGAGTTGAGGAGATGACACCGTGCGAGGCCGTGTTTTCCCTCACTTCCGCCCAATACCCTGTCGAGGATAAATCCCCCAAATGCAGTGCCCAAAATTCCGGTGAGCACAGTGATGCAGCCGACATACATCGAGGCCGTCGATGCGCTGAGTGGGAAAACCGGGTGCGACGAGAGGAAAGGAAGAACGTACACGGAGAGCGCTCCGAAGACAAATGTGAGTCCGCAATAACCGATGGTGGTGAGGAGAAACTGCTTGCAGCGGAGAAGGTGCAAAATCGAATCTTTCATTCGCGGCACATCCTTACCGTTCTCCTCGGCGTTGAGGTCGAATTCTTTCACCTTATTCAAGTCCTCGAGGGCAGCTTTTCGTTTCGGCGACACACTGTGGGCGATGATGTCGCTGCTTTCTTTGTCCATCGAATCGATGTATGACTGGCGACGGCGAAGGTACTTCTTTTGCCGTCGCTCGGAGTAGAGAAGCATAAAGAAGAATACGGGAAGCATCGCCATTGCCTCCAGGAGAAATGGAATTCTCCACGGCGCGAATGGGTTTTCATCGGACGGAAGAAATGCGCCTTCGATCTCGGCGACTGCGGCCTCATGGGTGAACTTGGTCGAATCCAGCGGGTCGTGGAGCTCCAAGCTTGTCCCACCGGTCGACCCGCCAACGACGATGCCGATGGCTGGTCCGATGACGATCATGCCAAAGTACGCACCGAGGAACATTGTTCGTGATTGAAGCGGGGCGATGGAGTCGATGATGGTCGTTATGAAACTCGCATAGCCCCCTTGGCCGATGCCGACGACAGCGCGCGCGGCGAGGAGGAAGGAATACGACGACGAGAAGGATGTCAAAATGGCACCGAGGATGTAGAGCGCGATGGATATGCGAATAAGCGTCACCGAGGCGACCATCGACTCCGCACACGCGAAAACAGGGGCAGATATCATATAGCCTCCCATAAAGGTACTCACCAGTGCCCCGAGCTTTTGCTGGCTGAGCTTCCCAGGGTGCTTGCTGGAGGCACTCTGGTGTGAGTTGATCGTTGTATCAAATTGAATTTGCGGAAGCGCTCCAGCGAGCAAGCCCCTGTCGAAGTATGTGAGGAAATTGAGGAACATGAAAATCAGCAACAGGACAAAGGGGGAGTAGAAGAGGCGATGTCTGAGTTTGAGCGGATTGCGTATTTTCGAGAGTGATCGAATTCGGCTGGTGGAGCGTTTTTTCGTCGGAGGATCGATTGTGCTGGGGGTATGTTCTGCCATTCAAAGAAGCGATTCGTTCGCAGTATGGAGGTACATGTTAAAGCGCTGGAAATAAAAAGGATGCGTAGAGAATGGGTGGAAAGAACGAATGCCGTCAAAATGAAAGGAAAAACTTCATTCAGCCACCAAAGGCGAATTATTTCAGCCAAGCTAGGCTGCCGACACCATATGGAATGTTCTCGTGGGACTGAATATGCATGCCAATCATATCTCACGCGAAAGTGACGACATACCATGAATAAGACGAGAACACGTGATATGCGGCTTTTGCCGATATCGTGAGAGCAAAATCCACCACCCCGCTGAGGGCCCTTTGGGAACCACGATGGGCAGGAAGGGTGCTGACGAGTCGAACTGCAAGTTCCCCAGCGACGTCCAGCTCACTGGTACAGAAACGATGAGTATTTTATCTCTGAGTCCATCCTCTGTGGTGTCTCGAATTGCTTTCAGCAGCGATTCGGGGCGAAAACAGCAGACATTCGTCGGCAGCTCCATGCTGTCATAGTCGTCGAATATCGTCACACAGCGAAACCTTTCCATAACTGTCACAAGTGGGCTTTCCAAAGATGGCCCGTCAGTTTTCTCCGGACCTCGTCCAAATGCGTCGGCCATTTTCGTGAGAAACTTCGAGAAAGCCTTCCGTGATGCGATCACTTGCACGAGCGGACTGTTTGCATCGACCTCGGATTCTTTTTCTTGTATCTTCTGGTAAATGAGTCCACTAAATCTGCGGAACGTCCGCGGTATTCTGGTCATGGGCGAAAAGACAAGCCAGCGAGAACCCACAGTGCCCGATTGGGGATATGACACAAAAAGCTCGACAAATATATTTCGAACGTGCAGCTCGAGATCGGGATGGTCAAACAGGGCTAGCAGCGACTGATGCACTATCGCAAGATGCAGATCATTGGCCGCTTTTTCCTCGTCGTGGAAGGACAAGGCGCAGCCGCGGAGAAAGATGCAGGCATACGGTTGGTTGGGATTGTGCTGAGGAGTTTGACAGGGTGACATCTTTAATTGCCAGGACAGTGCATGTAAATTTTACAGATTAGAAATGGGAGGATTGAGTAGGATAAATCAATGAAATAACGGAAACATGCCATCTCCTACTGCTATGCGTTTTATATGTATTGGATTATGTCCGATTCGCCTCTATCTCAGATAACTTATAAGCTTTCAAGCGTGTCTCACCCGTTTGGCGGCATTCTCAATGCGATCCTCGCGTTCTTGGATGACATTCTTTCGGATGCCATCTCCCTTCGGTAAGGAAACCATCGGACTTTCTTCGTCTTTACCGAGGACAAAAACGTTCGTTGCGCGTGTGGCGAATTCGTTGCCTGCCTTATCTCTCACGTGCACGATGTCGAAGGAGCCAGGGTGCTTCTCGACGTCGACGAGAGTTCCAATACGGCCGATGTTCTTGCCGCCAGTCGTCATGACAAGTGTGTTTACTTTGAACTTGGTGAAGTCCACAATCTTGCGAGTTTCGATGTCATACAAGATGCTATCACCAGCGCCAATGTTGGGGTGAGGATATCTGATTGTGCGGCCATCGTGCGTTGAGATGACTGGAATGCGATTCGCCTGGGTGCTGCGCTTGGTCACTTTGCACAACTTCAGCTTGGATTCGTCACCGGTCACGCGGACGAGAGAAAATCTTCCCTTATTGTCAAGCATAATTCGGAAGAGATCTTTGGTCTTTGGAATCTCGAGGATATCCATGAACCCGCAAGGGTACTTTGGGTCGATACGGATTCGTCCGTCGACCTTGACGTTCCTTTGTCGGAGAATAAACTGTGACTCCCTTGCGTTGAGGGCATATTTCAATCGATTGCGAAGAAGTACAAGGAGTGGAATGCACTCACGAAGCTTGTGTGCACCAGGTCTTGGCCGCGGGGCGAAGACTCCCTTGAGTTTGGAGAGCATCCACGACTTGGGTGCGCACAACCTTTTCAAGTGCTTCTTTGGACCTTTTGCCATGATAAATGAAAATTACAAACTCTGACGAAAGAAAAAAATAGTGTCAATGGAAAAGTGATTCGATAGTACTCATACTGAAATGGGGCAGAAAGGCGAATCTAAGGAGAGTTATGTTTGCGCGTCAGATGAAGCTTGTATGCCTCAGTAGGAGTCTCTCGCTCACACGACGGTGCAAAAGTGCGTCCTTTTTGATATTGACAATAGTTGAAGTCTTGAGAGCGACAGGCAAGCTTCTGAGACAACTTTGTATCGGAATGAAAATCAGGTTTCCCGTTTTTGAACAAGCCAATGGTGGATATCGCCGCCAAGTGGGGGACTGAGTTGAGTAAACCGGACCGAGGCTTGAATTCCGTTGGTGCCATTGGGGGTATTGTTTGGTTTAGTCTGGGAAGCTCAGTCAGAAATGGGAGGGTGGATGTGATCCCTCTCGAAAATTTGAGATCACCAGGAATACGGGAATAGCGAACTTCAGTGACGTTCGGCGAATGATTGGCTAGTGTACCATCTGGCACTCTTGTCAGACTAGGTAGCACCTTCAGAGCCGCTTGCACAAGTACCGAAATCGAGAAAAATATTGATCCTCCAAATTTTCCCACGCGCACATAGCTAGGAAATCCCAACCACCCTGTCTTGAGCACATGTTTTTGGTTCGATAGTTCATTTTTCCTTCGAATATAGGGACAAATCGTATCAGACATACGCACCGTGTATAGCTGTGTATACAGGTATTTTAAGTGTTCATGAACCTTGAAGCGTTCGTCGATATCCTTGCGTATTGAAGGGAGTTTGCCTTCATCGTACATGGCGTTCAATGAGTCAACTAAAGGAAAGCTCACAAGATCAACGCCAGCAGACGCAAAGCGGGAATGGATTTCATTGCCAAAGTACCTTTTTTTCCTAAACAGACAGTTGAGTTGAGTCATCAATTCATCGGTTGATATTTCAATCTCACGATGAGTACCATTTCCCAGCTCTATATGTCCTAAAGTGTTAAGCGATTGCAATCGACTGGCTGATCTGTCATCGGATAGAACAGTTTTGTCAAAGCTCACATATCTTCTAGGGTCATGAAAAATTGCCCGTTTCACAAGCGACGCTTTGCGTAGAGTTTCTAAGTATAATGCCGTTTCATTTACAAAGTTTACAAAATGACGCATCATGTATGCCGCTGTCAGGTCTATTAAAAAGTGCTCAGCAAGCTTCGCGAGAGGCTTCCCTTCAAGAGAAATCCCGCAAAATATCCCGCGTTTAGAGATAAGTTCAGCGTCTTGTTGATGTAAGCTGAGTGTAATTTCTCCATACACTGATTCAATAACATCGGCTTTCATTTTCATTGCAGTTTGAGCTTTATCAACGCGCACGCCTTTGACTTTATCGGAGATGATCGAATTCATGTCTAACTGGTCGTACAGCCTTTCTAGAACAAAGTTACTCATGGCGAACTGAAGGAAGGGCATGTGTCGAAAAGGAACTGTGGAAATTCCCTTGAACAATTGTGTGAATACACGCGAGCCTACAGAGCGCATTGAATGATCACCTATCCACTCCAAACGATCGAATTCCGAGGTGCGTGAAAACGCCTCGCCATTCGAAAAAACGCTTGCTAGCACAAGCTTTTTTTGCTTCAAAAATTTTAAGATTGATTGGAGTGGTTGCCAGTTGTTCGATGAAGATGTACGCAATGCCGAGATAGACGGAATAATACATGGATTTCGAAGATGATTCTCAATCATCCTTGCGGGTATGAGACTCACATCATCCTTAAGTGTGTAGTCTACCAGAAAGGCAAAGATAGACATCCTGGCTGTATGGGCGCTATCAGAATCGTGCTGTAGGAAAGCATTGAAACGGATATTACAAAGTCTGCAGAATGTTTTGGATTCATCGTAAATAACTTTACCCAATTCTTTTCCCCAGGTAGTCGTCGTATATTCTTCTTCCATTTGTTCCTCTGCGAATCGCTAAAATGAGACGTCGCAGTGGACGGTTCTTGTTTTCAGCAAAATGTCATGGTAAATGATTATCAAGCGTAATTACTACAATGAGAACAATAACCTCCTTATTTCGCGCGTAGTATTAAATAGTAAATCAAAAAAGTGATGAGCTGAAATGTGAGCAACTCTACAACAGGAACAATCAGAATGGAAGACTGATTTTTGTAGAAAACGAGGTAGGAAAATCTAGTTAGCACTCTTTAGACAAATTTCAGAGTTACGCGCTATACCTTAAATATTTATCGAAAGAAGAGTGTCAACCAATTATTTTTTCCTCTAGTATACGCGAAGAAGTACGTGACATTACTTCTCTTGAAGACGCTAATGAACAATTTTTCCTATGAAAGCACATTATCTCTGAGGACGGAGATTTTGTCACTAGCACAAGAAAATTCTTCCGGTGAAATTAATGCAGAAATAGTGTTAAAAGAAACCTGCTTTTATCCTGCAGGGGGAGGACAGCTTTCCGATGTGGGGGAAATTTTCGGACCTGGCTGGACTGTTCAAGTAACAAAAGTATGCAGAGATAATGATTCATCCACAATTCGTCATCTTGGTATTTTTCTGCCAAACCAGGCAGATGTTCCAGCTTCTTCAGAAAGTAAGGACATTTTCGCAAAAGGCACGGAAGTGCAGCTGGAAGTAAATCTTAAAATTCGTGAATTGCACAGTAGATTGCATTCTGCTGGACATCTACTTGATATTGCTTTACTAGACAAACTTGGTTACGGGGATATTTTGCGTGTCCTTAAGGCATGCCATCACCCAAAAATGGCTGCTGTAGAGTATGAAGGATTATTGCCCATAATCACAGGCAATTCCGAAACAAGTCGTCAAAACAAGTCTCTATTAAAAGACAACTTAGAGAAAGCATGCAATGAGCTGATAAAGCGTAATCTAAAGATAAAAGTATATTACAGTGGTGAGAATCTACATAATTGCAGAGAGAAGCTTCGGTGTTGGAAGCTCGAAGAACATCAGAGAGAAATAAACTGTGGAGGAACTCACTGTGCAAGCACAGGGGAGATCGGAAGTATGAGAATTCGAAAAATCGAATGTAAAGGAAAAATTATTCGAATCGCTTACGATGTTGACCGGTAAGCAATATTGTACGCTCGATACTCTCATTTTCGCTTGCAGGAAATGCTTAAAGTTATTGCGCTCGGGTCTTACTACATCTTCCCTTTCTTACATTCAGAGATGGCAATTACTTCCGGACTGTCAATCGATGCGCTAATTTCTAAGGGGCACAAGTTATTTCTCGAGATTCAAACTGAGCGCCTATCAGGAGGGGACGAAAGCTTGCTTCCTCCTCCGATGCAGCCTGCTACGGAAAGACTTATTCGACCACTAGAAATGTCCTGTTCTAAGTATTTCGAGATATTGAGCACAGAACTGTTGCGTTCCAACTCTGAAGAAATTACCCAGAGCTCATCGCAAATCACCAGTTTTACTAAGTCTGTCATCAAACTTATAGAATTCTCAAATCTTTTCATGCCAGAGTTTGATGAAACTGGCTTTTTTAGGGGCAACGTTCAGCTATCGCCATCAATTTTGCTTCTTCTCTGGCATAAAAAACACGTTGGATCTGGTAAAATAGAACAAAACGTGCCGCTTCACCAACGTATCTCGTATATCATCAAAAAAATTCTTCATGGTGAATGCTCTCAAGCTTCAACAGCTCTCTACCTATTATTGAGTGAGATGTGCAAAGGTGTGGAGAAAAACAAACAAGCCATGACGTCCAGTTTTTCTGCTATTGCACGTGTTCTAGACACCTTCCCAACTTTTTCGGAGATTGAAGCTTCTTTCCCAGGACCTAGTGTCCGCACGCTTAATGAATTACAGCGGTCAGTCAAAAATTGGCAAAGCTCTTTGCAAAGGATCGAGGAGGCATTAAACGATATTTTAGACGCGATACCACCAATTTTGACCAATCGAGTGCTGGAAAATGATCAGAACTATACGTCGGTGCTGATCATAATAAGAAAGGTCTTCGAAGTCCTCTCAGGGAAATCTGAAGAGGCCCTCACGGATGTCGTTGAATACGCAGGCCTTGACCACTATTGGTTAATGTCGGGCTACGCAATTTACTTCGGTTCAAAGGGATCATTTTCAGAAGTAGTTTGCCCTAATAGCGGCTTTATTCTCAAAGTGGACCTCCTGCCTGGAATTTGCGCGTCAAGGGCGGAAAGCTTGTCGAACTTCATAGCTGAACATCAACTCAAGCAGGTGTCGGCGAGCCAGGCATTAGCCGATAGTCTTGATATTGCTTGCTTAGACGCCATTGCCAAATTTGGAATTTCCCTGACAGACAAAAGGATGTCCAAAGAAGACTTCACTTGTTTCGTCCTAGAGGCACTGCAAAGTTGGTTTTGCAATACCCTCACCAGACCAGGGCAAACTGAAAGTTACAGTCATGGAATGCGTTCCAGCATCGATGAACGATTGAAAAGTAATGGTATTCTAAAAGGTATTGCACCTTTCGAAGATTCTCAGGAAGCGCAGGTAAGCTATGGTATTCTCATGTGGGTATGCGTCCATTGGGCAAATCTCATAGTTGATCCACTTTATCCAAAGAGCCTCAGTTTTTCAAAAGTTTACGATTCAATGGCACTTGAGCTTATTCGTTTCATTCACAGCACCGTTTCCACAGATCTCAGACAAAATATAACGCAATATTTCTGCAGCTATCTGATTTGCACACCTGCGTTAAGCAAGTCCTTGCTATTCGAAGAGATTACTGCAGATATGTACGAGATGTTCCGTGAAGATGACGATATACTTTTTGAAAATGCCAGTTTGGTGCTCAGATTATTCGGAGCTCAGTCGGCTGTTCAATCAAATGTGTGCCTTCGATATAGGGAACTTCTTGGCTCCAGAAATAGCGAGTGGGAGGATGCACTTGAGCATGGTTACACCAGCTTGTATAAAAATGTAGAGCGAATCCTGATTATGCAAGTGGCAAAACTTGTCTGTCTTCGTGCCCACACGAAATTGTACTCCGCCATATCGAATTACTTTCATCTCTTGGGAATCTGCGGTCGAGTTTCCTTAGAGAGCTTTCATCTGATACTTGGGATTCTGGGGGCGTTACAACATCGTTCTACTGAGCCAGGACTGCTATTCCAAGAGGTTTTCTGTACAAATCTGCGAGTGGAAGACACCATCACATCAAAAAATGTGGGTCCTTCCGACGAGCTCTGCCGTGTTTTCCTCTGCATATTCGGAAAATTCTGCTTTGACGCGAAGCCAGTAATCACCGATGGGTTTAGAGAATGTGCCTTTGTCGAAGTATGTCAAAGTGCGTTTCGACTCGAGAAGCGAATGCTTGAAGCAGCTGGTTTAAACCACGGAAACATTCGCAAGATCGGGATAGAGATGATACGCGCGGAAACATCTGCCTTCGAGGAGTATTTAGTATTCACAACCAAATCTTATGGGAAGGTAGACGATCAATCACTGGCAACGTGTGCAGAAACAGTTCTACACAATGAACATGTGCCAAGGAGCTACAGGCTATCTCTCGTCGACAGACTGTCCATGACGTTTTGCGGGAAGCGCTTCACTTCAGGAGATCAGTATCCTTGCCTTGCTCAGGTCACAAGTACATCGCTGAAAATGATTCAAACACCTCTTGTTGGGTGAAGTAAGTAGGTACCACAGTGTTAATTTGACTGACCAGTAAATGCCGAATCTTTTGTAATCTCGGGTGACACTGATTTGTATGCTCATTTATTTTGCATATTTTCGTAACACGAAGTATGGCGGATGGCCACCTTACTGTCGACTGGTGTCCGAATTCCCATTGGAAAAACTGATTCGTATGTGTGCCTTGGGTCGGTTGAAACAACAGTTTCAATTCCTGCATGGATGAAATACAATGAAGGGCCAAGGCATACAAACTTTCTTGAGCAAACCCTTTTCTCAGCACTGCTCAAAAGGAAATTTGAAGAAGGGAAAGCAGTCGTCGTTGATGTGATCGACTTTTCATGGGGAAATGAGTTACATGAGATGAACAAAGATATCGCCGATCTTGGCGTTATTCGAGCCAGTAGCAAGGTAGAAGTCCCCGTATGGGCACTCGTCACGCTGCTCTACAGACCTTCTCAAACTAATGATAAGATCATTCTCGAGGGCTCGATTTCACAGAATGGCTTGGACAGTCACCGTATGGTAAGAGCCAAATTCGACGAAGCGCATTTTTTTCAAGTTCTCCTGCGTCCGGTGAAAGGCTCACAGATTTCAGAATCATCCGATGCAGCGGAGCGGACAGTCTCAGCCGAATTCATTGATAGGTTGGGCATATTTAAAGAGATGGAGAAAGCAACGAGCATTCGCTCCGAAAACCAAACTGATCTCCCTTACTACGCCCATTGTGCAAATTGTAGCGCTCGAATTCCAGTGCTCCAATCACCCTGCGATGATTCTCCACCCAGTACGCTGTGCGATACGAAAAAGAAGCATCATGTGGCCTTTCTTACCTTGGATGACGTCAAGCGCCATAAGAAGGCACAATGGGCAAAGGTTGTAGAGCATGGACGAACGAGAGTATATTTGCGGTGTCTCCAATATGCTGATGACAGCCTTTGAGCCGCGATAAAGGTAATGTAATCTTTGAAACTGAATGATTGAAGCCCAGAAACTTTAACTTTTATTACGACCCTTTTTCTTGTAGATTCGTTAAATGCAAAGAATATGAGACGAGCTATTACCCAAACAAGGGCGTTAGCGTTTCCACTGTGAGCAATGTTTACGAAGTTCCAATTTGTGCATGAGGGTTCCTTCAAAAGAAGGTTTTCATCATCAAAGTTGACAGTTAGTTGATTTGGAAGGCAAGTGAGGTCGTTCAGCACATGGATATCCCTGGCTTCGGGTCGGCTATATGATTAAACCTGGGCCCGTATTCACTTGTCACTAGACAGCAGTGGAGCGTTGGTTAAAATATTATCGTTTTCACACATAATCTCGTGACGAATGTTTATATGCATATCCTCCCAAAAATATATTCAGCTTTCAACGAAAAGCATTATAAAAGCTCTCAGGCCTGTTGAGTTTGTGTATGATCTTCATGTTAACTACAGAACTTGAAGTAAAATATCATCATAAGGGGATACTGATGGAAAGTTGAAAAGGGGATTGTATGTAGTCGGTTCCGTTTCCAACGTTTGTTGATCAATGAACTTTAGCAAATTTAGCTGCAATAGCTTTCAATGAGAGCATTCTACATTTTTTGCACAGCAAAATATAACAGGTTCACTGTTCGGTGAGGAGTAGCTGACTATCCCAATGTATGTCACGTTGTCGTTGAATGTGTGTTTCATCTCAGTGATTTTCTCCTGGGACCAACGCAGCATACATACATTTCGGGCATCTTGTTTAGATCTTCTTATCTCGCAGAACCCGATGGACTTTTTTTCACTTTGAATATTTTCTACCAGCCAGCCGGCTTTGCGAAAATACTCATACACAGAGAGAAAGGCCACCATTCTCTGGTTGAAGACTGTTCTCTCGTACAAATTATTCAAGATTTGATTTCCACATTCATAGGATGGCAGTGAAACTATTTCAGAACACTCGTCCCATGCTCTATAAAGTAATATCATTGACCGCCTGTAAAGATAAGTGGCCTCGATGGCATTAAGAATCAGCAGGTCACACTTTCCGCCAGAGGAGCTCAGTGCACCATTAATTTCCTCGTGTAATTCGTTTAGTTGACATTTTGTTCCCATTGATTGAAGAATCTTTCCACGGTAATAGAAAACAACAACCCCCCATGAGCATCCGGCGATTTCTTTATCTAAGATCAAGTACCTCTTCAAACGCAGGCTCACATTTTCGACGTTAATGAGAAAGCCTCGACATGGACATGAGTCATCAGACATATATTGAAATGAGCTTATTATTTAGCTATTGATAGTAAAAACAAGATCAAATACTTCCAGGAACTCTTCGCAGCTCACTTACATTTTTATGGACTTATTGAGGGATGCAACTTTTTAACCAGTCGACGAATATATTCACCAATGAACAAATTTCGCATTTCTGGACTACGAGTAGCTGAGGGTATACAACAAACAAATGCTACTAAAGAAAAGTCCTTAATAGTGCTCAGGCCTGTTGAGTTTTTTAATGATCTTCATGTTGACTCCAGTCATTGAAGTGAAATATCATCATACAAGGAAAGTGGTAGAAGCGCGGAAATATTGCACCTGCAGTAACCAATATTATTAAACTCTGGCTGATGAGTGGATCAAGATTTCCGTTTCTGCCGTACGATCTATAGCTGATTTTCATCGAACGTATGCGGAAAAATTGTTTTTTATCGCTTTTTAATCGCAATTGTTTTATTCTTAATAATAAGAGAACTTAATTCAAAATTTCATGTTTTTTGTGGTGACCTTACTAAGGGGAAATACAAATCTTCTATAATTTTATTTCCCACCTCAAGTGTGTATTACAAGCTACATGGTGCATTTCAGAGAACATCTTATTTGTTCTCCGAATGCTGCAGGAACGTAGAAAAATGGCTATATATTATGGCTGAATTATTGTCCAATTATGATGAAATCACATGCAGGTCACTCACTGTATTCTATGATGATTTGCATTTACCACCTTTCGGGTCTGACTCATTTTTTTGCTATTAGTAGCGTGATGTCTCTGTAAACATGGTTTGCAACCATCGCAATATAATTTAAAAATCCATCCGTACTATTCCCTTTTGTTCAAATATTAACTCTCTCGACTCATTGAAAGACCACGTGGAAAATAAATTCCACTTTGGTCCCGCTGTAGAGTCGTAGATCAACTTTCGCTACCAAGCTCAGGAGAGTATCTGTATTCGCTCTGACGAATAACTAAGCCTTTTCGAGGCGTTAAGGTAACATGACAGGGGTTATTCATTTTTGATAAGGTAACCAGCGAGAAAAGTCACCTTTTTTCTTTAACCCTGCTTATTCGGATTAGTTCAAAGCAGCCCCACCATATTGAAAAACTCTACCATCCGGCAAGCATTTACGTGTGGGTCTTTTTGTCTTTTCATATTCTCGCGATAGCCCGTTATAATTTCCTTCAGGGCCTCTAATTGCTTTAGGAGTTTCTGGTCGTGCTCGCAGTGCCCAAGGAGTCTGTTTCCGTAAGATGGCAGGGTTCGCAGACAATTCGCCATGGCTCACAGTGTTCGACTATAATGCTTACACGCTGTGAATATTCGGAGGTTAACTGTGGAGAATTGGGTAGGGCTTTCAACAGCCGGACAGAGCCTCCTTCATCGACCAACTGTTATACAGCTAAGTGTAGTGGGGTCGATTTTAAGAGAGTAATCATATTCTTTTCGGGAGGTCGCTTTTCCCCTTTTCGCAGGTTCGACGTTTCTCATGCCGATGTAAAAGGGCATTTCATCAACAAACACGAAGAAGTATTCACGGTCTTTGAAGGCTTCTACGATTCTCTGGGCGTAATTCATACGATTTGACATCGTTGCTGCGTTTGTAGAGGCAGCGCTCACCAGCGCTACGTGCTTGCACGAGTAAATCTTGCCTTCTGAGTATTTGTGGACAGTGCATTCACTCTTGATAAGCCTGCTCCCCCATCGAACCGTAAAGAATGCCGGTACGTTCTATTTTTTTTATAAAAGTGCAATTTGATTGAACAACATTTGATTGATTGTTCGATTTGCACGTGCCTTTCGACACGTATGCACATGCTCTCTGCTTATCGCGCTTTTCATGTGGGCTAATTTCGTCCCGCTTCTCGTACCACAGAGAAATAGTGGACGTTCTCTCGTCTCGCCACCAGGAGGATCCGGGATCCCCCATAGCAATATTCGGCGGTTTTCTTAACCTCCCCATGGATGGGTACTGGTCCTGACCCACCACGAAGAGGTGGCCTTCCATCGGGTCAGCGGTACGTTCATTGCAGGTACTTCCCGATGTCTCGTGCCGTTAAATGTTCGCGCTCTTCTGCCGGCAGCTCTAGCCAATGGTCGTACTCCAGAATCGAAAACTTTCGGCATTAACAAAAATCTTCAACTGCTTGAATGTTAAAGGTGCGTACCTCTGCAGCAGTTTGTCGAATAAACGTCTCTTTTATACTTCGCCCGACATAGGTTTTTGTCCGCTCGCTTGTGGCGGAGTGCACTTTATTCATCTCGCACTATCCGTAAAAGATGAATTGCCGTTCGCAATGACCTCCCTATATCGGTGATCACCCGTTTGAATATTGCTGGGCAATTCGACCACGGCCACACGAAGCTTTTCTGACTCCGCGTAAAATTTTCTGACCTTCTTCACATTAGTGGCAATGGCTTGCTGAACCCAGTAGTTGAAGTCGGAACGTTGTTGAGAACTCTCGAAAGCCACCAAGAGGCCATTAACCCTATCTCTCTTGAGAGATTTACTTTGTGACATAGGAGGCGGGAAGTACATTTAAAGCGCCTCGATTCGGAATGTCTATGTTGCGCAGACGTCGGGGAGAAACTTGAGCCCGTGGGTGTTGGTTGCCCAATCACTAAGGATCGCGTGACCGATAAGCCTGTGGTCCGTGACTCTGAGGAGTGCCAAAAGCAGTGCACGAATAGGTTCTATCGGGATTGTTGAGACTCCTCCTGGGCCTCCAAGAGTTTTTTCTGCGTAAAGTGCATTATGATGGATAGATTTGATGTAAAACATGTAGAGTTTACTACAAAGAGCCTAACTTGCAAGCGTTTTCCCACAAAAAGTTACTTCATTTTTTATCCTTACAAGAAAAGTGCGAGGGACACTATGTGGCGAGCAATACAAGACAAAGCTGGGAATATTATTACATTTCCCTATAGCACAGCACTGGAGTGCGGCACACTGAGTTGTGTGTCGGTGAAATCAGGGAATAGTCATTCAGCGGCCGTTCTCTTGAGTATCGGCGGCTACGGAGACGAGGATGATATTCTCGGCATGTATTATACAAAGATCAAGGTTGCAGAGGCGCAGAAAGAGATGTCTTTGCAATACGTTGGCGAATCTACTCGCAAGTCTCCATGGCACGAATTCCATCGTGATCAAATCCTTGTATGCTCGATCGATGGGAACTGCATCTTATGCGGCAATAAGGAAACGCAAGATCAGGTGGGTGCTTACACTCCTACAGATCCAGTGGATGTACTTCGTGTGGAGGGCCATACTTCCGTTGTAGTCGACAGTAGTCAATGTGCACACCCAAAGTGTCATTGCTCACTTGAAGATGCTATACTCAAGCAAGCAAGCCGTTTCCTCACGGTTGCGAATTCGAATTTGTGTGGTGCCGTGATTGACATTTCTAACACAGTCATCCTCTTTGGTGGTATGAACGGGGAATACGAGCTAAGCAATGAAATGCAGTATATTCGGATCGCCAGTGTGCAGTACGGTGAGCCAATGAAGCGAGCACATATAGAGACAAACATCGTGCTCATCGATATTCGAGTCCCACAGAAGGGTTTCGGACCATCCCCGAGGTATCGACATGCTGCAGTCGTCCAGAATGGCTACCACTATGTGTTTGGTGGGGACATCGACGATTCACCTCAACAAGGCACTACCGACAGTTCCACTTTGTATCGCGTTTGCCTAGCTGATGGCGTATGGGAAACGCTACCCTCGCCATGTGAAGCAACCTACCATCCTTGGGAAAAGGCTCTTTTGAGTAATAACTCCAGAAGTCATTCTTTGGCTTCGTTGAATGTCCTTGACTCGGAACACCTCATTCTTATTGGTGGAGATGATTTTAATGGCACTTCAGGAGCAGACAATGTCGGGCTAGAAAACAGCAGCTGGATGTCTCGAGCGACGACTTTTCTTTTTCAACGAGTCTATTTCGCAGTGAAAAATGCTCTTGGCAAATGGCTAGCAGTCAAATATCTCACCAAAATTTCCCATTGTGCAGTCTATAACACACGGTGCCATAGATGGTTCCCTGCATGGTACCGAAAAGGTCCACCATCGGGCGTGCAGTGGACAGAGGTCAATGGGCATGTCTCATTGAGCGACGCAAACGGCACAGTTATGTGGTGCTTTGGGAAGCGAAATTCGATTCACACAGAAAGCCTTGACGAACCGGCATGCGACGCCCGCAGATCCCTCACGAATGGTTGGAGTGATTCTATTGATGATCGCTTCACAGGCGATCAATGTGGGGAGATGCACTGTATTTCATTGGTGGGGCGAGAAGAACCATCCATGTGGGAGTGGATTCATTCATCGAGTTGGATCAAGCTCTTTTCCAAGAGACGTGAAAAGTTTGTTTTTGATTACACGCGCAAGTTGATGGGAGGCCGGGAACCAGTTCCCCGAGGACTGTACATGGCAGCCGAGTGCCTCGCTCATGTGAAAATAGAAAACCCCGGCAATCGGGAGTATGCTGAGACAAATATCCGAGAATCGAGTATCCCTGTCGATATCATGCTTGTCATGGGCGGTAACAGAAGACATCCGGACGAAACGATAGGAGCCGCGTGTTGGTATCTAACTATGGATTCTCAATGAATGAATTGAATGAATGAATTTCACAGTCCACTGCTGCAAGAGATAAGTTTTCCTTACTTTCATTTGTACTATCAATAAAGGAGCCATCAGGAAAAATCATTTTGCAAAACTATTTTAGCCCTTTGGCGAAGGTTTGTTGCTTGTGAAAACTCTGACAATGCGGTGTGTACTGTTGTAAGACAAGTCAGTTCAAGCGTTCCACTAGGTAGAGTTTTTTGCACGTGCCTTTCGACACGTATGCACACGCCCTCTGTTTGTATGGTCATTCATGTGGGCTCATTCTATCCCGCGCTTTAATCCACAGAGAATGAGTGGACGTTCTCTCGTCTCGCCACCAGGAGGATCCGGGATCCCCCATGGCAAGAATCGGCGGTTTCCTGAACCTCCCCATGGATGGGTACTGGTCCTGACCCACCACCTTGCGGCGGCCGTCGATAGGGTCGGCGCCAAAACAGAAACACAACGAGAGCTTGGAAGGCTCTTGGCTTCCCCCACGACGGGGTACTGGTCCAACCCACCACGAAGAGGTGGCTTTCAGTCGGGTCAGCACTCTGTAGATGAAGCTAAGGAAGCACGGCTGTTCTCCATGGTATTTCGCGGATCATTCGGAAGATGTTTATTCATCGTTGGTGAGAACGACTGCTTGTGTGCCTCCCAGATACACCGGTGCAATGCAGAACACGAAATATTCATTCTTTTTTGTACATATGAAAAGGGAATCACTAAAGCTGAGTGGAAACCTCAAAGTCATCCCCAAACGACATAACATGCAATGTCTATCATATGACGGGGTCCATTCCATTTTGAATCAGTAGAATGTTTCTTCTATATCTGTATACTCCACACTGAGATCATCATTCTCATGGAAATCACAGAAAACACCAGAAGGCTGACGGACAGTGCCGCTAAGATTGTTACGTGACGCTGTCAGGTTCTTGAGGTGCGGTGGTAGATGTTCGACGTTGATCGTTCCTGAGAAGCAGTTCATGCTGAGGTGGATAGACTTGAGCGACTCCGGAAGTTTGCTCAAGTTGAGTGAGCCATTGAAGGAGTTGCTTGTGAGCCTTAGTAAAATCAGAGTTGATGGAAGTCCGATAAGACTGACAGGACCGCTTAGTCGGTTCCTTCCAAGCTCAAGATATTCTAAGCTTTTCGGAAGTTCAGTGAGCGAAACCGAACCTGTAAATGCGTTGGTGTTCAGGCGGAAAGCCAGCATAGAGTCGGGAAGGCTTTTGAGGTCGATGCTTCCGCTGAGGTGATTTGTGGAGAGTCCCAGGCGCTCTAGTTTTCTCGGGAGAGCTGCTATATCGATGATACCAGTCAGCTTATTTGTTTTTGTTTTGTTTTAATAGCGCAAAATTGCACGTGCCTTTCGACACGTATGCGCATGCTCTCTGCTTTTCGCGTTATTCATGTGGGCTAATCTCATCCCGCGGATTGAAAACAAACAGAGGATTAGTAGATGTCTTCCCTCGTCTCGCCACCAAGGAGATTCTCCCCTTGGAAATAATTTGGCGGTTTCCCGAACCTCCCCAAGGGCTGGGTACTGGTCCTGACCCACCACCTTGCGATGGCCATCAATAGGGTCGGCGCCATGACAGAAACACGACGAGGGGTTTGAAAAGGTTCTTGGCTTCCCCAAAAACTGGGGTACTGGTCCAACCCACCACGGAGAGGTGTCCTTTCGTCGGGTTAGCTTATTACTTGACATGTTGAGTTCTTTGACGCTCGATGGGAGAAACTGCAACGCAGTCGTACCAGTATAAAGCTCAACGTCTAATCCCAGATAAAAAGACACAACTTCCCCATCGGCATTAAATGCCAAACCCTGCCATTGCCTGAGTTCGCGAGGATTTTCACGACTTCCGCAGATGTCATCTACTCTGTCGAGTCCGAATATGAAAAGCTCCATAAGGGATTGCTGTGAAAGCGCTGATAGGTCGCATTTGCCTATGCCATCGTCGGCGCATGATACGTACAGACAAACAGGGTACATTTGGGTACACGCGGAAAAAAGGTAGAATGGGAAAGTGCAAATCTCGAGAAAGGGTAATATCGTGTGAAAGACTGTATGGAACATTTGCCGAGGATGCCGATCCAGATCTCCCTCAAAATAGTTACAGAAACCTTTGAAATCAAAAGTTTGGAAGACTTCCACCAGGGCCCAGCGGACCCTGAAGGATCTGCCAAGCAATCTTCAGCAGGATTTTCCGATGCGCTCACCAAGCGCTTGTACGACAGCACTAGCGGAACAGAGTCCGCTTGTTGCGCATTGTTGAAAGGTCACCGAAGAAGGAGAGGAAACAACGTTCATTTGACTATCTACATTGTAAAATGGCATTCCATCAACAAGAGGATAAAATACGCTCGATGCGTACTTTGGCGTTGTCACCGCATTTATCTTTTCTCGGCCTGTGATGTGGCCATGGGGCACCGAATGAGATCGAGAAGTGCGGAAGTTTCAAACCCCACTCTCATCTGCAACCTTTTATTGTATTTTTGTCTGCGGAGATCAGTTTTTTCCGAACAAACCACGACAGACACAAAAGTTCGTCTTCATTTTGATGGGGCTGTAGTCAAATCAAAAATACAAAAGTGTTTCAACATAAAGTGAAGCGGAAGTTTTAGTTCATCAATAACTTCCACATTGTCTCCAAAGTCGACCGAGTGAGGGAGGCAGAAGTCATACCCAATCTCTCCTTCTATCGCTGACTCAAATGACGTGGTGAATTGAAATATAGCATACCGTTGCCTGCAGCTGTCAACCTGTGAGCAAGAAGTGGTAGTCATCTGGCCGATTCGTCGCAGCGCGGAAAACTGCCGTAGTCTTATGTCAGACCAAATACACTCGTGCACGGAATCCAACGAAACCCTCATAGCTCATGTTCCATTGTCACAAAATAATCCAAAAAGACCCTCCGCGCGATACTTCCCTGCACATGATTGGGATCCTCAAATGGATCAGTTCTCGGTGCTGGTGGAATTATCAGCTCGACAAAATCACCGAGCAGCTTGCAGCGAAATTCCCGTGTCGTCTCCTTACTCAACGCATAGGACCTTGTCAGCAGATACCTTAGGAAGGAAATAATGAAGATAAAATTTGTTCGATGGACCGGTGAAAGCTTTCGCACAATGTCGTCAAAGATCGCTATCTCGCCGTCACATCGATTCACGATGAGCTCATAAGAGGCGAAATCGATGATTGGCTCTTGTAATTCTCGTAGAAAGAGGCATAAAACCCGATATGCAGTACCCCATGAAACATTCTCCCACATCGGACAGGTCTCCCACGCGTCGACCTGCGTGTGCTGCTTGTCGAGGAGCTCGATAAGAGAAAGCTCTTCCACCGATGGAACATCAGAGTGATCTTTGAGGACATTCTGCAAATCCTCCGCTGACGGCTCCGCGGACAGAAAATGTATCAGCCACCACATCGGAAAACTGACAAGCTCCGTGGCACACAAGGGCAACTCCTTGATGTGGGAATCAGCGTATCGCGGAACGATGTTCTCCAGCGTGTTTCCCAGATTGGTCACATACAGGCCCGCTGTGACTGTGACAAGTCTATCGGGGGACCACTTGAGTCCACTCGAATCGGATGAACACATTGCCGAGCTGATTGCGATGATATTTTCCGCTTCGACGGATTGGCCAATGCGGCCCCGAAAATCGCTATCCAGCTGAAATCGGAGCAACCGGCGATTCACTTCACACTGAATGTTGACTGTGCAGGTTTCACCGGGGTAAATGACTACTTGTGAAGGTATAATATCGATGAATGTATGCGTCGTGCGAAGCTCAGATTTTTCTCGATTGTGGAATTTTGCATGATTTTCCTTCAAATTCGAGGCATTGTCAAATGTGACATTTCGAATGTCCACAGGGAGAACGCTGCACGATGTGTTTCGAATCTCAAGTATCACACGGTGTTTTGTGCCGAATTCGACATTTCCAAAGTTAATCTCTTCCGTGTTTACTGAAAAAAGACTTTGTGTTCGTATTGATTGGGTGACTTGTTTATCTTGCTCAAACGCATGAATAAGTCGTCTTTCCACCACACTCCGCGCATGAGGATCGACAGTCGGCACAGTGAGCCCGTACAGGGCACTGACGGGCTTATGATCACTAAAGTCAACTTCAGCGTGCACATCCACCGCCTTCTGACGGAGGCGACTTACTGGCCTGGCCTGTGGTATGGAGACGTCCTTACTTTGGCTTTCGACATCGGTCTTTTGAGCATCGACAATTTTCGGCTCTGCCCACAAGATACGATCAGTAAACCCCGGAATGCGACCCTTGTCACTGCGATGTCCGTCATCGGTCATCACCCCATCCGGCAGGTCAAGCAGGTTCTTGTGTGGAACGTACCGATACGATGGGGCAGTTTTGACGTGATTCTCCCGGAAGGGAAACCATCCAGATGACGGATCGTTTCTACCACGGAGGAGCTCCATGTTCAGTTGATCGAACTTATCGAAGACGCTTTCCCAGTCATTCATCATTACCGCTCGCTTGAGGACGTAAGGACTTGGAGAGGCGAGGCGAAAGTTGAGATCTCCAAAAAAGAAGACAATGTCATGATCTTCAATAGACAGCGAATAACTTTTTTGATTCGATGGTTCATTTTGATGATTGGTCCAATCTGTCGACTGATTTGGATGTGCGCCGTCGCTTGAATGAAAGTACTTTTGGTATAAGTGATAATTTCGCATCGTATGGGAAACTCGGAAGTTCATATCCTTCATAATTGTTGATATCCCTTGCCGGCGCTTTTGCAGTCCCTCGATGTGGGGATGTAAATGCGCGTTCACAAAAACGATCGATAGACCATGGAATTGCAAATGGACCCCAATCGCTCCTTTATTACCAAAGTTAAACAACGCACTTTTTCGATTCTCACGAATTGGCCCGAGCGATTTGCCAATCGAAACAGTGCTGACATCGAGCTCGTGCAGGTCCAAGTCAGGGCGGATCGACTTGTGGACGAAAACACATAGGAAAAGTCCAACGAGCTGTCTTGAGGCAACCATGAGATAGGAGTGCGTAATACTTTCCTCGTCTTCATCGGCACCGATAATCGCACAAAGCACGGACCGCCAGTAATTCCGCGCGTCAGATGTCCCAAAGAGGACAGAGTGTGCATTCATATCGATTTCTTGGAGTCCGACTGCTATAATTTTGGGGCTTTCATGGAGAAGCAGCCAGTTTCGGAGTTTTGACTCACATGTTCTATCGTCCTCAGGCAGCCGCTGATTGTTCACGTTGAAAGTACACACCGCGACTGAGATCTCAGCGTCCGTCGAGAATTCAGACTGGTAAAAGCCTAACTGTGTGTGAAGCCATTCACACGTATCACCGAGAGGCTTGCTCATGCGAAAGTTCGTGTGTGCACGTCAGGCATGCCATGGTACATTTAAAAAGTGTCGAAAATATACACTTGCGATAATCAGAGCCAATCGAAAGCTCTTAAATTCTCGTTTACTGCTTTTGGGAAAATTCATTTCTACGTGTCAAACGACGGACTTGAAGTTTTGATTATCAGCCGAATAGTACTCTCCGAGACGAAAATGCACCCGGCGCCGTTCTGATGTCCCGAGTAATCACTCGTCGAAAAGATCGTCACCACACGCGCACTGTCAGAGAGCCTCAGCCCGTGGGCCTTCTCCTGGTGGGCTCGGAATATATACTGAAAGCCGAAGTGATTACAGAATTCCGAAATCGCGTAGGACCCAAAGGAAACCACATCGGGACCTCTGGCATTCGGTCCGAAGCCGTATTCGTTGAGCGGAGTGTCGTCCTCTGCCGGATCAGACCACAGCATATCGTTCAACATTTGTTGCTGCACGCCATTCATTGCCTCTTCGTCCTGGACTCGGAAGAGTCTCGGAAATTCATCATCCATGAGAATTTGCAATCGCCGATCTTCTCCTCCGGTGTACTGCGGAATGCCGCCATGGACGCAGAAGACGGTGTTGTCGATGGTCGCACAGATCCCAAGATGGGCAAAGACCTCGTTGGACTGGTTCCACAGGGAAAGTCCGTATGTCGTCCCGAAGAGGGCAATACATTGCGCTCGATAGGTCGACGGGCCATACAGCATGTGGTCCCCATTGACTTCCGGCGACTCGTGATTGCCACGGAGCAGAAAGACCTTCGCCGGCGCGAGAATCTTGAGGCAAAACAAGAGCAGCATGCACTCGATGGAATGTGCCCCACGATCGACGTAATCGCCGAGGAAAAGAATCGACACCGTTGTGAGACGCATTTGCCAGTCGTTAAACGGTAAAATCTGCGACAGAAAGTGGTTGAGGTCTGCGAGATTTCCGTGGATGTCTCCGAGGACGTACACTGGCGATTTGACGCGGAGAAAGAGGGGTTCTGTTGCGAGAAGAGCATGCGTCGCTTCCATGACATTGTCGATGAGGTAGCGCAGATGAAGGCTATGCTTACTCGGGGCGTCACAGAGACCTTGGGGGTATCTGTGGATAATCTCCAGCAACTCAAGTGCGATTTTGCTCATCCCTTCGTCATGCCTACCATCAAGCGTGTTTTTACTGAGTGCTGTGATCGTTGAGTCGGAGATGACATCGGATGGTTGCTGGGGCATGGAGGCGTATGCAGAAGCCGAAGCACCATGCATTCTCTGTCGAGTGGAGGGCGTGTCTGCCTCGGGCATAAATGTCGAGCCGTGTGATGTCAGACCATTTTGTGGGGAAAGCAGGCTGAAGATGTCAACATCTCTGGGGGTTTCCTCACCCTCGCGAATAAGATGGACGGTCGTGCTGAATTGCTTTCGCTTCGGTATCGGGCTCCCGGGCGTACTTTCCTGCGAGGCGCTAAGCATTTTCGGGATGCCTTTGTCCGGAACGTTCATCAGCAAAACTTCGCTTATGAATTTCAACCGTTCGGCGGCCAGCAACGCAAGGACTGCACATTCACGTACATCAATGAGATTATTGACGAGCGCCGTGTATTCCTCGTGGGTCGCGGGGGAGTTTGATACGCAGTCGTAATTGGTGAGTACGAACGGGCGGGGCGATTGTGCCCCATCACGAGATGACTGCAGATACACTGCCTCGTCGTCTTTAGTGAGGACGTCGACTTCTATAGACCAGTCTGGCCGAACCGCGCGAATTCGAGCCAGCTTATATTTTGGCTTGATGTCGCGAGTATCTTCTTGTCGGCACCTCACGTAGAACCCCGGCACAAGTTTGAAAAATTGCTTGCGGAGGGTGCGATGCCACTGGGCGATCTTGTTCCGTGAGAGCACAATGTTTTGTACATCCTCAAACGAAAAGTCATTGCTTGTGTCCATTGTCGAAGGCAGTGAAGTATATACATCAGATGAAAGGGAGAAAATGGAATAATTACAGCATGATAGACAAGGACATCAGGTGGAAAAGCGAGTGATTTTGAGTAGGGTCGTGTTGGGAATGCCATGTCAAGTCATCGGATATATCTTTCACAAGATATCACTCGATCTCTATATACTCCACCTTTTGGTGACTTAGTGTGCCATTCATTCTGTTCTTTAGAAAAGAACCCATTGCGGAGAAGAGCGCATCTGAATCATCCGAGGCTTGGAGGGCGCCGCGAAGCCATTTTGGAAGTAACGGGAAAAGCTCCTTCTGCCAGCGCTCATCGATGAGCAGCAGCGCGCCATAGTCATTCTGATGTCTGATACACCTCCCAATCGCCTGATTGACTGCAGTGACGGCGTCCGTAGTGTACCATGAGCTTCCACTGAGGGAAGCTGTCTCGGCGTTGAACTTTTGCTTGACGATTGTTCGATTTTCGGCCTTTGACTTGTACGGAACGCCGATGGAAACGATAAGGCGAGCCATATTATCCTTGAAATCGATTCCCTCCGAGGCTTTCCCACGAAAGACAGCCAGAAGTACGGCGCCTTTTTCCCTCTGAGAGGCCGTGCGGAAACTATTCAGTGTTTCTCCGAAGAGCTTCGTCGAGCGTGGCTCTTGAAAAACGAGCACGCCATTCCTCGCGAGATCGGCACATATCCGGGTTTCATTCCAGCGATTCCGGTAGATATCAAGACATCGATAACTTGGAAAGAAGCATAATCTCCCGTGGGTCGTGGCATTGACTGCTTTGACAAGAAGCCTTCCAACCCTGTCGATGAAATCTGTGGTATACATGGTGCTATACATGCACTTGCCGAGACTCGTCACGATCCGAGCGAAAACTGCCGTCTTCACGTCAACGATATGTCCGCAGCGAACTTCCTTCTCGAGAGGAACCCCCAACTCTTTCGATAAGTAGTCGGTTGTAGGAAGAGTGCCTGAGCTGAGAATGATGCAGCGTACGTCTTGTTCGAGCAATTTAAACGCCAATGAGGAATCTGCACAGTAGACTTCCATCAATCCCTTTCCAACGTCAACCCCCAGGCTGAATGCGGATTTTCGAAAGAGAAAAAGATGGAGAAACAAAAGGGTTTGCTTCATCGTATGCACAGAACGGACTTCGACGTCCAGCGTATTGAAGGTGACGCCAAAGTCCAAAAATGATCGGAGGGCAGAGGCGAATATTTTTCTTTCATCCGCATTATTTTGTATGGTTTGAATGAGCGATAATTTATTCTCAATCTCACGTGCGAATAGTATCCTTGATGTTCCACTGATCGCCGAATGGCCTGGCGATGACGGACCTGTATGCCGCCATTGTGATGCCACCGGACTGTCGAAGAAGGATATGAGTTCCTGGGAAAGCCGTCTGACGAGTGCTGACATCTGCGCACATGTTTCTGGCTTCTCGGTAAGACTCAGCTTGGAATAGAGCACCGGGTCCCCTTCAGCAAAATCCTTCATTTCGTCGACAACCGTCACCAAATCTGCCTTGCTCCATTGCCATTCCAAGGCACTCCTGGAGACCTCATCGATGTTGTGCGCTTCATCGAGGATTATCACAGCATCGCGCAGAGCGCCTTCAATTTTCGTTTCATGACGAATGAGGGGGTCGAGTATGTAATTGTATGGGCAGAAGTTAATATACGAACCGAATATGAGATCTCGTGCAGCATAATACGGACAGGCATCGATCGCTTTTCCATTCTCCACCAGATCCTCAATCTGCCACTCGTGAGCGACTGAGGCGACTGTGCGGGTGTATTCTGGATAGTTATCGTGCGCACTACACTGGTTCATCAAAACGGCCTTATCGCACATCTCACCGAGATTATTGCCACGATTTTCCAATGTCGTCCGCACTCGCTCATTGATGCAGTAGTGTTCACGACTCGCTAACACGTTCATATGGACGTCATTTTTCTGGAGGACTTGGAGTTCCCGGATAACCTGCTGCAGTTGTGAATGGGTTCGGGAGCAGTAAAAGATCGGCGGTACGTTCTTTGCTTGGGAGGCCTTCGGGCCACCGCTGTCAGTCCCGCGAATGGTGATGCCCAAGTGGCAACTTTTCTTCTTCTGCCCGTGGGTTTCGTTCATATCCTTCCGCTTCGAGGTCGGCATTCGTCGAAGCTCTTCGTGGAATTTCAGGCCCCCAACAAGCAGTGCCAGTGTTTTGCCTGTCCCGGTGGGGCTGTCGATAATCGCATTATATCCCGATCGTGCGGCGGCTAATAGCGTCGTTATCATATCTCGCTGAACATCGTGGGGGTGGAACGGGAGGTTCCATCCGATAGATTCGTCTATAATGTTGTCTTTCTTCAATTCTCTGTGCAACATTTTTCGGCTTTTCATTGAGATCATTCCCGATTGTGTGTTTTGCTTTTCGACATGTATGTTCTCGAGGGGTCTTTTCACTTCATGATTCGTCTTGATCGATTCTTCCTTACCCTCTGAACTACGGAAGTATTTGCTCATCGATGGGCATGATAAGTGTAGGAAAACGTTCTGGTGGTAAGGAAGGTTTATTTTTCTGATATTTTCTAGCGCGCTCTTGAAGCTAGCCAGAAATGCCAAGCTCAAAATGAGCGAACACTTGACTTGTCACACATAGCGACAAAACCTCACCATGCATAGGAAATCCAAAGTATCATTTCCATCACCACTTGGGCATTCGTGTCAAAAAATCAGTAGCGACGAAATACCGCACTGCTTGAAGCACCTGTCCCTTTTCAAGAACTCGTTCTCCGACAGTTAGCTTTTCGAAAAGTGAAGGTTTTCGCTTCCTCTGTCGAGACTTTGCTTTGCCTGTGGGAAGCGGTTTTTTGCTTCCAAATTCGATTGATCGGTGCATATTTGACACGGGGGTGGGAGGTTTCTCTACTCGACCTTCACCCGTCTCGCTGTCATCGCTTGAATCATCGGTGCCACTACTTTCTTGACGAAGTATATTGGAATTCCCATCTCGTGTCGAAGGCTCTTGGCGGTGTTCTGCATTATTTGCATCACCCGAATTATCGTTTTGTACCAGCACAGGCGTTTCCTCCGAAAGCTCAGTGTTGGCTTCATCCTGTGCCATCCTTTCATGTTTCTTCATCCACTTCCATTGGTCTTTCGTAATATAGTCACCACGCGCGACGCGAAGCTGATACTCCTCCACTCTCGTCAAGATCTTCTCCGCCGTCGGAAACTTGTGCCGTCGGGCGGCAAGGTACTTGTCAGTATTGGCCAAATCGGGCGCATCGTCTCTATCGTGCAATGTCGTTTTATGCATTTCCATTTTCCAGTCTTTGTCTTTCAGGCAAGTGAACTTACACCCCGGGGCATCGCACCATATGTGTTTGCCAAGGTGGGACCGGTACTGCTGCTCAGTATTGAACCCCTTTTCGCACACATCGCAGAAGTGAGGAAAGTCACCAGGGAGATCATGGCATTCGTCGTCGTCCATCTGCCGCATCTTTTCCCGTCGGTGGTCGTAAAACGGGTTCGCTGGGAGGGAGAGAAACCCATCAGGCGGTGGGAAAATGGAAACGACTGGGGTGGACATTGATGTTTACATGTCAAAAGTCTGGTTGGAGTTAGAGAATAAATCTCGATTATCAGTCTCAATACATCAGGAAGTATTTACCCAAGCCAACACAACTACTCAAAGTATTCATAGAGAAAATCCCCATCGATATGCGAATAAAGCGGCTTTTGATCTTCCGGAAGAACTTTTCGACTGGACATACGTCTCTCCTCGGTGGGATTGCCTTCTTTATCTGGCCCAGTCGGGTTAACCTCCCCTGCTTTGGTGATGTCTGCGGCATACTTCATCAACAAGTCAAGCTCGGCCTGCGATGGCTCCTGAACGGGGATGATCCTGCTCGACTCACCAGTTTCCGTTGAATCCGTTATGGCGTGCTTGATTTCCCCAAGCTTCACGACGTAGTTTTTCTCTTCACCCTCGACTGTTCGGTAGACTTCATGGAGAACGTGGCTAGGGACGGGTTTCGGTGATCGATTGGTCGTGCTATTCTCTGTGTCATTGGCGTCGCTAATAACAAAATTATACATCGCTCTGCGCGCGGCGTGCGAAAACAGCGTGACAAGAAAAAGACAAAAGGTGTCGTAAATCAGGTAGAGTATTATCTATTCATTACGTTCGCTCCACTCGCTTTGAGTCGGTGGTTTTACGTTTTTGAAGTATTGCTCCTTTCGCTTTCGCAGTTCCTCAATTATTTGCTTGTACGATTCCTGGGAAAATCCCTTTGTCGACGGCTTTCCTTGACTGAAGTTTATAGAGAAGGAGTCGTTTGGAACTTTTCCTACAAGAAGATCAACGAACGGTGCTTGTGCAAACAAAATCACAAAGTAGAATGAGAGTGCAGTGACATACGAAGTCGAAATACTGTCGATATCTACCCCACGTTGAATGAGCGGACGAAGGCAGCTCGGGAAGGCAAACGGGAGGCGAAAGACAAAGACGCCCGAGAAAAAATGATCAATAAATTGGACCATTGCGATGTTTGGAAGGAAACCCATGACATTCCGCGTGAGTGTTTTTTGCATAAAACGTGAATCGAAGATATTCTCCAAAGAGCTCGGCTGAATGAGTGTCTTCAACTTTCCATTCTTCGGGTCTGTCAACGACCTGTATTCGGAAATAAAAAACGCCTCGTCGATGTTGTCCCCTGAGAGCAGATGACGTGTTCGACGCATCGATGCTGCGATTTCCTCCCTGACAGCAGATGGAGTCGATTCTTCAGCGCACCACAGGAGAATATATTGTTTCACTACGCCAAATGAAAATATCAAGGCACATAGCGGGAGAAGCACCCACACATGAATTAGTGGGTCTAGGGGGATTTCGTCGAGGCCAAGCGCGGACATTCAACCTCGAGGTAAATTTCGGCGGGCATTGTGGGTGAGAATGGAAATACAAAATAGAGATAGTTTAAGATAAAAATGGTTTCACCGGATATCAAAAAGGATTCAATTGGCTCACTGAGAAATTATTCAAGTGATAAAACGCATTCGATTTGAGCACTGTGATAATTCGTATAATTCATCCAGGCAATCCATTGTGTTGGCAAGTTGCTTCACATAATCTCAAAATCCCTACACCCACGAGGACCATCCATCAAACATTTGACAAAGCAGCGATTCCGAGGTCGCTTCCCGAATCAAGACTTGCACATGCGCCTGGCACGACAAACTTTCACCCATGACAACACCAAGCAACTTATCATTAACTTTCATCGCGGCTTTTTCTGCATCCAGCGACTGTTTGATTGCTCCACCGTCGCTATTTCCGTCTATCTCTTTCCGCTTGAAGATCCGATGATAATCCACCGACCACTTCGCCAGCGGATCGTGAAGCAGCGTGTCGATGACTGTGTTAAGCATTTTCCGCGCACCTCGAAGGCGCTGTAAGACTGCCTCACACGTTCCACGGAAAAGCCCCTCCGTGCCGGTACAGCCCATCGCATCGACAACATCTCTCGTCAGTCGAAAAGGCACGAGCTCAGGCACTGGCAGGAGCATGCCTTCGTCAAAGGCCAGTCCAATGTCAATATGAATGAGCTCGCCCGAGTTGCGATCGATGAGTATGTTGGAGCTATGGCGGTCACCGAGGCCGATGACATAGCCGACAATGGACGTCGCGGCGACGCTCATCGTGTACTGCATGCGTTTCTTATACGCGCTGACGGGACTGGAGAAGTTTTCGATGAAGAAGTTTCGGAAGCATGGGGTAAATGAATCACACACGGCTCTGTAGGTCGTGAGCTTGGTGTTGAGTGGCTCCTTCGCGACACTCCGCATGCGAGTGCGCGCCTGAGAGTGCTTCATATCCCCGGGGTAGTATCGATGGTGTGCCCCTTGCCACTCTAACCCTGATGGACCAGTGAGGTAATCGCTCATCGGCATTGTGTTCTCCACCCACTCGACGACACCACTTGTTTTCGTCAGTGGAAGCACACGATACACCCGAATGGAGACATCAAGGCTCTGTTCGAAAATCGCATTGCACAATCCGAAAACTTGCTGGACTAAAGCGTCTTGCCGAAGGTCATCCTTGCTCTTCACAAGCTGCTTGTGTATTTTTCCAGTCTGAGAAATGCACCGAATGAGCTTTGGGAGATTGATCCCTCCTGGCAATGAAACGCCTTCATCGAACCGATAGACACGCTCATTCGCGTCCAAAGTCGTGATGACTCCAACGTCCGGCAAGTCACGAATCGCAGCAAGCTTTGGTGTGATCGTATTATCCTTCCCGCCCATTGTTGAGAAGGCAAGCTCAATGTACGCTTCGATGAGCACGTTCGTTCCGACAATTGTCCGGGAGAGATGATCATCGGATTCTTTTGCCTCACGAAGAATTTCTCGAAGTAAAGTCCCAGAGGCAGTCACTTTGGATCTATCGACCGTGTGAACATCCTCATCCTTTGGAAATCTGGCGCCGTTGGCGAGGGCGAATAATGTGGAGAGCGTCGGGTTTGGGTGATCTTTGATGATCCGTTTGACAAAAGCACGAAGAATGACTTGAAATTCATCGAGTCCACTGGTTTGCGCAGAGCTGTAATCGGAAGGCACTGAAAGCCGAGCGCATATTTGTGGGAATAGCTCAATAAAATGGTGCGTGGGCAGGTGTGGCAATATGCCCGCAATACATTTCATCAGCTCTGAGCTGTTCGAGTTTTCAAGCCATATCGACACGAATCGATAAACAGCCGTGAGCATTTTTGAGTTGCTGAGTCCACCCTGCCGGAGGACTTCTCCGTAGGATCTGACCGTTCGGGTGCAATAGCTGTCGAAATCACGAGAAGTCTGATCAATTTCGAGCCACGTCCGCTTGAGTTCACGATCGTGCATATACATGAGGCGTTGGACATTCTGTTTCTTCGCGTGACTCATATCATCCTTCACCCGGCGAAAATCCGCGTGGTGCTCGTCTCGACGACGGGTGTGCAAGTCAATGTTAGTTCGCGAATCCTGATGCGCCGCAGATGTCACAAGTTTGCGAATGCTCGCGTAAATTTCATCTTGATAGACGGCACATGTAAAGTGGGCCCGAGCAGAGTTCATTTGACGTGCGAGTGGCTGGAGTGTTTCCTCCAAAGTACGAGTCACACTTTCGCGTTTGGCTTTGCATTTCCATTTGGCTACACGGAATGCACATTCAGGGCTTTCTACCTCTGCAGCGAGCGTATCGAGCGCGAAATCACACTCGCCGATCTTCCAAAATGTTTTGGCGATAGTCAATGCAAAGGGAATGTCCCTTGTGGCGCCCGATTGATCCTCGGCTTTTTGCACCAAAGAGAGCGCTTTGAAGGACTGCCCCCGCTGTGCTGCTCGCAGTGCACAAGCAGCCGTGTGGTTTGCGGATTCAGCTTGGCAAAATATCTCACACATTGCGATACTCAAGTCGTCGATTTTCTCTCGAATTGTGTAGTCAACTGTCAACGATGGAGGTATGAAATGACACAGCTGCTGGTAGGAAATGGGAGAAGACTCGACCTGACGCGTATCCCACGCCTTTTGGAGAAATTCGATTAAAAACACATTCGCTATCTGTACGCTGTGCTCTCGATGGATGTCGAACCGAGCAAGAAGCACATTCTTCGCTTTGTTTCTGGAAAATGAAAGCAAGTCCGCGTCATTGGCTCGAATCGCAGTCAGGGCGCCATGGATACACCCGTGAAAACCGACGCTGGGGTGAAATGAAGCGGGAGTATCATTCTGATGTGTCCACTGTGACTGTGACCAGACCGCGTGCTCAGCAAATCCCTCAAGGTGAAGGGGAACGTTCGATGCCGTCTCATTGGTTCGGCCAGTTTTTGATTCGTTTTCGATAGTGAGCATTTGCCGTAAATTCATATGATACAAGTTCCTTCTGAGCTGCTGATAGAGACTCTCTCTGTTTCCGCCACTTTTCATATGGGCATCAATGAGGACGGAGCTCCGCAGAAAGTCGCCGCGGTTCTGCAAGGCGGCCACTCGCCCCTCCGGTGTGCGGCCCAAGGAAAGACACGGAAGGAAGTGTTTGCCATGTTTTCCGAGCTGACTGAAAATCGAAGTCAATGTTGACCGCATGTCAGCAGTCAGTTCTGTAGAAAGCTTCGGAAAGCTCCTGGTGGCGTATGTAGACTCGAAGAAGAATAAACCCTCATATGGCATATTGACACGCATGCAACTATCAAGCAGTATTTTCAATGGAATGTCGAAGGCGAGTGTTGCTCGAGCTGCAATAGCGCCGCGTTGTCCCTGGGGTGGCCTGGAGGATTTCTTCTCAGTAGTTTTTGAGACAAACCGTGGAATGACCACTTTGAATTGGACAAACAGCACACATCTGACGAGCGTACGGATAATCTCGCTATCACACTGTGTATTTTCCAACGTCTCGGTCACTGTAGATGAGATCCACTCTCGAGTCGATGGTGGTTCATCAACTGACTTCACTAAGCTATAAAGCAATGCCACTCTGGCCAGGCCAACATGAACCCCACACAGTCCCTGCATGAGGTGAAAAGCATCACTCGCGGGGAGAACTTTTTTTATCAGAGATGGTACAAAGGCGCATGTCCACTGCTCAAACGCGCTTCGATTATCGGTGAGAGCGTATTCAGCTTTCATACAAAAATCCGCATCCGCATCGCCATACTCGAGGAGCTCATCGAAAAGGTCTGCCGAAAGTGCTTTTTTCATGTCGTCTCGGAAATTCCGGACAAAATGCGCAAGGACCGCCCCTGCAGCGAAAGTGCTATTGGTACCATACATGGAGTCGTGCAGAATTCGATGGATTGCGCAATTCAATAGTGCTGACTCGATGGACTCCGCAGGACGTGAATGCACATCCGTTTGCACCCGACGTTGAATCCGGAAGGGTTCAGCAGCCAAGAGATCTTGCTCGAAATTTTCGATCTCACTGACGACAGTTGTGGAGTCTGCTGCCCAGAGTTGACTGATTGACTGAATGCACAGATATTGTAACGCGTGGTCCGATGCATGATTGGAAAATATTCCCCATAGAAGAGAAGTGAGCGTTCCGAGGCTTTTCGCTTCAACATTCTCCACTGGATTCGGCGCGTTGACATACTGTTCGAGCAATCTGAAGGTTTCTTCCAGATGAAGTCTGCCAACATGCCGTGCGACCCCACCAGAGAGAACTGCCGGAATTGTTGCGCTGGACATACGTTCAATCGAGAAGATGCGGCATGTTTCATTCACAAGCTCCGCTAGATTTCGACGTTGTGAGCCGAGCGGATTGCGATCTCGTGCAGTGTCGTATACAGAGTGTTCAGCCATGATTTTTCGTTCTAGCATTTCCACGTATCGCTCCCCGATTTCCACAAATTCATACCCCATCATGGGTGAGTTCTTCACGCGGACGGTCAGCCAACCCACGGCGCTTCGACAAACGGCGTTTGCCTCTGAAACCGTCGTTGAAGACAAGATCATTGTCACATACGCACGAAATATTGCCTTCAGTATAGCAGATGGTAGGTGGTTCATAGTGTCTGCTTGCAGTATTACAGCTCGTACCAAAGAGAGCGCCGACTCCTTGTTCGACGCGGATGAGTCGGACTGCTTCTGAAGCAAATGGGTGACAGAATTGATTTCGTGGATGGCAATGCTGAGTTGGGGAAAGTTACGTTCCCACATTTCGCGCAAGACGCCCATCCCACGACTATACATCTCCCCAGCGCCGTCCATGTGTCTGTCATCAGAGGAAATTCGACCGACCGAACGTACAAGCGAGAGATTCATTAGATGTATGGAGATGGCAACTGTATTCTTCGCAAGCATTTCCGAAAAGGAATCTCGTGGAGGATGTCGTTTGAACCTCTCGATTGCCTGTCTAGCTCGCTGTGAACAGTCATCAGATGCTGTGTGATATGCGATAGTATGCGCAATCACAGACGCAAAGCATTCCTCCATGACTTCTTTCTTTACGTTGAACAGACTCGAATCTTCGACGATTCCCAAATTCTCTTCTGAAATAAAATGTGCGAATATGAGTTTTCCATCGAGTATTCTCGAGTGTTCGTTCGATTCGGCGACCAAATCGTAGAGCAACCCCACACATTCCCTTTTCCAGTGCTTGGCATGCACAAGCAATATATCTAGAACGTCAATGATAACGCCAGCGAGAGACTGGAGGCATCGAACGATATTTGCATGCACCGGGAGGCTGTCTCGATAGAACGTAGCGAGGAATATCAGAGCCTCAATACATTCAGCGCGTATAGGTATATGTTCAGTTTGCACCATCGCTCGTAAGATCGCAAATGCATGTGGTGCAGTGAAGTCACTCTCCGCTTCCGAAGAAACCTCTCGCATCCGTTTTCCATTCCGGAGAACGGTTTGTGACGCAACCGGTGCAATGACTCGCCGAAGAAGCCGTTCATGCCGGACGAGCCGTGGGACGACTGCCAGGGATGCTGCATGGACCGTGAAGTCCGAATGCCAGCTCGCCCAGGCAAGGAAGTCCATGCAAATTTCACTTGTATCACTGGAGAGACCACTGCGAAGAATATGTTCGGCACATTGGCACATCTCTGCAATTTGGTCTCGATCTGGAGTTATGAGCGATTGCGCGCCTCCCAACACCCCTTGCAAAACACCGGCGAACGCGCGCAAAACGGATTCAATTTCGGGGATCGACTGCTTTGGTAAACTTCGAATCACTGTAGAAACAGGAAGAATCATCGATGCTGTATGCGAGTCGAAAATCTTTAAAAATTCGGTTTGCATCGAGTTTAGAAGCCCCGGAGCTCCCGCTGCAAGGCGGAAAAGCAACGTGAAAAGCTTTGGTGTCAGCAGAAAAGTCGAATTTTCAGAATTGTTTCCTGAAAGGTCCATGCTTTGGACTTTTTTATACAATTCGAGTTGAGTTTCCGCTTTGGGTGTATGATCACCACCCCACTGGTGGCAAAGGTCGAGTAGTTCTTCCATGAGGTTTATCCAGAGTTCAAACTCTTCACTCGAAGCACTCGACGGTATGGTCGAAAACTGTCGCACAGCAGATGCAAGCGTGACTTTAAGCTGACTTTCGACCTTGTCGGACAGAAGCGACGGAAGCGAATATCGGAGCTGATGAAAAAACGCCTTTTTGTTACGGCAAGCTGAAAAAAACTGGCTCGTCAGCTTCCTGTCACTTTCCGTCGCCATTTCTGCACATTCAACAAATAGCTCAACAAGCGCTTCCTGCCATTGCCTGCTTAAGACATTCATTTCCCATTTTGTATTCCCCAGCATTCCATACCACTCGAAAAAGAAGTGAAGGAAGCATATAGGGCTATCCGCTTGTCTGGACAGACTCGCTTGCTCGAAAACCTTCTCGGTGAGATGTGAGATGCTTGCAATAAACTGCGAAGTCCCACACATGCCATTCTTCCAGCATACATGGTAGGCTAAATATGCCGCAGAGAGCTGTGAACGATCTTTGGTACATTTCCCTATGAGTCCCAGTATATGTGGCTCATACACGGAGCTCAGATCAACTCCGCGGCACAATGCATACGGCAGAAGTAGAGTGCCAAACGACTTTGGATCACCGTCAAGGTCGATGTGATTTGGGATAAACTCGTTAAGGTCAAACTGCGCAAAAAACACTCTATACGCATCGAGCAAATTTTGTGCTTCCGGAAGTTCATTTTGCCCGGCAGCTGAACACGTCTGTTCGCATCGAACGTAATCAAGCATAAGAATTGCGCAAAGTTCTTGGAAAACAGTGGAGCCAAAATTCCTTCGAAGCTTGTCTACAGACGGCATGAGAACCTCTGTCACAAGAACCGACTTCGCCTCGTGAAATTCATGCGATTCTTCCGTATTCCTGACATTCATGAGAGATTGAATGACGGCAAGACTTTCCCGTGCCGAGGCCAATGAACATTCCCACTCATGGATGAGCAGCGTGACAACGCACTTCCCAATCGCGGAATTCACAAAAAACTGCTTGGGATCAGACTCAAACCACCGCAGCACGATCCACACCGCCAAAGGATTCGGATCTTCTCGGGGCTCAAGAAAAAGCTCGAGATCTGAGAGCGGCATCTGATTGGCGAAGGATTTCGACCGAGAGCGGTGTTTGAGGACATCCACTATGAGACAGGTGAGATCGTCAATTTGTTCGAAGCGATGCGCGTGCATCTCCTTCCACGAGGTCGTGTGAAGTATGTTTTCTGGATGCCTACAGCACGACCCAATAAAACAATTCACGATGCGCAGAGTTTCCTCGAATGGGGTAGAGAGCAAGGCATCGGTTTCCGACTCTGCATCAACCATGCGAAAGCGGTGAAAAACAGAGCGAAAAAACTTTATGACTGCCATTCTCCACGAATCTTTGGTGGTTGACCCCCACGCCTGGACAAGTTCCTTCATAAATTCATTGAATGATTCATGGACGATCGTCTCTGTGTCGACGGACACTACAAGTGCGCATAATATGTTGACAAACTCCACCATGATGGGAATCGTCATGTGACTCATGTATTTTCGTTGGGTCAGATGGGCTGTACGCATGACGTTATGCCACAACCCAGAAGTCGTCCGCTGGGAAAACACGTGAGTCGCGACGATCATTCGCACACACGTGCACAGTGGAACGACAGCTTTCGAGGGCATTTTCTCCCATCCAAGTTCTTCAGACTCACTCGAGTGGCCAATTTTCGCGTCGATGGCGCTCACCAATGATTCAGCGGTGCCAACAGAGAGAGCTGCCAGATAGACCTGTGTTGAGAGTAATTTCTGCATATTCATCGCATCATCAATGCACGTCATGTTCCACATTTCGGACTCTTCCATATGACGCAAAAGATATTCGAGAACATATGGAATAATCCGACTGCGTTTCCAGCTAAGCGGCTGGCAAAATTCATCGCACGCCACTCCTCGGTGGAGCGTGTCGACAAAAAATCGAAGCCAATAGTGCGCTTTTCCAATGGTTTCCCCGGAAGTCGCAGCTCGCTTTGACTTTTTGTCGGGCAATGATTTGGGTTTGACGTAGTGATCCAATATGACGGCAATGAGATTGCTGCAATTGTCCGTCCCGATAGCCCTGTGGAGTGGTTTGACGTCATCATCCGAACAGACATGTGAGACATACTCCAGCATGACTTCCCGAAGCTCCTCCAGTGTATTCTCCTGGACTTGCTTGGATCCCTTCGATATGCGCTGCGCCAGTTGATTCAGCGTTCGAATGAGCGAGCCACTTTCCATGGAGAACTATTTGGAGAATTTTCTCTCTCAAACATGCGAATCCGCCAATTTTTTGAATGTACAAAAAAGCGAAAAATAGTCCAAATACAATGCATGTTGCAATGTCTCCCTTCCAGTGAAAACCGACTGTTAACAAAACTTACACAGCATACGACACACACATGTTGCAGTGAACTCTTCACCTACGTGCTTCTATCCACGACAGTCGCTGCTGCCGCAACGGGCGACAACGCCCGTCGAGCTCTCGTGTGGTTAATGAGAAACATTCCGAAAGTATCCAGAACCAACCGAGCCACCAGTGGCGGAACGCTTGGGGCATCCGAATTGTCCTGACTCTGCTCCGCCAGCTCGCTCAGGTGATCCCCGAGGGCTCGCAAGAGCTTCTCGTTTCTCCAGCTCATTTTTTGAATGAAAATACACAAGTCCTCCGTGTGGCGGACTGAAATCGCTCCAATGTCTTCGATAATTCGCTCCGCAAGCTTGCCCCAGACTTCTCCGTTTGTATATTGCAGGTTCCCTAGGGCGAGAAGGAGCGTGGCTGCGCTTGACCCTGAGAGTGTCTCCTCACACTCCTCATCGTCCTCTGTCACGATTCGTTCCATCAAATTTTGGACCAACACAGAGTGCGTCATATTCATTCGGGCAAAGCTCCCAACAATCAGGACAATATGGGAGAAGCTGAACTCCTTCTCGAAGCCACCGGATAAAATCGATTCGGAGACATATCTGACATAATCTTCATTGTGGATTTTTAGCTTGGCGATGGAAGATAATGCGATGAGGCAGTCGATGTGGGAAAGTTTCTCGGTGACTGTCGTTTCGACGGCGGGCGGAACCGGGTTCACGCCCGCCGTGCTTGTTAGTGGCAGTGCTCGCCTCCTCCCCTCGCCACGCATGATGATAAGACTCATCAACTTTTGGATCAGCTCTTCATCGATATGTCCAACAGATGACAGCGCCCGGAGAATATGCACCGCGTCCGACGCAGTTACACTTGCAAGTAGCGGTCGCGATGCATTGAGCTTTGTGCACAGTGTTGTGAAAAGCCCTCGGTGGACAACTCGGCATCGCGCGTATGCTGACAAGATGTGTGTCACCTGCTTCCCCGAAATTATCTTTCGGTCATTTGTCGGTTGGGAGCTAATATCGAGAAGGGTGTCTGCGATCGGCATGAGTGCCCGTTCCTTGATGCGTTGGGCCGCCAATTGCGAGCCGTCCTCCGATCGAATTCGCGTCAGCGTAACGCATAACGAGCAGATTTGGTCAACAGATAAATTTGCCAGTCGGCGCTCAGCTTGAATCTCCATGATAATTGTCTCGATATTCGTGCTCGATGCGCTCGGTGAATTTGGGACTTTCAATTTGACGAATACGTCGAGGACGATTAGAAGCTGGGATTCGGTGAAAAGTGCGAGTGATTGGGAAATCCACTCGCTGATTGAGCGTATTGGCTCGAGGACGGATATCTCACTGTCTCCGTCCGCAGATTCCACAAGCAGGGAAGCGCCCGACTCAAAACTGAATGAGATTGTGTGGAGACAGGAGAGGAGAAGAGCCGGGAGGCTTGATGGTATTTGAATTCCCCCACGAATCCATTTGTCCGTAAGTATCGCCAGAGCATAAACCATCTGCTGCGATTCTTCGACACGCTTCATAGTAATCACCTCAAAGAGCGCGAGTGCATCCACTGGCGATATCACAGTTTCGCTGTGACCGCTTGTCTCGAGATAGGCACATATTTGCAGAATCGTGGATTGAATGGGTCGTCGAAGGGTTTCGAAGACGACCTGATCGGAGGAGTCAAGGTAGCTCATGCAATGGACAATGTGGATCAGCGTGGAAAGCTCCCTGGAGTCGCAAAAGCAACTCGAGGGTGAGTTCATTGGTGCTGCTTTCGATAGCGGGCCCCATCGTTGGATTATCGTGCGCAGTGTGGCCAACAACGAACGATTCGCTATTCCCGCTGTAATCATTCCATTCATAAGGCACAGAGTGTCGTCGGCGGAGGCATTCTCCAGCCGATTCGAACACGATAAATGCACCAGAATAGTATCGAGAATCTCTCGATGAGACACCGGGTAAAGTGCGTGTGGGTGCCTTTTCAGGTGCTTTGGGGAAATACCTTGGGAAGGGAAATCTGGTGGAAAGTTAAAAATGCTCGGAAAGTGATTGAATTTCATGAAAATCGACCGATCGTGTGGAGACACTAACTGGGGATCGTCCAGGTATGGCTGCATAATCTCAGTGAGGAATCGCTGTTTGGTCAGCTTCCAATAGGCTTCCGGATCATCTTCGGAAAGGCTTGAATCCTCGAGTGTATCCTCCAATCTGTCGAACGTATAGGTCGTAATGTCCGATCGTGTGAGTATTCGGAAGATGGTGATGAGGGTTTCCGTTGACTGATTTGACACAACTGCCCTCAAGTAGCTTTTCAGTGTGAGAATTGACGATGGAATTTGGTGTTCTGCCGACTCGTTTCGTTTTCGAAAATAATAGTCCACGTAAATATAATTCTCAGAGAAAGCTCTGAGCAACAGCGCGAGGGAAACGACAGGATTCAGACCTGGCCCGAGCGAAGACGCGAAAAAGGTTTGACAGACCATCGATTCATCTGATCGAACCGCAGCTTTCGATATTTTCCCCCACACTTTCAAACACAAAAGTGGGAATCGACTCTGCAATCGATTCAACAGCTTGAAAGGCAATGATGCGAAATTGAAATCAGCTGATTCGATCGCTTCCTCGAATTTGGCCATCACAGCTGGAGGGACCTCATTGCAATGGATGACGCTGAATAACTTGACGTATGACTGAACATCTAGCCTGACCGATAAGCACGAGACGTTTGTAAAGATTGCCGCTAAGGACTGTTGTCGAAGCTGCTGGAAAGCGTCATCAGCCTGCTGGGTCTCTGGTGTCTCACTCTCTGATATTGTATACAGCCGATCAATGGTACTATTGAGCATCTCGGCTGTGCACCCATTGAAGATATTCGACCTTTCCTCTCTCCACCATTTTCCAAATGCAGAATGTGCGATATTTTCCTTCATATACTTTGGCATAGCGATGTTCAAACTTGTCATCGCGCCGACAAATTCACGAAGCTCATCCGAGCCTGTGCCTTGCCAAAAGTTGGAGTAGTTCTCCAGTCCGCTCTCGTCAGTTGGAAGCGCTCTTCCTGTCATCAACGCGGTGCTAATGTCCGCCCCGAGTTCTTTTTCCGATGTAAACGTAAGGGGAGACGTCAGCACTCTCGAGAAGAAAATCAGCACGGCGCGAATGGGATGAACGTAAAGCCATTCCGTGAGGTTGAGTGTATCTGAAAACCCATTGCATTCCGTGAGCCGCTGAAGCCCAGTGATTTCACCCGAATCATCATCATCGCGCTCGACCATCTCCTCATAGATTTTACTGAATTCACTCGCAAGATCCCTATCTTGAGATGGTTGACTGGGGAACTTTTCGTCGATCCGGGCAGGGCGATATGCCATCGAGTAGAAGGCATCTGCCATTCCAACGAATACCCTCCGCAATACACCATGCAGACCGTTCTCGAAAAAATCTCCCGACTTGATGAGATCGACGACGTAGTGGAGGACATTGATGGCAAAAAGCTCCGTGACTCCCGCTTGAGTGAGATTTATCGATGGAAACGTGGCGGCGAACTTTGTGGAGTCGAAATTGACCCTTTTCAGAATACCCACTATGCTCTCTATCTCGTCCAGTGACCGTATGGGATTGACTGCAAGAGCCTTATAGAAAAGGAGGAAGGGCAGAAGCGTCGACATGACACGGGGGCCCGCCGGACTGCTCGCTGACCTTCGGACGATATCAAGGAAAGAATCGAATGGAAGCGAATCTGCAAGTTTGTAAAGATCCTCTGCCTTGCGGATTCTTCCCACAAACGACACTGTCAGTGCATCAGACAGCGGACTCTCCTTGTCAATCATTTGGAAAAGCAAGCCGAGACGAGTCGCACGCATGGAAGAGAATGCGACCAATGCACGCCAGGGGCAATTCACAACTTCTGCTGTGGAATCAGACTCAAGAAAATCGTCCGATGAGAGCTTTTCCAGATTTTCAGTTTCGAGGATTGCGTCACTGGCCACAAATTTCAAAAATGCTTGAATGGACTTGGCAAGGGGCACTTGATTGTCCCCCTTTTCCCGGAACTCCGCAAGTGATTCTGCCTCGACGAGAATATCTCCGAATTGGCCACTGATAAGCTTCGACAGAGGGGTCAGGAAGTTTTCAATAAAAGACGGCCCAAAATCCTTTGATGTCGCAATGTGCCACAAGTGCGTATCTGAAAGTTTCACATCTTGCGGTAAACCGTCCCCCAAAACACCAAGCAGCGGCCGAAGAATGCATCTAGCCAGTTGAAGTGCCTCGAGGACTGCATTCTTCTCTTGCGATTTCCAATGCGCAGTTATGTGTTTGACGCAGAGAGGCAAGACTGTGCTGCTCAGGAAAACGATGGTCTGTGAGTAGTGGTGCGGTGGATGAAAGTCACAATCAAAGTACAAATTTCGGATGGATTCAAAAAGTTCGGCGGAAGGTGCCGCACCATTCGTATCAATTGTCACTGACACAGATCGTATGTTCTCGCCAATCGATGGATTCGGGTCTTGAGCTGTGAATCGTATTTGACGAGAGAAGCTGTCGATAAGCATAGTTGTCTGATCAGTACTGCTTGGGACTACTTCCATTATGCTAGCAGTGGAGCTCGACGGAGTGTGACAAGAAAGCTTCCCTGCATTCGCTATGCGCCCCTGAAGGGCTTTCGTCGCCCCTTCGACTAACGACCCTATGACCTCCCACGTATCAGGAAGGCGTGTGAGGAGTTGCTCAACCCCTGGGATAAACGTACTCAGAAACGTAAGAAGCACATACTTGGCATCAGCCTGCGCCGCGGTGGAATTTCCTTCCATCCCGCTTGCGACTTCAGCGATGAGCTGAATGCACTGATTCACGCGCAGAGCACCCCAGAACGGGTCACACAGTGTATAAAACGCGGGCTCCCGTTCACTGACATTGTGGGCGAACTGCTTCCGAAGCAGATTGTACGTCTCCATCATCGTTTTGCCATTGATCGGCCCATTGTCGTCTGCCGCAGTGGTCGTTTCTCTGTGTGTGGCGTTCCGAAGGAAAAGGCAAGTCATTCGCTGCATTCCAGCGGGAATACATTGTAGCAGGATCGATTCGAGTGTCTTCGGGTCGCTCAAGCGAAGCTTGATGGAAGACAGAAACAATCCAGCGACAAGCGTCGCATGTGTGCAGACCATATCCTTCATATAATCCCCAAGGGCTGAGCTTTTATCTTCCTTTCCAAAGGGGGTAGTATTGATAAACTTCTCGCCCAGTTGGGGTTGATGGAGGTAGATCTCGAGGAAAGCACTCGATAGCCACGTCGAAAAATCACTGTTTGCTGGGCGAATGCGACTTTTCAACATGATTTCGAACAAGCGATTGTGCAGGAGGCTGTAGGATGACTGTTGGACGATGTATTCCGAATGGAGACTCGCGGCGAGCAGTGTCAAGTTATCCATCGCGGGTTCAACATCCACCGATTGAACACCATCCGATGAATCGTTGACTTCGTTCTCAATCTTCTCCACGCGCTTTTCGACCGCAGCACTTGTGAAGTCGACGTATGGTATCGCGAATGGTTGCACATGTGAGAATTCGTTAGTTTGATGCATGGTGTTACGTGGCCACCGGAACTCATCCCATCGAAAACTTCGTCGGACGAGCCCCAAAAGGTCATTTTCTGCCACACCTCGCTCAGTGAAAAGTGACTCACCTCGGCTATCGATGATACCTTTCATCCGTTTGATGTACAAAAGCTCGGATATTATTGTCGTCAGTAATTTCACACCTTTCGGGTGCGAGACAAGAAAACCTGGCGAGTTTCGGTTTTCCAACGATGCGCTTTCGAGATGCTTGCAATTGGCTAGCATGTCTTCGAGAAATCGCAACAGGGAGTCGGCTTTCCACCCTTGACTGGATGCCGTGTCGCTCGGTTGTGGCATTCGGACATTGTTCGCGTAGGGTAGTAACCATCGATGTAAGGAGCGGAGAATGGTTTCGTCACTCTTTGTGAGCTCAGCTGCGCTTTTGACGGCGTTTTCATCCGAAACACTGGGGGAAAGCGAGAGTGGCATCTTAGCGGTGCCCACTCCGATCCTATAGAGAATAGGTCGCATGACCGCAAACTGATTGATCATGTTGACGGGATTACATCCAAAAAAGAAACAAAAAGGAAAGCTTCAGTTACAACGAAATTTGACACCAGTCGGATGTTGAAGAATTGACATCGAAATGAGCTGTTCTCCGGGAAATCAGAAAATCCGAGAAATCAAAAATATCGAATTTGCTCCAGTGATGGAACCGGTGATATCTCAGACAAATGCCGATCCACTTTCACATTCTCGAGAGACTTCCCAAGCGCAATGTCCGTATTTCGGACAGGCCCAACCGTGCTCAAAGATATCCCATTCGGTTGGAAATACGTCCCCATGACCCGCCGAACATCCTCAGGCGTGACAGCGTCAATGGCAGTGAAATAATCTGTCAGGGGAATTCGCTTCCCGTTATGCAACAATTGTCGGCCGATATCCTCAGCGACGTTTGTTGTGCCGTCGACATTCAGCACGAGAGCGGCTTTCAAGTTGCTTTTCGCGAGTTGCATGTCATTTTCTTCCAAAAGTGTGCTCGAGAGCTCACCAAATAATGACACAATTCGGTTCAAGTGGTGCTGAATATTTCCATCGCCTGGATAGGCCACAAGGTAGACACCCATCAGCCCAGTGTCGACATATGGGGTATAGAAAGGATTGAGCACCTCAACGCGCGGGTCGGGTTCCGTTCCAATCAGCTTGCCAGCAGTATCGGCAACACTCAGTCCAATGCATTTGGCTGCCCGGAAGCGCTGTTTGGACAGGAGCTCGCGGTTATTCTTGGTGTACGACCCCACAAGGTGCTGAATAACTTGCAACGTATAGACATCATCGTTTCCGATGCCGCAGGTCGGGAAGGCCGCCGCCAGGTGAACAGCGGGGAGGTCTTTGCTCCACATTGTGTATTGCCCACCGGTGTAGACTGCCGGCGCATTCTCTCCCTTGTCAACATTGGACGGAAGATCACCGAAGTATTTTTTCGCGAGGCCCTCAAGCTGTGTATGCTCCACTGCACCGGCGCCGACGAGGACCATTCGTGGCCCGGTGTAATGCTGCTTGACGAAGTTCACAATCATCTCACGGTCGATGACACTCGAGATATTCTTCTCTGGCCCGAGAATGGTGAGGCCCAAGCTGGATGTTTGATAGCTGGCGATGTGCAAGTGGTCCATCACGACTTCATCCACAAGGAGCTCGACTTCCTTCATCTCCTCCAAGATGGTCGACCGCTCTCGCTTGATGTCTCTCTCGGGAATTTTGCTATTTCGAAGGATGTCGGCGAGAATCGCGATGGCCTCCGGAACGTACCGCTTGAAAACTTTGACGTAATAGCTTGTTCTGTCCCGGGCCGTATAGGCGTTGAGATGACCGCCAATTTCCTCAAACTTTCGCTCCAAGGTGTTTTTCGTCATCGTGTGCGTACCTTTGAAGTTCATGTGCTCCAGAAAATGCGCCGTGCCATTGTTGGCAAGCGTCTCATACCGACTTCCGGCGTCTATCCACACGCCAACTGTCGCAACTTGACTGTCCGGGATGGATTCACAGGCAACTCGAAACCCATTTGGAAGCGAAGAGACCGTCGTCGGGGGCACCTTGCGGAGATACGGCTGTGCGTCAGCTGATGGCACAAACCGAGGGGCATTGAACACCCGCGGTACCGATGCTGTGGCATATCGACGGAGGGGGACGTACTGCTTTCCATGTGGTGTTCTCAGACCAACAAGCACACGCATCTGGGAGTAATACAAACGTGAGAAAACAAATTTGGAAAAGTTTTCATTGGCGCGAAACTTTCACAAAGGGTCAAACTTTTGCCTGAATCAAATGTCGAGTGAACGATTCTTCAAGCGATAATTCATGTTTTCATGACTTTCTGCACAAGAACAACCCCTTCAAGGACAGGTGCCAGACTGACCATTTCGGGGTCGTTGGCGCCGGAGGGTATTTCTGCGCCCTCTCGGACTGCCATGAGGGCTGGCGTCTTGAAGGTCTGAAATCCTGTGACCCTTTTGAGCTTTCCGACAGTGGCGACCGTATCAACCGATGTCCCCACTCGGACAGTCATATCGCAAGGGGTGAGCGCAGTATCGACCGTCAACAGATATCGTGGTCGAATCGCCATAACTGACGCGAGGAGCATGAAGTGGTACTGGTCGAAGACTGTTCTCGAGGGATCGAGCATGGTATACGCCACAACCAGAAGACCCGCCAGTGAGACTTTCGATGTCAGAAAGCGCTCGCTGTGCAAAGGGCTCAACGTCATCAATCCTTTCCCAAGCGAAACGAGGCCCATGGAGAAGTGACAGAGAAATAAGAACTTTTCGTCTTTGGCGTAATATGTGTTTAAGGCTCGCAGCGTCGTGATGGCACGACTGTTGCACGTTCCCGCGGCGACGAAGCCAATTCCAATAATAGCATTTTGCGCGGTAATTTCGTCGCTATCATGACTCAGCTTGGAGAGCGATTCCAAAACTGTCACGCTCGGATCAGATATGGACATGAAAGCGAGAGACAGTGGAATTCCCCGTCGTGCCTCGAGTCCACCGAATTGCAAGATGTGATCCATCATTCGCTTGCACATGTCAGCTCCAACATCCTCAGCCATCGCGATGAGGCCAATTCCCACAACAGCGATCGCTTTCGAGGAGTAGCATGTGAAATCAGTATTCTGTGCGCCTTCCGCGGGTGATGGTGATGATTCCATCGGCGCCGCTCCGAGGATCTGATTCATAAGTTCTTTATCGCTCAAGCTGTCCTTCTTCTCTCCCGATGACTCACTCGGGACAGTGGACGCGGACTGAGTGTTCGCATTTGGCGTGGACAAGAGCATTTCCGTGGATTGGTCGCTCTCCGTGTTCGGTGATGCATTTGGCTTGACTTCATTCTCATCGAGACTGGCGGCCTTTGGTATGACATGATGCAGGAAGCGTTGAATTTGCATGACATTCCCCGTTCCGGAATACGCCAATGAGCTAATTGCGATTTCCGTAAATTCTTGAATTGCCGGCGGAAAGGTTTTCGTTGTCATAATCATCGTATCAGCCTCTTCTCTGTGGCCGAAGAAGAGCATCGCCAGTCCAAGAATCATGTACATTATGCTCGTATGTGACTGTATCTCCTCTGGTTGCCGCTCCATAAGTGCCAGCGTTAGCGCCTCGATCGTGTCCTGGTGCATGGAGCCTATAAACACAAGTCCAATCGCGAGGGCTGAAAACCCTTGGACGTCAATGTCCTCCTCTGGGTCCATTATAATTGGAACCAGCGCATCAGTGATTCGCCTGTCCATCGTGCCGGCTTGGGCAATGCCGAGGCCCAAAATTGAGGTCATTCGGACCATTTTCGAGTTTTCACACACGGAGTCACCAACGAGCACACTTCGAGGGATATTGTCAGCGAGCATCGAATACGCAGGATCGAACTCCGCACACGGACATCCCGAGAAACTTGCCCCGATGGCGAGGGCAGCACCAGCTTTGATATTACTGTCCTCCGATGAGTAGTGGGCGTCGATTGAATTCAGTGCCTCGTTATTTCTCCAGAGATGAAGCAATCCGAGCGATCCGATGGCAGATATGGAGCGATGGCCTTTTGGCGGGCTTTCAAAGGCATCACGCGCTACACTGCCCTCTCCACACGCGGCATTCGAGAGCCCGTCGACGATATACTGAGCAAGGTTTGTCCATTCCTTGGATTTGGAACCTCTCGAGGCCAATCCCGTTAAAGAGGCATATAAGGAAGACGAATGGTCGGAGTGAGATTTTAACACATCGGATGTTTTCTTCGGTGTCCGAAGATCGAGTCGCTGGGCAACGTGCTGCAGATATTGCTCTCTGTCGGCATTTCGGAGTACGTGGAGGATCGATGCACTGTCTTTACTTGCTTCATGCTCACCTTCGAAAGCGATGTCGGGAAGTGTTTCCGCACTCTCTTCGGCGACGAGCGCATCAAGAAAGTCAACATTCAGCACACCGCCGTGGACAGCGCAGACATGGGCAATCTGCACCCGGATGGGCACAGGTATCTCCTTGGACCGAAGCAACGAGCGAACCTTCTCAATATCCCCCACACGGAGCCCCAAGCGAGCAGCTTCGATGGCATAGCCAAAGCTCGAATACGCGTCTCCAATGAAGCCAAAGAGTTTGACGTCCTCGCCTTTGGGCAGGTAGCCGGCAATAGTCCGCAAATACCGTCCAACCCCATCCAAGTTTGTCTCAGTGAGGAATGGAAGGATCCGTTCAAGCTCACCGATTTCGAGCACAAAGTCGACGGCTTGGGTCTCTCCGTTGTGGGCAAATTCAAACGCAATGATCGATTCAATAAGTGGGTTGAGAGATTCCTGCGGAAAGCCCTCCGCGATGTATACTCGGACCATGTCAGCCGTGAGGTGGCGGACGAATTCGTGGCCCCATGGAGCCAAAGCAGCCGTATCGCCCAGAAGCTTCCAGTGCACCGGAGAGCCACACTTTTCGGTCATAGGGTGAGTGGATGGGAACGTCGTCATGATAAAGGAGAGTAGATCGGCGAGGTTCTTGAGAAAGTCTGTGCTTTCCGATGCTCCCAGTGGGGCACAATCTCGAGCCTCCGTGTAGACGCGAATGAGTGTTTCTATCTTTGCTCGGACGTATTTGATAGATTTTGGCAGACTCGTCACGGACTCTTCTCCGTTATAGAGCTTACTCCGTAGCTGTGCGATTGCGGATGCTCGAAGTTCGGTGTTGGACTCTGCCATGCGTGAGATGATAAGATCCATCTCCTCCGCAAGGTCTTCTTCGAGCTTTTGCGCTGGCGACTTTTCTGTACTCGGCACGGTGGGATTTTTGACGTCTTCTTCCGGGTGGTCGATATCCATAATGAGGTGTATTTCTTCAAGTAATGAAAAAATCGACAAATAAGAACGATTCCCTTCTACCTAATTAGGGAACTCAAATTGTACAGAGTTGTGGTTTGTCACCTGGATCTTCATCGTGGTTCCGAGTCTACTTTTTGGTTACTATTCTCAGATTTTGCTGCAATGAATTTTTTGTAGAACCATGAGCGGCGACGTGAGACCTGGCCCCAGTAGTCATGGAGATCAACTTGTGACTTTGTGTAGAATGAGCACACGCTCTCTTCAAGCTCGACAGCAATCGCCGGCGCTGACACCGAATAGTACATTTCTTCAGCCTGCAGCGCGTTGACAGGCTTCCCACTGGCTTTCCGATGGGTTATCTCTTTTTTGATCTGCTCTTGAGCGTGTTGCCGAAATTCTACGGGAGGTTTGTAATCAAGAGCCAGCGAGGAGCCTTGTGAATAGCCCTTTATCTGCGGATATCGTATCATATCTCTCGTCAGCCTCGGCGCGTCTTCTCGATTCACTTCGAAAAAATGCAGCCGCGGATATGTTTTGGTCATACTATGACACAAAAACTCGGAAATTTTCGACAAGGCGTTGCACGCAGTGCAATTATTTTGCGTATATTGCACTATGGCTATCTCAGAGTTGGACGAGGACTTTTTAAGCAGGTCGCGTGCTTCCTCGTCCGACTTGATTGTGCGGACACATTTTCGAGGAAAATCCACGAGCAAAGGGTTCACCGAGCCCGAATAGCTTATATAGTCGCTGTTTGTCAACTCGTCGGGAGGACTCAATGACAGCGAATGCAGCCACAACTCTCGCATTGCGTCTGATTTTTTCGAATCATCTTTCTGCCCACTCATTCCTCTATCATTCGAAACGTTTCGGAAACTCAAAAAGCAAATTTGAAGTAAACTCAAAAAAAAAAAGGGATGAAGAGTGAAATGCTTCGAGTCACGAAAGTCAAACTAAAACTTCCGCGGTCGCTTTCTCCCAGTATACTTACTGTCCTTCGCAGTTGGCTTACCGACGAGCCGCTGCTGCTCCTTTTTGAGCAAAATCCATGACTTCGAGCCTTTCTTCGGTTTCCAGTTATCCCTGTGCTGCCGACTTTGCCTCCCCCGCCGAGGCTGGTGGTTCCTTCCATAGGTAGAGAATGCAAGGTTTTTCCCATTTTCCTCTGCCACGGGAGTCGTTTCGTGTGATTCATCGTCTTCCTGGGCGGAATAGTCCGACATTGAGGTCTCACCGCTATCACTGCTATTATCCATGAGCGATGATTCACGAGAGCGCTTTCTTGACACTACCGATTGCGGGTTGTGTGTCGGCGCGATTCTTGGGGTGGCTGTCATTCGCGATTGCTCCCTGTCAGTGCTCAGCACAAGATAATACTTTTTGGCAGTCGACGAATGGGGGTAGTCCACCACAAGGCCACCACCGAAACCCGCTCGCTTTGCACTGTTCATTATCATCTGCATTTGCTTGTCATTCTCTGGATAGAGTTGAAACACCGCACGGCTCCCACGCCGGAGGCATAAAAACAAACTCTGGAAGAATTTCTTCAATCGAAGTTGCGGAATATGCTCGCGGGCATCCGCATTGCACAGCCACTGTAAGGTACTAATGCTGATTGCCGCATCAAACGACGCGGGGCGAAACGGCAGGCCGGCGCCGATATCATTTTCTACCATCACGTCATTCGAATCTTCAAACTGTTCATTCTCATCGCGCTTTTGGTGGCCAACAGTAAGCATATCCCGACTGACGTCCACACCGTGCCAATAGTGACCATACCCCTCAATGACTTCTCCACTGAGGCCAATGCCACAACCAACATCGAGAATGAGAAGCGGTGTCGAGCTGCCAGCCTTTTGGCTCTTTCTGCCCGATTTCAGGCCGACTTCGTTGGGTGTGATTCGGAGAAGCTCGAGCGCTCTCTCGGTCATTTCCTTCTGGATGAGATTCATTCGGTTGTTTCGCAAGTACTTGACGGCTGCGGTCTTGTTGTAGTGCAGCTGCGGTGGCGCCGTATGCTCTGGCCTTTTCCCTACCATTTCATGGAAATTACCAAAAGATCAGCTGGAAAAACCGATAAGCCAATAAGCGAAACATTTCAATGCAGCCAGTTTCCGACGTCTACTCACTTGGCTGAGTGTTTCCACCTGCCTTCATAGCCATGACCCTATCAACAAGCTGAGCGTCCTTTGACTTTCGTTGTAAGGCCTGGGAGACCTTCTGAAGCTCTTGCTGCAGCGCGTCGATTCTTCCTTGGTAATACTTGAGCGCTCTCTCGGGTGCCATCTGGATGAAGTATTTTGCGCCGACGTCGACAGTCACCTTCCGAATATCAGGTATCCTGCCGTACGCATACAGGGAGCTTGTGAGGGGTAGAAGGGTGTCTTTCTGGGTGTACGCATCCGGTGCATCGACCTTTTGGGAGACAAGTGAGCGCAAGCTTTCTTTGGCGTGCGTTAACCTATCTTTGCCCGATTTTAAGGTGAGATACAGTTGTTCGATACTTTGGGTGTCGCCCAGTATCTGATTTCTCACTTTCTGGAGCTCTTCAAGTGAAAGCGAGTCTAGTTGTACTCTACTGTCCATTTGGGGAAGTAATCAGTTCAAAATAAATGATGCGATTAGATTAACTCCGAACACCATTTTGTTTCTTCGGCAAGTAAAAAATGTGTCACTTGGATTACGCATAGTTAGACAACTGAAGGGGGGAAAAGCACATCAAAAATCATTTGCTTCAGAAGAAACGGATTGAGACCCATAACGCCTTCGACGCATCCATCGATATGCTTCACGCACTGTGCCAAGTCTTCGTCCTCGACGACAAATCCACCACTGCAATATATGGATTCCCCGCGAGAGACCACACGGTGGATCACTTCATCTGAGATTGTATTGAAATGCACTCTATTGACATCATACTCATAACAGGATTTGTCTGGGATCTTCGGCTGCCCCATCGATTCCATGTGGAAACGGTGAACACAAAGCGTTCCACACGTTTCAACCATGGAGTTACTGTATGATTGTAGAAAGGCCTTGTTTTCTTCTTCCGAAGTAGGCTTTTCGCGAATTTCCAGGCCGTTTTCATCCCGAAACACCGATACTTGATCAGATGTAATGAATAAAACAGTGCAAGGCCTTGCTACAGGCCAATCCTTGTGATCTGCGCACATGCGAGTGAACTTTTCCAGTACTGCTCTGTTTTTCCGCTTGGTGATTTCCAGTGTGAGTTCATAGGGGTCATCGCTCCGTGTCGCCTTCTCATCGATATCCGGTGCAAGTTGAAAAACAGCGGGAAATATCGTATTTGGAAACCACTCTTGAAACACCGCGAGGCGGCTCGCGGAGCGGCTACCGAGTATTATACACAGTCCGTGGCGAACACGCAGGCGTGCGAGTTTCTCCAAGTCGTCGTTGTCGAACAGGCTCTTTTTATCAGACATATTCATCGGACATTGGAAAGTAACAAAAGTTCGAACAGAGAAAACATTGAGCGCGCTGAGGATATAACGAAGAATTTTCTAGGTTTTGACGACCTTCGACAGTAGCGAGGAAGGATGCTTTGAATGTCGACACGAGAGTTCAGGCGAGCAACTTTCATTTCACTCTTTGGGTCGCTCTTCCAAGAAAGCGCACCAGCTTACGCCAAAAGATCCTGTGAGCTCAGCGTGATATCCATCGGAATCAGAAATTTCGATGGAAATGGAGGAGGACCAGGTGCCAGCAGCACCACTCTTTGCAGCTCTCCATTGTCATCCGGGTGATGGGCAATTTCACCGTACGACTGAAATTCCTCGTCAGTCGAATCAATATTAAACCCTTGAAAGACACAAAATCCCGCAATCGGAGCTATTGGCGTTTCACTCCTGTTGTGTGCTTGCGAAACCGCCAAGACTTGCCCATAGCGAATATTTTCAAAAGTGGTGCCGCCTGATATCTCACCAGAATTGCTGACGACGACCACTTCGAGCTCATCGATCGGTATGCTTACCCTATATGGAATGAGCGGCGTGACACGTCCGAAAAAGTATTCTCGCCATTTGAAATTCTCGCTGGGTGCTTTACAATCCCAGCGAGTCATATACGGAATAGAGTGCACTTTCACCTCTGGTGTTTCATTAGCAGAAGAAGCGAAGAACTGGTTGAGCCCGTCTTTTGAGATACTTCCACCATATGACTCATCAAAGACGAAGATATCCGTCACTTCGAAAAGCGAAGTTATTCCTTTGATGACGTCCAAATTCGTCGACGGGCACAACACCACAGTGCCACCAAACGGTGGATGGTGCATCCCAGCACGCTGCACAATGAAGCTGTCAATCATGGTCTTCGACAGCCCGACGCACGCCTTCGTGAAGCGAGTTCCTTCTGTATCCTCCCCTGTCGGAAAAATAATTGGAACACATTTTTCAAAGGAGTCGTTTATTTCAAGACTTTCTTCGAGCATCACCGCGGATACTGTTTTGGGGAAAACATTCACAAGGCCTCTCCCCGATGGATCAAGGTCGACGAGTATGCTACTCATGCCAAATATGCTTGAGAGATTGACGAGCATGCAGGAGATCGCTTTGACCAATTCTCCCTGCGAATAATCCGAGATGATAAGCACGCGGTACGGATTTTGTGTGGAGAGCCGTGGGCTGATGATGAGACTTTTGATGTACTCCTGGTAGACGCTGATTGGCCCGCTGGTACCTTTGAAGAGCTGAATAATCCCTGGCTCGGCGATGAGTTTCACTTCATCGATAACATCTTTCGAGTCTGGTATTTTTTCCTCTGCGGGATCGCTTCTTTTCTCATCACTGGTCGCTTCAGCCGGTTCCGTAGGTTCAGCGGATTGCACGCTGGCAGTGCTTTCCTTCGATTCTTCATTTGTGTTTGTTTTGACTTCCTTGGGCTTCTTTAAGCCTTTTGCCATTCGAAATCCACTTTTCCGCGTCGACGCTGGTGGCACGAGTTGGGTCGCGCTGAGCACTGGATCTTTCACACCAAGGTCTATTTCTTCGCCCCCTGGCGCACGAATCGAGTGAATGCGAAATTCGGCAGGAGCGTCCCGCTCGGCAAATCGCAGAGAAATACATGCGCCGTTGTTCGAATGGATCCAAAACATTGAATTTGTCGGCAGAAAATGCGACTTTTTGGGCATCATGTTGTTGCATAAAACGTTCACATCGCCGTAGATGCAGCAGAGCACCATTGGTTCGTTGTAGACGTGGATCCTGAGCTCTTCGTTCGGGGCCAAGAGAAGCTTTTGGGCATTGGCGTCTGTCGTGTCCTCGACTGTGCTCTCATCATAACTTTTCGCAGCGTAGCCAGCGGCGGCATCTGGCGGAGCTGTGTGGATAGCTTGGGTGGCATCCATATACGTCGTGTCCATTCCCATGATGGAAAATTCGAGCTGTCCAGGCACTGGCTCAGGAAAGCCATCGTCCATACTCGGAACACTGCTCAGTGGGGCTGGTTGATACTCATCCGATCTGGCCTCACCGTCGATCGGTGCATTCAATGCGTTTTCAGTCGCTTCATCGAGCGTTTGATGCTCGTCCCACCACGAAATACCGCTCATTCGATTCAAATCTTGAAATTCAAAATAGATAAATTACAATAATCGTCTATATCCATCGCCTCGAAAATGTCGTTTTCCACAATTTTAAAACACATACACATCGTCTGCCCGGTAACCCAGTTTACGCAGTTCCCCACTCAGCTCTCCCATGCGATGCTGCCCATGGTTCAGATGCTGAATATATTTCCCACTAGATGGGAGCGTGAGTAAAGGTTTTGATGCGCCTGTCAGATGCCCGACGAACTCGTCAGGTCCACACACCAACACAAGATTCTGCTTCGATGGAGGGGGTATGAAATCGTTCAGATTCTTGTGACTGGTGAAACCGACAAACCCATCCCAATTATCTACGTCGTTCGCGACATCGACACCATACTTGACCTGAAACCGCTTCGGAAATCGTACAGCCAAATCATCCAAATATGACTTGAACGGAATATGCTCCTCTGACCGGTTGCTGTAGATCATGGAGAATCGAGTATCATCGCCATTCTCACTGTCGAGTGCATACCGCAATATCTGTAGCATTGGGGTTATTCCAGTGCCACCGCATACCATGCCAACTTCCTTCCACTTGTTCGGCCTGTACTTGAGCTTGGACGGCGCCAGGCGAAACTCCACTTCGTCGCCTGGAAGAAGGCCGAATAAATGTTCCGTCATCATGCCTTTGCTTCTTTTGCGAACAAGAATATCAAAGTGGCCCTTGGCGTTTTTTGTGGTGACTGGAGTGTAGTGGCGAGTGACAGCTTCTCGGAATTTTCCCCTTGAATAGAACCGAGCCTCGATGTTGATGCACGGGTGTAAATCCACCGAACTGTCTGTTTCTGGAAGTAAAAATCGAAACAACGCGACGTCCCTCGTCAATGGAATGACTTCCCCCAATGTATACATTGCGAACTGATAGTTCATTGCTTTCGCGAGATGTTTTTTCGAAGCTTTGGTGGATGGGGTATCGGAGAAAGTTATGACGGTGGCATTTCGCGGAGTGATTTCATCTGCATGGGCGGTGTCGATGAGAGAGCCGAAATCCCAACATTCAAACGATGGAAGAGATGTCATCATAGAGAAAGCCAGAATGCCCCCTGCTACAGCTACGCCACGGCCGACCCTGCTGGTCCAGAGCTTTGAAGGCCATTCGACACTTTGCACTGTTGCATCGTTCCTCAAATTGACCCTCGGAAATTGACGAAAAAGATAACTCTGTGGACTGCTTGACCACAGACTGCCGTCTCGCGCAATCCAGTTCCGCGCCCTCATAAATGTGTCATATTAGCGAAACAAAACGTACGGTTTTCGTAAAATATACACTTCCATATGGTCGCATACATAATCAGTACACTTTACACAGCTTTCCCGAGAGGAAATTTTGAGACCATGGCTTTTGAGCAACACTATCTCTTATTTGCTCCTACAGATCTCGCAAGACCAATGAAGCCTCTGAAACTTCCATACGCTTCTGCAGAATCTCCAACCAGACTTAAGGTCTTTATCTCACCCTGACCATTCCAAGATCTTCGTCTACTTTACAATCTGCATTTATCTCGGTTGAAGCTTTTGGGAGTATTTTCCGCAATTCTCGAAGTAAAGACGCCGAGATTTTCTTTGGATAGTCAATGCTGAGTATGACGATAAGGTTTCCGTGTGACCCGAGCGGTGTTTTGCTTTTCTTTCGGATAGCGTCATGTATGGGCACGCCCTCACCGAGAATCACTCGTCGATCGCCAGACTGAACGACCTCATCTTTGATCTCCACGAGAAGCTTGCGACCGTCGAGGTGCTCGATGACAAACGACGCACCGGTGATCGCTTCTGCCCATGAAATCCGATGCATAGTTATATAATCATTTCCATCGATCTGAAATCGCTCGTGTGGACGCTCAACACAGTGCACCACTAGATCCCCAGGCCCTGCCAAGAGATTTCCCGGAGAAATGTCACCTTCTCCATGCAGACGAAGTTGAAAACCGTGTTGCGTCCCACGCGGCACTTCCACGTAAATCGTGGCATTCTCGGTGCAGAATCCTTTCGATTGGCAGACATCACATTGGAATCTGAACTTTCGTTTTCTGCCTTTTTGACACTCCAAGCATTCTCTCAGCCTCTTCAACTTGAACTCCACATTTGCTCCATTATAACACTGTTCAAGCGATAAGGAAATTTTCACTTGACGATCCGGCGGGCTTTCATCCTCCTCTTCACTGGCGAAACTTTCATCAGTACACGAATCCTGAAAGAAGTTATCCGGCAGTCCGAATCCACCTCCCAGAGAACCAAAAATGTTACCACTATAAAACATGTTCAAAGTGACTGAAAGGGAGGTAAATACGCATTTACAAATAAACAGCTCTTCCAACAACAACAGAGAAATTACGAATTATACAACATTAACTCAAGTCAAGAAAGTCATGAACTCCCCCCGAGTTGGATATTCCCGTCAAGTGCGGTTCCTCAATATTCCATTCATACCAGAGTTTTCCCTCTTTGCTAATTCGCCACAAATTCACAGTAACTCTATCGTCCTTCCCGATACGCATCGGGTTTCGCAGCGGCAAGTATGTGCTAAACCAACTCACAAGGCCTGCAGTTCTCGATCCTTCCACCGTGGAAATACCCTCTGTACCGAACAGCGTACAGTCGAATTGCCCAGCAAATCCGTGGAGAACACCCTCCTCGGTGGCAATGAAAGTCAGCGAGCAGAACTTACTACATCCCTCGTTGTGCATGTCGCTGTGCGGTTCGACTTGTCTCTTTCCGTGGTCAAACTCGAAGCAGGCCACAGGTTTTCCCAGAAAGTGCGCATCGCGAAGGTTGACGACGTGCAATCGCTCAAAGACGCTGGGATCTTTTGATTTTGCGCTCATCTGCAGCAAGCTTTCATGCGTTTTTGCCGCCTGCACCGGAGCGAGGTAGCTGGTGTACCGCTGTGGTATGCTCAGTCCACGCTTTCCCAAATACTCGGGCAGTGTGTCCACCAGACACTCCGGGGATGCCTCGTTGCACCCAAAGCTCCCGAGAAGCTCCGAAATAGCCAAGTCGAAAGTGCGATCGGGCTTCCATTTCCGAAAATCGTGTTGTATCACCGGTGAGTGAATTCGACTGCAATCTTCATTGCTCATATGATGAAACCTTTTTTCCAGGGTCCGGCAAGCCCATTTGTTCTTCTCGAAAATATGTACACAATCGACTTTTATGCCGATTTTATACGCCGCTTCCATCATACACGTCACCAGCGGTCCACGCCCAGCACCCAGGATAGCCACATTGAGCCCGCTTTTTTGAAAGTCTTTCCGAGCGCGTATCTCTTGCAATGCGACTGCTATGGCTTTTTGATATGCGCTGTATTTGACAGAATCTCTCTCGAATGCTTCATAGACGCCATTTTCCAGATTCTCCTGCAAGGGGCGTAATGGCGCCAGTGGTGTACCGTCGTGGTATTCCCTCGCCGTCGTCACGACCAGATCTTCATTGGCGTCCGGATAGGTTTTGCGAAAAATGGAAAAGATTTCCTCCTTTTCCAGTTCGAAGCTTTTGGCAAATCCGCGGAATTCGTCGATGCACGTTTTGTGCACAATCAACGGAACCTTTCGGAGAAGAAACGGAAAAAGCGCGCTGTGCGGGTGACCCTTCGCAAAGGGCTGCTGTGCGTACACCGCGCGGAGAGGCTCAGACAGCCATAGATCACCGAGTTTATCATGACCTGCTGCAGAGATACCTTTGGGCAGGGGTAATCCAAAATAGCGGCAAATGGAAGGCAACGTTTTCCCATGCATCGAGTTGAGCCCTACTGAGGTGGTATCGCTCATAAGCGGAAGCCTTGGGCAGACGCCGAGGAGGGGGTTATGTCCACACATAAATCGAAGCTGGTTCCAGCTTTTCCATTGGTCCCATGGGGACACATACCAGACGGACATTTTGTGACGGTTCATGAGCTCATTAAGAAGACGAGCGAGGGGCTTCAGCAGACGATGGCCTACCCCGGGGTCAATGAGGATGGTCCGCATGCCGATGTGGAGGCTGTACATGGCCGCTGCTTCAACCGCTTTGAGGTCACTCGGACCCTGAATTGGAGTCTGCACACGACCGACACAGAGCTTCTCCCAACTACTTTCATATTGTGAACGGGCAACGCACGGCGAGTCATCAAAGTATGCAAAGTCCGAGTAGTTCCGGCAGCCGGGATATACATCTGGGGCGGCGTCCAGTGGGACCACTGCAAAATCCATGCTTTTCTCACTGAGCGCCTGGAGTGTTGTGCACAGTCTGCACCTGCGATATGGCTCACTGTCGTGGGTGCAGAGGGTGAGAGGAGGAGTTTGCATGGTCTCAAGAAGACCATAGAATTGTTCGTCAGCGCATTTTCGCTTCATTTCTTCCTCATGTCAATCAATTTATGTACGAATTTGAGGACACAACTGAAATTTCAAGAGTTCCATAAAAGAAAAAACATCTCTCTACACACTCTCTCACCTGGATGAAGAATGTCTCTCCGGGCGCGGTGGGGAGATTGGTCTTCTCCGCATTGGCTGCCTTTCATATTGCTCTGGAACAGGGGGAGGCGAGCGAGGGGTTCGCCGGACCGGAAACGCTGGCTCGGGACTTTTCAGGCGCTTCCGCTGGTGGGCGGTTTCGATGACGGGCAGCTTGCCAGGGCACAAGAGAACCAGCAAGTCCTCATCGGAAGAGATTTTCTGGGGCGTTACTGTCTCAACCGAGAACAGTTGGATATGCAGTAATCGCTTTGCTTCGCGAATAGCATCAGTGGGAGAGCGAGTAGTCAGCACACCCACAATCTCAGCATGCTCCTGTGTTCCTTTTTCTATCATGACAGAGTACTGGAGGGCAGTGGACGTCTCCTTCCCCTGGACTGGGCTTTCCGGAGAAGACACCGAGTAATTCCGCACACAATTGTGGAGCGTTGCCGTCAAAGGCATTCCATCGAGTGTCGTGTCTCGGAGAATTGTGTGAATGAGGGAGGCTTCTGCTAGGCTATCCATATGCAGCTCGAAATCAGCGGTCGATTCCCCACGGGATGCTCGGAGGTCAGCTCCTCGAAGCGTTTGAAAGCTCAGCCAAGGCTTTATCGCATTTTCAGCGCAGAGCCCAAGAAGCGCTCCAACTTTTGTTTCGGTGGAACTATTATACACTCGAACCACAAAACCGAAAGAGAGATTTTCTTCTTCCCGAATGGTGAACGGATGAAGGCTTTCAAACGAATGGTGCTGCAAGACTGCCGCCTCTGAAGACATTCTCAAGTCGAAGGTATGATGATAAACACCAACTTGTGAAGACAACCAACGCGAAAATGTCCCAAAAATAATTTCGTCACCCGACATTCGAATTACTATTGCAGACCTAGGAGCTCGCGTTCGGCGCGAGGTAAAACACAAGATCCCCTGTGGAGCCCGCGTTGTATTGCAGTCGACACGGATTGTTCTGTTTGAGAGACAGCAGCACCTCTTTCGAGCACCGGTGGGCGCGAGAAAACGCACTCAGAAAGCGCAACGAAAAGCGAAGGCTGCCAATAGGTTCGAGAATAGCGATACAAACATTGCCGAGTGGGCCGTCCCTTTTATCCTTAACGACGGGATCAGTGTGCAACGCAACCGACTTTTCATTCTCTCGGTCGAGCCGGGTGAATAAGTCACGTGACGTGAGTGAGTCTCCATTCAGGGTAGCGCTCGGATCCGCGACGAAGCGATAGGTGCCACCACCGATGTCGCCCTCATTCCCGATTTCAATGAAGGCGCCATCGGGTCCTTCAATTTCGGTCATGAGTGCTTTGTAGGACGCGCACAGCGCGGCGGTCTGGTCATCGCCGGACTGGGAAATATCGCTGGAGTCCTCAAAGCGAATATCGCCTTCTTGGGCGTCAGCGGAGAAAAAGGCTGCCACATTCTCCTGGTCCATCACCACGTCTTTTCCTCTCTTCTGGAGCCCAACTTTGAGCATAATTGTGTCATTGAATTGCCGAAAATCTTGGCACGATCGCTGGAGGAGGAAGCTTGGCATGCGAACTTCAGCACTGTAAAACACCTGCGGGGTGTCGGCGATATACGGTGTCAAAGTGCTTAGCAGCACGCTGAATTCACTCACTCGCGAGAGATTGTGCTCCACTAAAATCTGTATGATATGCGGTGAGCCGATGCTGTCGTATCGAATGGTGAGGGATTTGGTGTCTTTATCGATTGTCTTGAAAATCGAACGCAAGCCAGCGCTTCGTAATCCAATGGAAGTGCTCCGCTGGCACATGAATTTCTTCGCAGCGAAGCTTTCTGACGGAATGGAGTAAATCATCAGCGCCACGTGTGAGTTATCCATTCCCTCGAACGTGATGCCGCGTGGGTCACCGCGAAGGGTCATCTCAGGAAAGGTGTCGGCGATGCACTCGAAGGCATTATGGAGATCGATGCAAGCGGAATCCGTAAACGTGGCGTCCAACATTCGATTGAAGGGATCGAAAGTACAAAAGCTTTGACAATATTTTGGGAAGTCATTCGGAAAAAAATAAATCCATCGCTTCTCGCTTCATACTTTTGGGCTCGTCAAACACTTGACGATTTCATCAATATCCGGATCGGTATGGCTCGAAAGATGCACAGATGTTTTCCGCAGCGGTCCACACTTTTCATTGTGCTCCTTCACCTTCACCGCAATGAAATGGATCAAACTTGCAACGCGACGACGCTTCTCAAAAGCGACCCTGCGATCGAAGAGATTGTACGTCGTCAATTGAGCGTTGAAAACAACATTTCGAAAAACACGTGATACTTTGCTCGTTTCCCGTGCCTCCATCGAGTGCAGTCTTTCCACAAATACACGCAGGATGGTCGGATGCCGTAATATGTCTATCCAATGCAGTGTAAAATATCCACAGTCTAGGGAAAGATTATCCTGCTGTGGAACGCATAGAATTGCATGCTGAATGGTCTCACCTTTGAAAAAATGTGCGTAAAGCGACACAAGTTCCGAGTCTCCAAGGACGCGGTCACACCCAAGGGCGATGCATAGCTCGGCATGCCATCGGTGGATAAGAAAGAGCGCGATTGGCCGAATCACCGCACGAATTCGCTGCCGAAGATCCTGCTTGGCGCCCGGACTCGTGATGATTCGAGGATGCAGCAAACTATCCAAGAAAAATACCCTCGTGGAACTTTCATGAGGAGTGCTGTCACATGTGAGGAAGAGGCTGGGTGGTACATACTCGCCTGGGCTATCTGGGAGAATATCCACGTTGAGAGACGATGTGGATAGACTGTCGGTGGCCATTGCGCTCCGTGCAGATTGTAATTTCTTACTTGGGCGTCCAAATACGTGCTGAGCGAGGGCAGTTGCTCTGTCGTGCTGTGAGGCAGCCAGCTGAGTCCTCATCCGTTGAAGGAGTTTTGCGCGCTTGGAGAGTGACAAGTGGTACCAAAAAAAGCTGTGTGGTTCAGTAATGAACACCGTAAACCAGTGCTCGTTGAGACAGACGGGGATGAATAACGCATCGCAGTTGAATATACATTTTTCTCTGACGTCACAGTTGAGTATGCTGGACGGATTGACAAACAATCGGTGAAAGGCAGCTTGCTTGGACGATTGATCCGTGTGAACAGCGAAAATATCCTTTTCTATTTTGGAAATTGGCCCGAATGCTTGTTTGAGCGCGCTATAAAATTGGGCGTGAAAAACGTGGGCTTTGGGGTTTGGCCTTCCAGCCTCGATAAATCGAATGTAAAAATCGAGAATTGTATCGTTGGCACAGCCGTTGTCGCTCATGACGCTCAAAAGGTCCTTCTGGGTGACACGTGTTGGGCCGAATCGGAAGAGAAGCTCATCTTCTGGGGAATTATATTTGAACTCATTGGATTGGCTCTTACGCTCAACGGATACATCGACGATTTCAGGCGAAACACGAGCGAACTGAGATTTTCGTCGAGATGTGGAAACAGCGACGTCCACTTGCGATTGGTCCATACTCGTACGTGGAGATCTGCATGAAGAATGATCCTTCATTCAGTCAAAGCAACACACTCCCGAGATTTCGACATTTCGAAAACTGTAACAAAAGGGGGAGGTCCAACATGTCTGTTTAGTTACAAAGCTTTGATAAATCTATCCTACACTGCAAAGTGAAGAAACCAATTTCTTTCTGTTTCTACGGCCGACTTCCTGGCCTGAATACTTGTAGTTTACTGGAAAATAACACCCCAACGTGCGGGCTTGCAAGCCCAGATAGACTCACAGCTACTAACCCTTTGAATCAAACAGGTTTCCACTTATCAATCAAAACGGACTGTTTTTGGTTGCTTCAAGCGAAGTTCCATTACCTCAAGTCGATGTGTTCGCCGAAAATACTCTGGCAGTACCAAGTACTCGAGAACACAACAAGTAAACAGCACCCCAATAGTAAAAACAACCATTTGATATGCCGAGACTTTCATCTTATTTGAATAGAGTCGTGTCGAGGACGTTTTCCCATCTTCTTCAGTGATAAAACTCTTCAAATGACGCGCCCCGCGGCTGCTCGACTGAATGTTCATTTCGCGATTCGGACTGATACGAACCTTGTAATTCATCATCGCCCGCGCCTTTTCCTGCGCATTCTCCATCTGGGACTGGGAAACGGAAGACATTCCGTTGGTTGAACTTCGAATGAACCTTGATGCCCGCATTGCATTCTCGGGTAGTAAGAAAAACCACAGAAACTTGTTGCAAGCTATATGACATCATCGGTCAAAAATACTTGAAGAACACATAGGGAGCTACGTGACGACCGATAGAAGCAACCGCTGTGCGACACGCAGGAAAAGCGTACCCGAATCCGACGCGATATGCTGCCAGTACACAAGATTGAGATGGAAACATATCGGCACCACGATAAATCCACCAATCGAGACAATGCCGAGCGTTGGGAGGCTGGCAATAATACCCTTGATGGGATCCTGCTGAAACTGATGGCACGAGTGTCGGAACATGTCGCCGGAGAGGAAATCTCTGAAAAAGGTATTGAACTGCTCGACATCCTGTGGGTGAAATACGTCACTGTGGAAACTTGTCTCTTCCGAAACCGAATTCCCAGCATAGAGATTCTGGTCGTATACAAACCGCGCTCGAGGGTCGGTTAAGACCCTTTTCGCTTCATTGATGACTTTGAACTGTTCCTGCGCGGCGCATCTTTCGACTTCGGTCAGATGAACATTTCGATCTGGGTGAAGCTGCAGTGATTTTCTCTTGTATGCTTTTAGTATGTCCGTGGAAAGGGCGCCATTTTCAACCTCCAGCGCTTTGTATAAGTCAACGCTTTGAAAGCTGCGATTCGTGGAACAGTCACTGTCTCCGTCCATAAGAACAGGATAGAGAAACTTCCGCAGATATGCAATATTCAGCATGGCAAAGGCGGTAAGTTCACCCCAGTGGGAGAGCCCTTCCCAACCCACCAGATCGCCTGGTATTCGTCCGCACATGCGTCCCACCAAGCAGGTCGTATAGTAGCACAGTGCAACTGGCTTTGATTGAAACGGTGACCGCAAGTCGACCCACCGCCACTGAGCGAAAGAGGGTAAAATAAGTTCACCGCTGAGAAAATCAGCAACAACCCCAAGAAAGTGCCGCTCGATGACAGTTGGATTTTCGGCTTCTTTACTATCTTCTCCTGTTTGTGAGGATTCACCTGGCACAAATCGATCGAAAAGCCAAACGATATACCGCATGCTCCATGAAGAATTGAGAAAACCACCGTTGATACGTTCAAAAAGCGAGCGATCGTAGTGATTTGTCATTGAATGGAGAAGTGGAATATTTCCAGGGATCAGAGACATCGTGCATTTGATGGCGTCGGCAACAAGATTTCTGGTGTGTTTTCGAATATATTCTTCGACAACAATACTTGTCAGTCTCCATGCATGTGGGTTCATTGATTTCCACTCGTGGAACTCTTGTTTCAAAGTTTCCGGAATATACGAGAGAAAAAGCTCGTACCATGATGTGAGCTTCGATAGGTACCTGTGGGCAAACGTCTTCGCTTTACATTCTGCCTCCATGCTTTTCAGAAAATCATCGGAGTGTAATTGAGGAATCAAGAAGGTTACCAAAAAACAGTATACCGGCCAAACTACAATGCTGCTTCCGAAGTGCCCTAATGACCTTTACATCCTTAAGTTCTCCAGTATTCCCATCGCCATGTCGACTGCACTCAGATTTGACCCACGAGGGGTAGATACCATCGGCTCACCATGAATATCACACATTTGATCGCGGGCAATGGTGGCTTGGGAAGTACCAGATTGGGAAAATGTGACTGCGGCATCCGTTGAGGCTTTCTCCACTGGATGGCTCGCTTTCGGTGAAGTTGTCCCTCCAGACCGCTTGAGCAAGCACGCAGCTCGGGTGGCGAATCCCATTGCGAAGAACGCCACAATGGCCCATAGCATGGACACACGAAAGCCCCACTCGAGTCCCATTCCTTGCGCCAGAAAACCGCACAACAATGGCCCCAGAAAGTATCCAAACAAGGAATATGAAATGGCAGCGAGCGAGCTTCCCGCACTGCGAAGATTCTTGGGCACACTTGCCATGACGAGCCCAGTCGCGCACGGCACAATCGACCCTCCGAAGAATAACAGAAACCAAATAAATGTCATAAACGGCCATAATCCCCGCGTGAAGAGGGAAGACAAGGCACATGATACCGCAATGAGGCCTGCAAACATGCCCATATAGGCCGTGCGATCGGGATGCTTGCGATATCCACCGATTCTATCGAGGAGCATTCCACCAATAATAACACCGCTGACGGGTGCCGTCGCGGAGGTAAACCCAAATGCACTGACGATGACGTTCATGTCTGCCTCGATGGGTGGTTGCCGAAGATAGGGCGTGACCCACAGCTGGAGCGTCGTGACCACAAAGTACACTGAGCACAAAGCGACGACTGTTGCGGTATACAGAGGGTTTGATAAGAGCAATACGATGTTTCGCCTTGTCAGCGTGCCCTTTATCTGGGCCTGTGCGTGATCGGCGTGGTCCTCGGCTGATTTTGGTATGCACAGGACGTCCTTCTTCACAATTGAGAAGAGAAAGAGAGAAGGCAAAAGCAGGGCCAGCTTGAGGACGTAAATCCATCTCCAGGAGTACATTGTGTTGGCGATGATGAATCCGGCAATAATGTAGCCAAGCATTATCCCGACGGGAGTCCCGGCCTGCGCCAATGCCAGCCACAACGTTGAGTGCAGCTTCGGGGAAAACTCATCCACCCACACGGGCGTGTAGACAACGACAAACGCCTGGGTGAAACCGACGCAAAATCGAGCGAGGATGAGGTCGTGCAGATATGGACTCGACGCAAACAGGAAAGTGAACAAAATGTGTAGGAAAAGCGCCCCACAAATCACAAGCTTTATAGCATATTTGTGCATCAAATACGTCGAAAATGTTCCGCCGGCCATATTCCCCAAATAGACAATCGAGGCGAGAAGACCAATCATGGAATCGTTGCAATGGAACTCTTTCGCGATCTCGCCTTGCTTACCGGTGACGACACCCATCGCACCTGAGTCAAAGTTTGACACTATTTGGGTGTAAATGAAAAGTATGAAAACGGCCACCTTTTTGCGAATAGTAGGTCGCTTGAGCGTCGACGGCTTAGCTTCTTTCTCAGTGTGGATCAACGGGACTTCTTTGTCGGGATAAATGTGCGGCACCTCCGCCTGAGCTGACTGAACTTCCGTCGACACGGCATTCGAATCACTGTGGTCCGGTGATTCGACTACTTGCTTGGAATCCTCATGCATACGTCTTACGGCATCGATCCATTCGAGTCCAATGGACAAAAATCAAATCCAAGAAGCGCTATACATACTGCGGGCTTCACAGTCGAAAGGGTCCAGCTTCAACATACTACACTGATGAGGCGAAAAATTCCTTCTCATTCAACTCCTCTACATCCTGCGTAGTCGCAAGGACTGTGTTGCGATAACCCATTTTGTGCATCGCGTGGACAGCGTTCTGACCACGGTAGCTGCTGGCGATAATAACGATCTCCGCGTTCAAGCTTTTGGGCAGTATTGGCTGGATTGCGCCTGAGACAATATCATGGTAATCGACGTTGAGGCTTTTCTTGAGATGCCAGAGGTCATAGTCGGATGGGTTGCGGATATCAAGAAATGGTGAACTTTGGAGGTAGAGCTGTTTGAGGAATCCAGCTCGAGTGAGGACTGGCGCCAGGGCCTTTGATACTTCGATATAATTATCACCAGGCCCGGTGACATCACCGTACACCTTTTTGAGGTTTTTTACCCCTTCGTATTTACTCGGATTAAATTGAGTTGCGACTTCCCCAACTCGACGACGCATTTTAGAACGGGGTCATACAACAATAGTAGGAAAAGGTATTGTATGACTATACAATAGAGAATTTTGCTCTTTTATACCAACATTTGAAATGACGAAGTAATCTCCAGTCTAATCGCGGTTCCAGTCAAGTTTATTATACATGCCTGTAGAATTCTCTCTCAAGAGGCGGTATTAGAGTGCTTCGGGGGACTTTGCCTTTTTCTTATCAAGTGCAGTTGAGTTGTGCGCAATTCTCGCAGTAGCCTTTCGAATAACGCCATTCCAATCCAGCTTGAGGAAAAACGTAATATACGCACAGACCGCAAGACAAAGCCCAATCGCGGGACCCGTCCAGAGCCCGCGTACCTCCATGCCGCGATGAAACGCTAACGTCCAGCCGACTGGAACGCCGAATAAGTATGCGAGTGCGAGGAATGCGGTTCCATACAAGGGATAGCCCATTCCCTTGATGATTCCATTGCACACGCACAATATCGCGTCGAAAATATGGAAAAAAATAATGAGTGGCACGACATCGGCGTACCTCTGCTGAATTTCTGCATTCTTCGTGAAGAAGAGCGGCACTTGATAGCGTGTTGCCCAGATGAGCAATGCGTCCACAGTGATGACACACGCAATGACGAGACCTGCCGCGAACACTGTGCGCCGTGCACCCCGCAAATCCTTTGCGCCGAAAGCGCCGCCAACGCGTAGACATAGTGCAACATTCAGTCCAAGTGGGACCATGTAGATGACTGTCAGCAGCTGCATGCAAATCGACATTGTATCGAGGGCCTTCTCGCCGAATCGTCCACTCGCGATGCCGTTGAGCTCAAACAACCCCCATTCCAAAAAGAGCATGAGGGAGCTCGGGAGGCCAAGTGCTAGGAACTCCTTCCAGTGGCGAAGCGCGGCTCGACTGGGGCCATGCCACAGCCCAGCGAACTGCTTGTATCGAATCAAAAGGTCGAAAGCACAGACGGAAATCATAATGACGTAAAACACCGAGATGGTCAAAACCGATCCGGCGATGCCGAAGGCTCCAATGAACAACTTAAATAGAAATGGGCTGAGGAGTGTCAGCGTGATTGATATCAGGGAAACCACATTCAGATTGTGAATGCACGTGAGGAGCTTTCGTATGACTTCGTAGAGGATACCGAGAAAGAGATTGACGAGATTCCACCGAATGAATACTTTCGCGAGCTCGACAACTTCCGGTTGCTGGCCGGTCAAGAGCAGAAATTCACCCGCAAAGACCCAAAGCACTGAGAGTGGTAGGCAACACATGATGAGAACCAAAAGTGCACGCTGCACATAGACTGATATCAGCGGACTTCTGGGATTTGCACCATACACTTGGAAAAGCAGCGTGTCGAGCGCGTTGGCCATGCCGATGATGACAGACGATCCAAAACAATTCGAAAACATCAACCCCATGCTTGCGCCTGCGAGGGCGGTGTCACCGAGGAGCGTCCCCGAATAGCCGAGCGCCAGCTGAAAGACAAGGAGCTGGGAGAAGTACGAGAGCACCACAGGGCCTCCGAGGCGTGCAAGCTCAACACATTCTTTCAAAATTTCTTTGATACCTTCCTGGACAGCGATGGTTTTTGGGATTTCCTCTGCGCTCTGGTCGGCGGGGGAATGGCTCAAAGATTCATCCTGCAGCGATTCGCCCATGCGATCCAAATAGACGGACATTATGTAGTAATGAAGAAAATGAGTCGAAGATTTATTGACTTATTCGGGAGAGAGTGTTTGAGTGAGGGAAAGCATAAGGCATCTGGAACTTTTATGTACAAAGTTTAGGCTGCAGTGTTTTCAATGGACATCCAATCGAGACTTTGGCCGAGTAAATCGACCAGCTGGTGCGCGTTGCCACTCAAAGAAGGGATTCCACGGAGGGTGACAAGGAAGCTCTTGAGAGCGTTTCGAAGAATATTCTCCGGTGCCCGCACACGTTCGGCATATCGCAACGTTTCGATGGCAAGTAATATTCTCTGCGTGAGCTCGCCATCTCCTTCGAATAAAACGCCCGTGTCAATTAGCCCACTGACTTGAACTGTCACTGACATGCCGGCATTTTCTACCGCATTCGTGTCTTCATCCTCCGATCGAGGTTCGGCCATATTTTCTTCAATGGTGTGGCCTGTAAGCGATACAACAGCCTGGTGGCCCACCGAAGACTTGGCCATATTCACAGATAACTTTGCGCTAGCTTCCGGTGCGTGGTCTTTGGAAGTCGCCGTCGAATTGCCCATGTAGTGGCCCACCGCCAAGTGCTCAATGACTTTCCACAAGCATTTCGCGTCGGTTAGCGCGCGATGCAGTGTGCCGTCCACCTCGATGCCAAACTGATCAACAAGGTGCGTGAGTCGAAGCGATCCGAGTTGGGCCTCTGGGAACTTTCGCTTACAGTGAAAAAGAACAGGCAGTGAGTCCACGCAATGTGCAAATGATGGAAATGCAACATTAACCTCGCGAAACTGCCGCCGGAGGATATGCTGATCGAACTTTTTGCTATTATGGGCAATCAATAGCAACTCCGTTTGATCACTTTTCCGAATAGTGTTAAGAAATGAGACAATGCCTTGGGCGGCACCAGCAAACGTTGGAGCGGAGACCACGTCCTCATCCGAAATTCCGTGAATTCTCGTGACGGTTGGTGGAATACTGATTTCGGGATTGACAAAGGTTTCATACGTGCGATTGCTGACTGGATCCCAGATGGCAAACTCGACGATACGATCTTGGTGGATATCCAGACCCGTTGCCTCGATATCATACACCAGCGCTTGATATGTATGGAGCGGTCCAAGGCAGTCTATCTTCGACCGGACAGCGTGCTGAAGGTCAAATGCCTTACTGAGTCCGATCTGTCGCCGGCGGGCATATTGTCTCAGGTGAGTCTCACCAACCTTCGACAGGGCGCCAGCATTCTGCGCCAACTCGACGATGACATCACTCTTCACTCGTGAAGTTGCCGCTTGCTCTCGGTGACCACCAGATCCCAGCTTGACCTTCCCGCCGAAGAAAAACGGTACAATGTGCGGTGGAGAGTGCCAATTCCAGCTGTTTTGAAAGTCCAGTGGAACGGCCGTTGGAACATATCCACGCAGTAAGCTATTGTAAAATTTGGTAATGTTCTGTTGAAAATGTGGCCGAGGAGGGCGTCTGTCACAGTGCATCGCAGCCACCCACTGTTGGACTTTCTGGGGAGCGTTTGGAATGGATATAGACTCGTTCCACTGGACGAGAAAGTATTCGTTCATTCGAATACCAGTCAGCGTTTCACACGGAATAGTCGAGAATGTGCCCTTCTCGTCACAGACACGAGCGTTGTCGATTCCTCTCCCGTACGAGTCCAGCTTTTCCTTGACAGTGCTCACCCGAAAGTCCATTCCCTGGGGTGCATGGATCAGTAGTTCAGCATATGATAAACACCATAGTTGAACTCCTTGCATCGCTTGTCGAAGGCTGTGGGGAGACAATACCTTTGCAAGCTTTTTGATGGCTGTTGCCGCATCCCAAAAAATGAGCATCGACGGATTGGCCGCAGAAAGAAACGCTTGAAAATCTTTTTCCGGGAGATTAGCGACTCGCACCGTCGCTCTCGATTCCAGTCCGCCATCGTGAATATGGAGAAGAGTCAGAGAATCTTTCGAAAAATAGCACACAACGCGGCTGGATGGTGGAGTTTGCCCGTGGGACACTTGTATTGCCTTTTTGTTCAGTGTGGATTTGGCAACTGATAATTCGAATTGTGTCGCGGTATTATACAATTTATTGATGTGTGCTGATGATTGCTTACTTTCCGCCATTTGACGAAAGAGGTCTTGACCAGCGTCGGTGAATATATTTTTCACTGATTGCATCGATGTGAAAAGAGCTTTTGGATGATTTGTGCTGGATGCTAATCGAAAAATAACTGCCGATGCACGTGGATGGAGGTTTGTGACAAGAAGAACCCGTTCGTCTGCTTTGAGTTCCTCGGCCTTCCCAGAGACATACTCCAGTACTTTTTGTGCGGATAAGCCAATCTTATCATCTTCGGCAGGCGTTTGGTTCAGAGGTATCAAATCGAATTCGCTTTTGTCAATGTCGAGTTCACAGGAAGCGGCAACATAGGTAAAGTTGAGTTTTGAATCGCTCGTCTCTTCGAGTTGCATCTGTTTCGATCTCCTCGTCGCCCTGAGCGCATATAGACTGAAATGCTTCGGTCTGTCGAGGGAGTCACGAGTGAGTCTTTTGAGCTGACTGAGGTGAGTAGCGCCCTCCGTGGACTCGTGGATGTAATGGATCGAAAAGGAGCTCGGGTCGCCTTTCTGGGGCCGCACCAGATGTCTTTCCGCCAATACGGCGAAGCTCCTCGGATAACTTTCCCACCCAAGCACGAAAATCACATTTGGCAAGTTTTTTTCGGAGGTGTCCATAAAGCGTGCATTTTGTTTGACTATATTTTGCATCCACTGGAGTGGACCGCAGCTGTCGACTGTGAATGGCCAGCGAATGGAGAGCGTCTCGAAAGGCGGGAGGCTATCACCTTCGCTATCCAGACGACAATGTGGGAATGCCTTCAGGGAAAGACATCCATCAGTACGACTTGGAGTCACAGTAAAGACATTCGCATATTTGGAGAAACATCTCAAAGCATTCCGCCACAAGGAAGAATTATTCGACACCAGCCAGTGCTTTGAGAATTTCGAGAGGGTATCATGCATGCCATGGGGATTTTCGAGCTAAAAAAGTTGAATTGACAAAACCACAAAATACCCGAGAGAAACAAATCGACAACGCACCACATGACATGAAATATAGTTTATTGACCACTCAATGCTGCTGCTTTCGAGGCACTGCGCGCAAGATAGTATCCACCCGGAGGATCATTTCCGCCGCCTCAGTCGCCAGATTGACAACACTTCGCTTGACGTGATGGGACTCCATGACTCCCAATGAGCGCACATCGGCCAACTCACCGTTCATAATATCAATACCCATGGGACAATTCTTTTCGCGTGTGTGCGCCGCCCGCAGACCGCTCACCAATTGTGTACTGTCGAGCCCCGCGTTCTCGGCCAAAATCGCCGGTATCGATCGCAATGCCGACGCGAACGCTTCCATGGCCAACGCCTTCTTCCCGACCGTGAGACGGGCCGCTTCCTCGACGACAGTCGCCATGCGCATCTCACTGCAGCCAGCGCCGAGTACTGTCCGGGAGTTGTTGACGAACTGGCTGATGACGCACAGGGCATCGTGAATTGACCGCTCAGCTTCGTCGACTATGTGCTGTGAGGTGCCGCGGAGGACAATCGTGCAGGCCTCACCGGCTTGCAGTCCGCTGAAGCGAATGACAGTATCCTCGCCAATCATGACTTCATCGATTCGGCCAACCGTCCCGTAGCGAACCTCCTGGCTGTCGTCAAAGGTCGAAAGCACGTCGGCACCGAGGGCGCGGGCAAGCCGTTCGACGCCTTCAAAGTCAGCGTGCTCGATGGCCATCACGCCTTTCTGGGCGAATAGCTCCTCTGGGTAATTGTAAATGAGCTGACGGTTGATGAAGCAATCGATGCCGTGGGCGCATATCTTGTCGACCTTGGCATGCATGCGGGACTTTTCGGCAACTTCTATTTCGGCAAGCTTTGCGACGCTGTCGACTTTCACTTTGGCGCCGAATAGTTTTATCTTGTCAGCGTCCATCGATGTGTTGGCGAGCATGACTTTGGCATTCAGAAGCTCCCGTGGCTGGCCCATGCCGATGCGCTTGTCGAGGAGAAATCCCGGTTCCAGGTAGCTCTCTCGCATGGTCCCGCCGATGCGCTTGAGAATTGTAATCATATCCAAATTCATCGACCCTTTCAGCCGCAAAACAGCGTCGACGCAGAGTTTGGCGAAGTGGTCCTTCTCGAGCGATACAACTTTGGAGCTCAGCGTCGTTCTCGCGAGGTTCATCAGGTCCTGCTCGTACGCAGCCTGGTCGTGCGAGTTGTCCTGTGACGACTCGGCCAACGTTTGCGTGGCCAGCTCATTCGCCGCACGGAAGCCGTCGATAATTGTCTGCGGGTGAATGGAATGCTCCAGAAGAAGCCGCTCCGCACGACGAAGGAGCTCTCCGGCGAGCACTGTGACACTAGTGGTTCCGTCTCCCGCCTCTTCATCCTGGGCCTTGGAGATGTCGATCAAGAGTTTCGCCGCGGGGTTGTCGATGTGAATCGCGTTGAGAATTGTCGCTCCGTCATTTGTGACTCGGACAGAGCCGTTTCGGTCAATACTTTGCAGGATCTTATCCATTCCCTTTGGGCCGAGTGTGCTTTTCACCACCTCGGCGACGCTTACGGCGCCCATAAGGTTGGCGAGTTTTGCCCGCTCTCCCTTTTCTTCGGATGCCCCCTGGCGGAGTATGTCGTTCGGCGCCCCGTAATTCGCGGATTGCATTTTATTGAGACAATCGTTCAAATAGCAAAGAATAATAGTGAAAAGTCTCGACAAATTTCCAAAATGGAGTTTCAGAGGGGATGTTAGTATTTTACAGATGGACTGGACTACCAATACAGCAATCGGAACGTATCGTAGATTTGCTTTCCATCTTCGGTGTCTTTTATCGACTGTGCTCTTTCAAAATCAATTGAGACGTAATACGGGGGATGATCAGTGACTTTTTCGGATATTTTTTCAATTTCCGCGCTTGGCGTTTTTTCTTGTCGCCGCAGTTGTAAAATTGGCTTGAGCACTTTGGCCTCTGCATGACGCCTCGCTGAACATAACGCGAGGTATATGGAATCGAGAATTTCCACTTTGACCTTCTTGAAAATGGCTGTCTGAACAGGTTGTTTCAGAGCGCAGTATATGTCCAATGCGTGCTGCACATGTCCTGCGCAAAGAGCTGCTTCCATCATGACGGCAGCTGGCAAAGCGGCCGAATATGTGCTTTGGAGAGCGGCACTGAGCTGAGGGAAAAACACATCAAAGCAACTTGATGCTTTGAGAAGTTTTATCATTGAATCAGCGAGACTGGCCGTGACTTCTTCCGTCATCTCTTCGGGGTCATCTGTACGCAGTCGATGTCTCAGCGTATGGATGATCAGCCGAATATCATCAGAGCCCCTCAATGCATGAATGTTTTTCGCAAGTTCTTGACCGAGCTTGATGAATAAACGCACCTCTGGGGGGCTCAGATGACTCGTTTCACGCTCGCTCGTGTACCGATCAACCACAAGCTGAAGGAACGGAAGATATTCATTGTCTGGTATGAAAGTCTCGGCATCCGGAAGGTGATTTCGGAGATCGAGAAGCACATAGAGGGCATGCGATGGCAACTGGGAATGCAGTTGTGCCTGCTTGGATATTTTCCATGCCCCACCGATATCCCCGAGACAGTAACAAACCTGTACAAGCAGTGAATACAAAGAAACCGAATAGTGAAGGCTCATTTGACTGAATGCCAGCGAATTCTTGTATAAAAGGTATATCTGATGGGCATGCAAAATCATTTCCTCCGAACTGATTTCGCAGTGACATCCAAAGACGAATGAAGAAAAGTCCTTTTCTGTGAGGGCCCAGCAGGTCAAGTATGCCTGCACTGTACGCTCTGTGATCGGTGTATGGAACCGCTGTTCAAAAAGTGTGAGCATTGGGAGAAACTGGGGTGGGGGACACTGCACAAGCACATTTGCGAGACTCGATGGGTTCAGCCACCCGCCGTGCTGACGATTCATTGAAAATGACGCACATTCTCCGCAAAACCCTCCTTTGTGTGAAATTTCCGTGCCCATTCGCAAGAAGCTGATGCCAAGTCTATGAAAAAACGGGCGCCACTCTTGGACTTCGACTGACCTTTTCACGTGATACCCACAAAGAAACGGAATCTGGGAAGAAATCCATTCGGGAGCGATGCAACTTTGGACGCTGAGAACAGCAGTGAGATACCCCACCAGGTGCTGCCCAGCACAGGTTTGGGCATCAGTCGTCAAATATGCAAACCGCACAGCCGTACAAACGATAAATCGGAGTATCGCGGGGATACTCCAATTGGTGAAACATCGGGTCATCCACCGCCGCCAGTGAAAATTCCGGCCAACGGCGTTGGCAAATGAAAACGGGACGCATGCCGAGAATATGTATGTGGCCTCAGCTGCGGTGAGAAGTTCCGACGATTCGATTTGTCGAGGCGAATATACTTTTCTGATGGAAGGCATGGGCGGTACACGACTTGGGAGACGCATGTCTTGCCCCAGCCATGAAAGGACATCGCAGGGACCTGCAGTTTTTGACATGGCGTGGTGGAGGATATGGAGCCTTTCCCGGGGGGACGCGGTGGAAAAGCGCAGTGAGGCAAGTGCGCGATTCGTGTAGAGTTCATAGCCCAACTGACTACTTTTATCGTCACTTCGAGCAAAGAGCCTCGATCGCTGTGGAGGTCTGCGGCCCATCGTGGTGGGAAAATTTAGTTCATCTGTGAAGGATAGATATCTGTAAATACAATGCGAAACGCCGAGTGCAGTGTGGAATGCGTCAAACGCAAAAATGTTGGCAGTGGAAAATAATTTTGAGCGCGTTCAGAAGAGCAATGGCAAACGTGTTTTAAACCTTTCGCTTCGTTGCAGATCCTTTCTTTTTCTTCGGCGGAATAATCGAATCTGTGTCTTCCGTCGGCAGGTCCTTTATCTCAGCGAGGTAATCGTGGGCGTACACGAAGAGTCTTGTCTTATAGCGTAGTTCGCCCACCATTATCGACTCGATGGCACTCCACGGGCACTTGGGAAGCACTCCCTCTTGAAGGATAGCCACAGCATTCTCGTATAGCTCATCGGCGCTGTGCATCATCGAGCCTATCTGAATGTTGTGCATTATCTTACCTTTCCAGTTAATGCAGATTGACTGCATCGCCTTTTGAAAATCTGCTTCCACGCTTTCGATGGTGTTGATCTGTACCGGGAAGAGCTCAAAATGCCGTTCCAGGAAAACTTTTCCCAAAAGTGTCAGCAGCACACGGCGATTGACCTCTGAGTCCATCAAGAAGAGGGAATAGTTCGTTCGCAACTGTTTTCGCCTCTCCAGCGAGTCATAATCTTTGCGAAACTTGTGAATCTCGATAATCTTCGTCGAACGGTCCTTGAAGACTGGGCTTGCTGCGATAAGCTTCTTCAGTTCTTCCTTTTTCCCGTCAGCGACGAAAATGCACACCGCCGTGTCTGGCTGGCGCTTTCGATGGGGTAAAACGACCGTCGTCGGCTCGCACTCATCTGCTGGTGGCATGTTGTATGTCAAGAACAGCTCGAACTTGTCTGCTGAAGCGTCATAACTCGAGCTCTGCTGTTTCGACTCACTTTTGCCCGACGTGTACAATCGGATCGCCTGCAAAGCCTTTTTGAGGTCACTTCCCATTGCGAGTTTTGGAGTCTTTTTATTAAGTCTCGTCATGTTGAACGCGTAAAGAGGGCCTTTTGGAAAAATAGTAAAGATAGCACATATGAATGTGATGCGACGAAAAAACTACTCATCCATGTCACACAATTTCCTCTGCGCCCATGAAGCATTTACAATCCATTTCCGCAGAAACAGCAAACTCCAAGAGGCTTCTGACATCCAGAAGCACCATCCCTTTGGCAACGCCTTTGGGACTCTTTTCAAAGTGTCCTTGCGAGGGGTCTGTGTTTTTCATTTGTGACACCCTGTTTTGTCCAACTTCACAGGATATGCTTGTAAGGTTGCATTGTAGGGCGGTATGTACTGAGCGCAATGCGGTCTGGTTGATGTCATTCGGCTCCCAAATAAGCATCTCTTTTTCAATTCCACTCGCGATAAGTGTTCTAAGCGCGACAATGTAATACTGTTGGTCCTTTGTCCCGGAAATGTCACTGAGAATAATTTTGCTCGCACCATTCTCCAGTGCTTTCGATATCAACTTCAAGAGAAGGAAAGTATCGATCACATTACTGTATGGACAGTGTGCAATTCCAATCACGCGAACGATCAGGCGAGAAGTCGAGGGGTTTCGAGTGGCCATATGCTGAAAAACGTCAGTGTTGTAACTCTCCATTGGTTTTCTCAAAACATGTGTGGCATACACGGGCGATGCACAGAGGGTGAGCACTTCGATGTTGTCTACTGGACATGCATGAGACGGCTTGTGCGCCTGGTCTCTCACAAATGGATATCGTTTACACGGGGTTTCGAAGCTCTCCAATCCGGAATTTGCAAACGACGGTGATTCAGGGCCGAAGAAGCAGCCGTTCAGAACCCCGTGGATTTGGACCGAAATGCCCTTATAGATTCCCAAATTTCGAAAAGGCGTGTCTCGAACGAGCCAACTCAATGGGGAGTAACCAGTTTTCTGAAACATCGGAGAGCCGGTACATCGCGAATAGAGTTGACTATACTTTCAAACCAGAAGTGCAAGGATAAACGCAATCTCTAAATTCCCCTCTACAAAACTATTTTGAATACTACCCTTCTTACAGAAAACTGGCGCACAGTTTGTTGTTTTCCCGTAAACGACTGGCTTCCCAGTCTACAATCCGACATTCTCACTACAAAAAAATCTATGAAAGAGCTATGATAGTACGTGCATCAAAGAAAAGAGCGACCACCCATAGGTTTAACTTAAATCTTTTCTATAAATCAGCTTTTAGTGATAGAATGTGCCGTTTTCTGAATAATTTAGCAGTTCATGAGATGGTCGGTATGCTCCTGGTACGGATCCGGCTGAACCACAGTCTTCGTCCAAAGGTCGGGGGTGAGGAACCCGTATGTCTTGGACAGTGCCTTGTACGTTGCAGTGGCGAAGTTACCGCGAGTTTTTGTTTTACCCTCGGTGGAGGTGTAAACGTCGTGAATACCGGCCATCGTCAAGATTTTCTTTGAGACTGGCGCAGCGACAACCCCGGTACCGCGTGGGGCGGGAATGAGACGCACGCGAACGGATCCGCACTTTCCTGTCGCTTTCTGGCTGACTGTGTGAGGAGCGCCAAGCTTGGCACCCCAGTACCCACGGCGAACTGGAACAATGCTCAATTTGGCAGAGTTCGTTGCTCCGGAAATGGCGATGGCTGTTTCTTTTGAGCATTTGGAGCCCAATCCGACGTGTCCGTTGGAGTCTCCGACGACAACGTATGCCTTGAAGCGATTACGCTGCCCTGCGCTGGTTGCCTTTTGCACAGGGAACATGGTAATCAGATCGTCTTTGAGATCTGGGAAGAACTTGTCGATGATCTTTGGCTCCTTGATGGGGAGTGAGTACATGAAGACCTCCTCGATCTTATTGATTTTGCCATCTTGGACAAGTCTTCCGAGCTTGGTTGATGGAATCCAACTGCTATCAGCTGATCTCTTTGTGCGAGGATCGCGTCCTCTTCCTGCTCCTCGGCCTGCACCGGCTCCTCTTCCACGGCTATCCATTATATCGCTTGATAGTAAAAATGCCTAAAACAATCAAAATCGAGTCATTCTGCCGAAAAGAATAAGTAATCATTAAAGCTGATTTCTTGCATTGTCAACACTTTCGAAGGTTGAAGTACAATTCGTACAACAAGTACGGTTGCTCTTCTATAGGAGAAAGTTCGACGTTGATAAAAAAGTCCCGAGCTTTGCTAGCCATTGGGCCTCCATGGAGTCCCTTCTCGATGAAAGTTTCCTCAATGTACTTAAAAACTTTCTCATATTTTTCGGCGTCATCCATTGTCGGTGAGTTCTTTAAGATGGTCAATATGTTCGCGTATTCATGTGGCTCCATCGGTGGGGGCGCAGCATAAACTAGATATCCTTTGACGTAATCTTGCAAAATTCTCAGCGCCGCCTGTGTTTTGAGCGGCTGATTGAAGGCCCCGATGTGTCCACGACTGTAAGCATATGTGGTGAGCAAAGCATCAACAAATTCATCTGCTTTGGACATTTTGCAGTCTGGAATCTTGATTTTATACCTCGCTTCAATTGCTTCCAGGTCCAAACGCTTACAAGCCTCAATTAAGCACTGCTCATGATTCTTGGAAGCTTGAATGCACACTTTTCCTTCGCACAGTGCGCTGCTTCTGCTTCTCGATAAAGAAGGAAATAACATCCCCGGGGAATCGTGTAGTACGATCGAATCACTACCAGGCAAATACATCGACTGAAAGTACTTTGTTTTCCCTGGCCTTGCACCTGTAGCGGCTTTTTTCCGATTGATCACGGAGTTGAAGAAGCTGCTTTTCCCAACGTTGGGAAAACCTATGAGCCCAGCCTTTAAAAGGTCAACGCTACTTGTGTCACCCTGTGCTTCATTAGTGGAAGCCGATTTTTTGCTGAAACGATTGGATATCCTCTGTTTCACGCGCTCTACGGTCCTCAACATAATGTGTACCTGAGCTAGTGTACATACCTGTGTTGAGTTGAAGAAAGAGAGCTCTTTTTCTAGGATGCTTCTCAAATGCTCTAATAACTCCGGTCTATTCGAGCACTGTTTTTCAGCCAGGTTAAACTCGACAGGTTCATCAGAGAGGTCTGTAGCGGGTTTAGCCAATTCATTGGATGGGACATCATGATTCTCCGCGATAGCATACCTGACAGAGCCTCGAAGACGCGCTGTCTTTCGGCCCTTCTTCTTTGTCTCAGGTATAGATATACCATTTTCGGCAAGTTCAGTTTGAGAAAAAGTTTGTCCCTCAGTTTTACTTGCGAAAAAGATAAAGTTCCTTTTCTTAGAACGAAGGTAATTTGCCCAGGCCGTTCTCTGATATTCATTGATCAAATCGGCCTTGTTTAAAACAAAGATGAGCATTTTATTCTTCTCTGCAATGACTTCTTCTAAATCAAGACTTCTGTAAGCATTAGGATTTCTGCAGTCGAGCACTTGCATGATAAAATCACAACGTTCTGTAACTCTCCACAGTTGTCTCCAGAGCTCAATGTTCTTCTCATATAGGCAAAAAGATGGGGATGAGTTCTGCTCGATCTCTCGCATTGCACCTCTCCACTTCGAAAAACTTTCCGCTTCTCGCGACAGAATGACCTGACTTGTTTCTTCGTAATCCCAATCTGGCCGCTGTGGGGTTTTGAGATAAATTGGTGCGCTACTTCTTGAAATGTCAACATGGACGAGGTCGTCTTTGTTTAATTTCAAACCACAAAACAGCTCGTACTGCTCCATGTTCGGGAAGCAAGAGGCAATTAGGTCAGCACTTTCATCATTCTCTTCAAAAAACTTTTTCATCTCTAGAAACTCGGCAATGTCCGTTTGTTGATGCCTCATAGAGTATTTTTTGTTACCTTGTTCTCGATTTCCTTCGCATCTATGGCGATGGCTACGTAGGAGTGCTTTTCCTAGGCTCATTGTAAAACAGAAAGAAGTCAAAGCGTTTTTATAGACTATTGGCTGTACGGAAACACTGTCGCAAAAAACATCTGCAATATTATTTCGCATGTCGGCTAAAAATGTTTTTACATCAAGTTTACATCTATCATTATCAATACGCCTCTTACGCCGACGGAAAATGCATAAAAATGTGCCCGATCTACACGGGCGATTTAAGAGCTGAAGGAATAATGCTTAGGTTTTAGTTTTATATATTTGTCAGCGATTCATTGAACCAGGAAATACTTTGTGCTGCAAATTAACGTGGAATATTAGTACTGGGCGCATAAACTTTAGGAAATTTTATCCCATTTGTGTTTTCCCGTATCATGATTGCAAGAAATACACGCGCAGTAGGAAAATATAAGCTATTTCCCCAGATCCCTCCATCCACTTTATTCGCGTGTACCAGCCACAGTAGGAGGGTAGGATCATCATTGAGAAAGACAGAGCAATCTGCCTGCATAGTAGAAGAGGGAAAAGTGGCTGGTGTCCCAAATCATTTTTCTATAGTAAAAAAGCTTGGTAAAATGAGGCTCACGCTGTTTGTGGCTGCGTCTTCTGTGGCTGGAGCAAGCTTAGCTGATGTTCCCCTACAATCATTAGGAGTACTGGCCGTAGGGGTGACTGCACTTTCATTGAGTGCAAACACTGGAAATCAATGTTTAGAGGTTTCAGAAGACAGGATGATGAGGCGCACTAATAAACGACCTTTAGTAACAGGGGAAATTTCACTCAAAGGCGCAATGACAATAGCGTTAGTGGAATTTTTTATTGGATCATGTCTGCTGTACCAATACTCTCTGGGGTGCTGTTTTCTCGGGGTTCTAAACTGGGCTATTTATGTTTTGGTTTATACTCCCTGCAAAAAGCTCACTGTTTGGAATACAGAAATCGGCGCCATTGTGGGTGCCATTCCTCCGATAATGGGAGGGCTATATTTGGACAATGGTATTGCAGATATAACTGGGCCACTGTGGCTCGGAGTAGTTCTGTATTTCTGGCAATTACCACACTTCCTTGCGCTTTCTTACCTTTGTAGAAAAGACTATCAAAAGGCAGGATATCGGATGATAGCATCATCATCGATGAGTAAAACTTGTGGGAAAAAAGCTATTTACACGGTATTACTCAGCGTTTCGGTGATTGTTGGTCCCTCGTTCTTGGGATTCCAGTACCCAGCAGTTTACTTTTTCACATCAACCATGCTTATGTCCGTTTTGGTTCTTAAGACGGCGCTCTTTTGCTATTTTCCGGCACGATTCTGCCGCGAATGTTTCGTCTTCTCTTACGTGTGGTTGGGATTACAGCTCATGCTAATCATATTCTCTCACCTATACCAACAGCGTAACGCACACATTAATAAAGTAGTGGAGGCTTGATTTACGAAAAAGCTTACATTTATATCTTCGTGACAAGCGATAAGCAGTATACACGACGAATCAAAAGATTTTACCGGGATATGCATTAGCAGAGACATGAAGCAATCATGATGAGCACGTCATTTATCGCATGTCCATGCATAGTCCACTGATTGGTACAGTCGAATATTCGGAAAGAATCGAGTACTTGCCTTACACGGAATTATGGACCGGGAACTTACTTGTATGTACCTCAAGAATCTTTTTGCGCTATACTAGCAATGATATATCTCTTGAGTGTGAAGTATGCGTGATATTCACACTCGGATTCCCTCTAATGTCGAATTCATCTTTCTCTAGATTGTCGTTCTTTGTTTAATAATGCTCAACAAACGAAATGAAGGTTAGTAGCTTGTTTCGACGTTCACTCGAGAGTTTCGGAGCGCCAAACAGCATGTCGAGAATCTCGATGCAATCATCTAAGCAAAAGCGTGATGATCCAAGATTTATCTCGCTTGAATATATTCTTGATTTACTGAGCACCTATCATGGACGTCGCCAATACAAGATGCGTCTCGATCTTAAAGTGTTTCTAGAAAAATTCCGCCAGGCCTCTTTGGATTGGCATGATCTCAAAGGACTGTCCAACGAAGATTTTCTCTTACTTTCCGAGTCGCTCAGATTTTCTGCAGGTGAGCGTACTATGCTTGCATATGCGTTGCATTCGAAGCTCTGTGGTGTGATGCTTTCAAAGAAAAGTAGCAAAACTGGTGGTATTTGTAGAAGACGAGGAAAATCACAGTTCGGATGGAGTTGTGGGGAAGAGTGTCATCTTAATAGAGCATATCTTGAGGATGAACAGAACAATGAAGAGAATGTTTCTGCAAAGTTACTTAACGCAAGTTCTATGTCAAAATATCGTTGTGTTGAAAACGGTATGGTTGTGGAGACACGACCCATGCCGAATTTCGAAATCGTCGGTCGTCGGAACGAAGATATCACACCGCGAGCATGGCGAGAAAGCCAGGACCCACGGTTTGTTGTGAAGTTTATGGGGTACGATTTTCGAGTTCACCCCGATGACGCTCGTTACGGTGTTCAGGTAAAGGAAAAAGAGGAACTATGGAAAGCCCATGCTGAAAAGCTTCGTCTTGTACTTTTGGAAATGATTGAGACCTATGCAACTGACAAGGGATTACCTCAGCCACTTGAACTGAAGACAGGAGATATCAACCCTGATGCCTCATTCGCTATGTCTTTCGCACCTGATCCTGATGGCACCATCGTCGAATACCGTGTCATTGACCGGTTGGGTAGAAAAAAGCCTTGGTTTATAACACCTGAGCCACAAACCTTTGTTAACGGAATACCGACAAATCTTCCCCTCGCTCCCTCGGTAATCGTAAAGATTAACATCGCTGATGGGCACATTGGAGGTACGAACTATTCTACTAACATCGATGATCCACAGCGCATGCAGCTCCAAGTGTCTCTCATGTTTCACCACAAAGCATGTTTTTTTTGGGCTGGACGCAACGAAGAGAATGCCTTGGGGTTCTTAACGGACTATGCTCGGAAAATTCCGTATAGCCTTCCACTATACCTTTACTACCGCGTGGACTCGGCAGCAACAATCCACAACAATCCTGACGCAAGAGACTACGTTGCTCGAGTCATTTCATCCCCTAAGAATGGTTTGCTTTATGGAAGCTCACAGTGATAAGCCTCATTTGCTTAGTGTGTATTTTTAGAGGTGTTCTTTATCCCGAGTCCTTAGATTCAATGCTCACTGCATTTTACTATGGTACTTGAAAACTTTAGCTATAGTTCATGATAAACGTGGCAGTTTCTCCGGAATCTGAAGCTCACCCGTCCTATCTCACAATGCATCGGTTGCGAAACGAGCTCGACACCCTTGCCTCGCATCACCTCGTAAAGGAAATTTCGATGCTTGCAGGCAATCAGTACCAGTGGCAAATTATTATCGATATACAAAGAGGCGTAAAGCTTGCTCCTTGTGCAACGAACACCCTAGAGCTTTCTCCCATAAAAAAGCGAAGACGAACAAGTCCGACAGATGATAATTTCCCTTCTCTAGAAGATTCTGCAGCTGCGTATGATACTACAGAGGAAGGGCAATGTGGTGGTGCATGGATTTTCTCGCCATACGATCCGCATCACCATGAATCTCCTGAATCACATGATTGGGGCTGTTTTTCGTCCATATTGCCCCACAGAGTGAAGTTACTTAATGAATGTCCTCGTTTACTTATCACTTTTCCCCCAAATTATCCTTTTCAGTCCCCAGATATCTTAATCGACTTTGGGGGGAAAGAGCGAATGCCTATTTGCACACTGTTAAATTGGACACCTGCATTCACCGCGTCAGACATTGTCCAGGCTGTCATCAGGTTTCTTCGCTAGCCATTGTATACTTTACTTACCTATACCTGGAAAATCTTACTTGCCAGTCCACTATTGTGTCACCTTTCACTATTTCACCATGTGTGAAATTTTCACATTTACCATTTCAAGTCTCACATTCTTTCTTAGCTTTTCATTGAACCGATGAAGGTGCACAATGCCTCACACTTCACTCGATGAAAGGAGCCGTTGCGAAAATCGGATTTGCTTTTGCAGGAGTGAACGCTTCGTTGATGTGCTGACTAGTCCAATTTCCGAGGTGGATGCCGAGAAAGCTTCCTCTCTTCCTGATTATCAGATGCCGGAAATAATGCTTCAAGAGGATCCTTACGTCGACTTGCAGAAAATTGGCGAAGGCAGTTACGGATCTGTTCGCCTTATTCAAGAAAAACGCTCTGGCACACGATTCGCAGTCAAGCTGCTCAAGTCACATGGACAGCAAAACAATGGAATTCTGATGGCTTCCATACGGGAAATTCGTATTCTGAAATATCTCTTCGGTGAAAAGCAAAGGATATCAAGACCTCAAGCGGGAAAATCGTACGAGGACTTTTGGCCCATTGTTTCACTCCTCAAAAGTCGAGTTTTTGAGGGCGAGCACATCGGGCTTTATTTTGAATATCTTTCGACCGACCTATCCCGTGTTCTGGCCCTGCCTGTGTGCCTCATGCCCCGGGTGATTGCGCTATATTCGCATTCACTACTGGAAAGTGTGTCATTTCTCCATGACTGTGGCATCGCTCATCGTGACATCAAGCCATCCAACATCCTACTCGGCAAGAATGGATCGCTCAAACTCGCAGACTTCGGCATGGCCAGAGAATGGCGGAAGGCGTCGCTCCTTTCTCCAGCCGGCGATACGCCGAATTCCCACAAAAGGTCGATGCACAATTGGACGCAGGTTTTTGGTACTATCCACTACCGAGCCCCAGAATCCTTCATCGCGGCATGGGAATTCTACTGGGACCATCCATCCGCTAGTGTGCGAGAGCGGTACTTCAAAGGCGTTCCGAAGGGGGGTGAAAAGGCGTCAAGGGCATTTGTCCAGTATGACAAATATGACCTGTGGAGTATCGGTTGTGTAATTGCAGAGATGCATCTCGGACAGCCTTTGTTCCGGACACATTCCAAGCCACGAAAACCCTATCAAGAGACTACAAATTTTCCCCTCGAAATTGAGATCGCCATCGAACAAACATGTACGAACCAGACACTCGTTACTCGGCGATTTCTGGATGAGTTCAGAGTTTTTCTCACGATCTTGACTAAAGTACCAGCTCCAGATGCGCTTATCCAGAGTTTCCAAAAATCTTTGGTCAGGTTCGGCTTGGATGAGATTGCAGCACTTCTTGTGCGTTGTGCAAGTTACCCCACATCGGATTCGCTTGGGGCGTTCTTGAAAGACAACTGTGTGACATATCCCAGTGAAGAGGCAATCAATCTCATCACGGAGTTGGTCCGTATAGATCCACAGAATCGGTTGGATGCTCTGCTTGCCTTGGAGCATCCGTTTTTTCGAGTGGAACATCAGATGAGCGACGAACGGGTTGCGTTCCTGCGAGGTTTTATTGAAAAGGCACTTATGAGTGGCGGATGGCACGAATTACACTCAGACGAGTGCTCCAAACAGAAGAAGGAAGTCGGACAGACCAATGCTTGTACAGGTGGCGATTCCATCTTCGACTCGTGTGTGAAGAGGACTTGTGATAAAATCGCCTTTAATCCATATGAAAGCCAAGATCTGCCTTTGGAAATTACAAAGATGACCCATCAAAAGGCTGTGGAGCACATCGGGACACCGTCCCGGGATTCATCAGCTGTCAAAATCGGGTGCACGGGAAATGCAAAGAGTACACCAGCAAACGAAATGCCAGTGGAAGTCCCGATTAGAGCAAAAAGGCTCAAAATTCGACTTCGTTAAATGTTGATTTGTTGATCGTGTTCGGTTTCGACAGAAACATTTCTTATCCCCACATTGATTTTTCTCTTCAAATTCATAACTTTTATCCATCCCTACTATGATAGAAGCGCCCCTTGATGGGACTCTCATGGTAAATCGGGTTCCGAGTGTTCAGGAACAAAAGGAACGCTGGCAGGCCATGCGACGATCCATCCATTCCATCCTCAATAAGATGAACCCGCTGACCCTTCCAAAGCTCCTCCCAGAGTTGCTGGGGCTTCCACTGAACGTCTACGAGGGGATTTTCTGCAAGTCCATGTTGGAGTTTATAAAACTCACCCATAGCACCAAACACCAGACATCACGATCTTCCGGCACACAGACAGCTTTCGTTCCACAGCCCTTTCATTGCTATGGCATCATAATCGCTGTGATAAACACATTTCACCAGGAAATGACTCGTGTAATTATCCTCCGATGCCTCAACAAGCTCTTTGGTGAGTTCCATCGTATATTTCCAGAGGCTGTCGGCGCGATTGGCATGAACATCACATCGAAAGGGGCATCTCACCATCGCCACAAATCCTATCAGACAAGCCAAACAAACACAGTCCGCGCCTATATGGGATTCTTGTCATTATTGACTTCCATGAAAGTCCTCCATGGATCGCTTCAGCTTGACCTCATTATGCGAATGTTGAGTGAAAAGTTTCTATCGTGTATCTCCGCAAGCGACACCGAGTCACGAGACCCAAATGGCAAATCCCACAATTCAGCTGGCATTGAAGTCATCCTGAGCTTGGTGACAGAGACAATTCGAGATCTTTCATTATTTTATAGCGAGAACGACGCGAAGGGGCTTCATGCCATTTTGAATCGGTGTCGAGAGCTCTATCAGCGGATGCAAAATCCACAGAGCTCGATGCACTCAGTCCGCAGCGCAGTATACATGGAGACAATTTTCGAAATTTTCGCGTCCACCAAGCGCCACGATGAACATGGAATAGACATAGGCTCGGTCATTCTTTCACCAAGAGTGTATCATCAACTGGAGGAGTCGCAATATGTGCATGAGATTGATTTATCAGCCTTTCTTGACTCCAAAAGCGATACCCCAAGTGACTCGTACGACCCAAAGTTTCACCTCGATTTTTTCCAGCCCCTTGAAGACAGTGATTTACCCGCCATGAATCTTGCCTGCGAACAGTGGAGGGATGGCACGCAAAAAGCCCTCTTTGAAACGTCGCTCGGTTCCATAATGGCCATTGAATCAAGTAAATTGGAACCAATCAGCGACCTTCCGCCAAGCTCAGACGATGAGGGGCAGGTCGAAGAGGTTCACCCTACGGAGGTACAACAGGAAGAAGAAATCGATTCAAACTTGGAATTTGATAGCTCAAACTTTTTGTATCAAGTCCAGCGAGGTGAAATTCGCAAATCGATTGTGCTTGTCATCTCCGGATCCAATAGCGCCTCCGAGGCTGCCCACAAAATCATTCGGTATATGGCAACGAAGGGCGAGGAAGACCTCAGTGAGCGGCTGAGCGGACAGGCAATTGAGCTGATCGCGTGCCAAATTCTGATTCAAATCATCATGTATCACTCGTCTCTCTCGAAGGGGCTCGTCGGGGAGAATTCTTCGGAAACTGATCTTGTCGGGGATCTTTTTCGAGTTGTGCAGTCGTCGGGCAACAGCGCGACGAATGCCTTTCACACCAAATACTACCATCAGCTGGTGGCTTTACTCTGCATGCACTCCGTTGTCACTCGAAGAATATTCGAAAATTACTTTGTCTATTTTTACGAGAACGCATCCAAACTCAGCAATACAAACACAAAGCTCATTGCCATGCTGTACGGGTTTCTTTTGAAAAAGGACAGCATAAGCTGGGGCGTCTTGAAGGTGTGCTCGCTAGACCCAAATTCACCCCACAACAACGTACACACACGCGTTTTCTTAAAATTTCTCTTCCTCGACCTCCACGAGCATCTTGACTTCGTCGACGACCATGCGCAAGGCGAGGGGGAGCTCTCTCGTCGGCTGACTGTGGAGCACAATAGAAACAATTTTGAGAATCTCTTTCCGTTCGTCAGCGAGAGCGTTGAGAAGTGTTTTGGAACGAAAAACCGTCTGAAAGACAGCGAAGAGGACCGAAAGGGTATCTTGATGGATCGCGCGGAGAGACTGCGATATGCCGTGATCTATTTCGCAACCATAGGCCTCAGTTCGCTTGGGCTGGTTCATCGACTTGAGGAGAAGCACGGGGAGTTTCTCCGTGTATTGAAGGAGGAAGATGAGAAAATGGCGACAGAGACGAAGCCAGGGAAGCAACCCGAGCTCACAGGGGATCGGGAAAATTCCCGATTTGCCACCCTCAATGAAAGGCTCAAAAGAATTCGGAAGCAGCCAGATTCCTAACTTTTTCGCCCCGTTTCGGTGTGTCCAGAAGCACTTTCTTTCAATGAAAATCATATTCTCAATATTCTCATGCCTCAATATTCTTCAATAAATTCAAAAATGCTCAGTCTTATTTTTGTCACCATTGCATGTGTGGATCACAAGTACGATGCAGAGCGCGTTGACACAGCATCGAGAACCTTCTTGGCAACCAACGTCGATATGTACCAGTCGAATGAGCGCGATACATTTCTGTCATTTCCCCGAGGGCTCGACCGAGTTGGACGGTCGGATGGCATTGCAGCCTTATATGACGCCCGCTACCTCTCAGAAGACCCAAATGTTCGCCGGATAGAGCTTCTCGTTCTGGATGAGATATGCATGCACAAAAACTCCGCCACCGGAGACCCTTTTGACATATTCAGCGACGTGGATTCTGCTCCTGATTTCGAATATTCGAACGACACAAAGCCATTTCTGGACGTCAGCGCCATTCCGCTCGACAATGTTCATTTCGAGGGCCAATGTCAGAAAGTTGAACGCGAACCACACATCGAGCCTTTTCCCATTCCAGTGTCACTGCGAAAGACGCATGCCATGAAAGAGCCTTCACCCTCATACAAGCATGAGATTGTTGTTTCACCAGTCGAGGAAATGAAAGAATCATCCGAACCTACACCAATGCGCAGCGCCCTCATGGAGGAAATTCGATCGACAAAGGGCCCATCCAAGGCTGGCTTTGTTCGAATAAAAAAAACCCGCGAGAATTCAGAAAACCGGAACAGCCTCCATGCGCACATCAACCAGCCGCAGTCGAGCAGCGCCATCCACAGCGATTCCTTCCGCGATGCGGTTTCTTTTGCTATGCAACATCGGCGAAGCAAACTTCGAGAGGACTCCAAGTCAATCGATGCCTCGCAGGATGCCTCTGGCGATTCATACGGCAATTTTTGAATGAACGGTGTATCGATCCTTCAATCGTTTTGGTGCGCTATGCTGTACGCCTCTCTTCATCCAAACGTTTAATTTCAGATGGGAAGACGATTGGTATCGTAATAACCAGTGAGCATTATGGGTGTAGGCGCCAGCATGGGGTATTTTCTGCTGGCCATCGGCATTGTGATAGTTCTGGCGCGACAGATTGCGCAGCATCGGAGAACAAATCTCAATAGTTCACAACGCTCGGTGATTTTCATTCATCCGGACCTCGGCATTGGCGGTGCAGAGCGCCTCGTTATCGATCTTGCCAGCGGGCTATCCCACTTTCATCGCTGTCAGACATGTATTCTCACGACGAGCTTCGATGAAAGCAGATGCTTTGCCGAAGTTGCAAACTCTCAAAGGAGTTCCAAAGGGAACCCAAGCAACTCTCATCTCAACGTTATCGTGAGGGGTAATTCTTTTCCTAGATCCATCCAAGGGCGCCTCGTTCGCTTGTGTAAGTCTCTTTCAATGGTGTATGCGGTGACATGGCTCGTGCTCTACGGACCCGTGTATGAAGCCTTCGTTGTCGATCAAATTTCGATTGCGCTACCAATTCTGCGGCTTCTCCTCGGAAATACACCAAAGATAGTATTTTACTGTCACTTTCCAGACCACCTCTGTAACCCATGGAAAGATCACCCCTCGCGAGTGTCTCGGTTGGTATGGACACGCGTGTATACTGCCCTTTTTAATGCCCTCGAAAAATGGTCGTTCCGATTTGCTGATATTATATTATTCAACAGTCAGTACACAAAGGCAGTCGCTGGGAAGTTTCTTTCTGTGACGGGAAAAGTCCTGTATCCACCAATGAAGGGCACTGCACACGAGTCCACCAAGGAGGTATCCAAAGTTCCCGATATGATCAAAAATCTTCTATCGCCCAAGGTTTTTCTCATTCTGTCTGTGAGCCGTTTCGAGCCGAAGAAGAACCCCATGTTGGCAGTTCGAATGCTTGCCCATATTGTGCAGATGGCAAGAGATGCGAGGCGCATTGGATTTTCACAAAAAAACACTCCGATTCACCTCGTTTTATGTGGTGGATATGATACCCGGCTGATGGATAATCGCGTGTGTATGGAGGAGATACAAGAGTGGCTGACTGCTCATCCCACTATCAAGCGAAAAATAAGCATTTTCACGAATATATCCGAATGTATCAAATGGCAGTTGCTTCATCGAGCTGATCTTGTCGTCTATACGCCAGAGAATGAACACTTTGGAATTGTCCCAGTTGAGGCGATGTCGTGTGGCAAATCAGTGGTCGCGAGCAACACCGGGGGACTTTTGGAAACGGTAGGCTTATCGGGAGTGTACGGCGTCCTCGTAGATGCAAATCCAAAATGCTTTGCGACGGCAGTTCTTGAGCTTTTCAACGATAATTCGCGGAGAGACCAGATCGGCTGTGACGCACGGGAGCGAGTTCGGTCAATGTTCTCCCTCGAAAAGTCCAGTCGATCGCTTTACGATATACTGTTTTCCTGAATTCTTGGAATTCACCCTATTTAATTTTAACAATACGTATTTCTCGACTTGCTCCATCAATTTTTTCCGCGCATGTTACAAGTAGATGTTTTAGAGGGTTTCGAAACTCCAGAGGTGTATGACATCCCCACACTTCAGCGACTGAACCGGCTGTGTCGATGCCTGAAGGGGCTTCGGTGGCCAAGTCATGAGAATATCACGCAGGCAACCACATTGGCGAAATCAGTCGAAAAAGAAGACTTGGCGAGCGCTGCCTTAAAGAGGCACATTAAGCAATTTGCCTATATCCCTGAGAAGGAGAGGGAGGCCGAGTCGTCAACAGCACATATCGATCATCAACGAGCCCTCTGGTACGTGCTTGATTCACTCGTCAAGGATCCAACATCCAATTTCAAATTCTACTTGCAAGAGGAGATTATTTCCCTAATTTCGGACTGCATGCCGTATAAGTTGCCAGCCGAAAGCAAAAAATACAAAGCATTAATGGATAGCTGGATTGGGGTTTTCGATCCGACGTATTTGCTCCAAATCACTGAGATTCAACACAAGTGGGTCACTGAGATTGATTATGGCGGCGATCTGCCCGATGAGGGGACTGCACAGAAAAAAAGCACAGCCGGGGCGAAAAGAGTACTTGACTTCAGCCCGCCCTGCCACGAATATCTACAGGGAACATGTACGGATGATCACTGTGCCCTCCAGCATCCCATCGGAGAAGAGGGCTCTCTACCTGCGGAGGCAAAGCCTGGTGACTGGAGATGTACCTTTTGCGCCACGATCAATCGGCATTTCCGCCGGCGATGCACTTCCTGTCCGACGGAGAAAACGCAATATTACTGTCGAAGAGGAGAGACAAAGTCGAATATAACCTTTCGAAACGAAGTCTCCGTATATCCCACCATCGTCCCATCGAGCGATCCCCGCTTCGACTGTCTCCGTGCGCAGTTTGGGTATGACTTTATGGATGAAGCGGCAGCTAAGAAGTATTGGGATTCCTATTTTGAGATGACTGATATTGACCAATGGGAACACGACAGGAGCCTTTTCTACCGAATGCGAATTCTCAAGAAGGCCCCACAAACGGAAGAGGAGGAAGAGATATCTTCGACGCTTCACTTCCCAGATATTTCCTCCATACATGCCCACCAAACGACCACGTCGATGCACATTGGGGAATGGAAAGGAATCACAGGTGGTGGGAAGTTGAAACCCTCCGTGGGGGACAAGCCTCGGGCCACATCAGGCCAGAAAGAATCTTCATCAATGTCTCTTCCCAATGTGCCTGCAATGGCGGCATCAAGCCAAGTCGCGTGGATCCATAAGACGCTGAAAGAATCTGGAGTCAAAGGCAAGCATTTTCCAGGGTATCTCTGTCAGTTTTGCCTGTGTCTCAAGAAAGGGATCATTGAAGAAAAGGGGTTTCGGCATTTGCGGTGGCTCGGCGTCATCATTGTCGACATATTTCGCACGGCATTTCACTCCTTCCTGCTTTTCAAGAGATCGTTGGTGGAGACAATGCGAGACAACAATGAGCAGCAAAGCACACCAGAAGAGGAATCCCATCCACTGCTGGAGGCGAAGCGGATTTTGTCGACGTTCGACTCCTTTCATGCGATGCATCATCCAGCCTATCCGCTGTGCAGTGATCTTCGCAGGTTTCTGAAGCTCATTCCAGTTCCCCAAGAAAGTGCGTGGGAGCTCGAAAAGGGAACACTTTTTGTCCTCGAAAAGTCGAAAGTCACCGAAGCTGATCCGCTTATGCACTTTGCGCATGCACCTCAGCTGCCCATGCCCTCGGAAGGCCTCTTCAAAGGAATGACGGCAGAGTAAATGTATTCATGTATTCGGATCGCTCGATGAGAATTTGAATGTATTCCAATTATTCCCAATCGAATTTCTTCGATATATTCTTCCTAATGACGCATAATGTGATAGCACAGGAGGAGTTTCCGCTCACAGCCTACCTTCAGCTTGTGGGCAAACAGCTCCCACATTTCATGAGATCTCTCGAAAGCATGCACGCGCACGTGAAGAAGAACTATACACCCGGCACCCTTCCACCTCGGTACCACAAAGAGAACATTCTCCGCTGCCCTGATATTGCGTCACCAGACACTTTATTCAGCGAGTCAATCGGAATGCAAATTGTCCTCATGGTATGTGGAACCTTGTCCCGCCGGCCGTTTCTCCGTGTCGCTGTCTTACACAATGCACTTGTATACTTAACAGAACACGAAGAGCCTCAAACGAAAAGCAAAGAATATGATAATCTTGCCACTGATTTACTTTGGATGCTTTTCGTCGACACCTCACGCATCGCACTTCAATGGGACGCTATCTGTGCAAATGTGCTTTCGACGAAAATACTGCCAACCCCCACAGCCGCTATGGCCGAATCGCCGCGCCTTGCAGTCGATGGATTTCCCAGCCAACCACCCATCATGAACTACATAAAGCATAGAAAGTCTCGTGCTGTCCAAGTCTTACTGCGAAAGTATGGAAAGAAAGCACACGAGAACAATGAACAGCCAGCCATCTTCAATCGAATGCATACAGAGCAATCTGTTGACTCGGGCTGGCAGCAAATCTTCAAATCGATGCGTGCTGAGAGTATCGCCCGGAGAAAATCGAAAAAGCGACACAGTCCTTTTCGGACTCCAGACGACGATGACTTTATGACATGCTCATTCGTTGCCACCGATGAGGTTGATCCCATTCACGCGGTTGCCCGACTCAACTTTGCCTTCCACCGAGTCCGGAATCTCGTACTATTTCTGCACAATTTGCCTTCCATTCGTGAGCAGTCCATGCGGGATCTCATTTGTCTCGCAAAGCGGAATGGACCGATGCTTGTTGTCGCGCCCTCACAGATAACAGCCGCCGGGTATGGAGTGTATGTCTGTGGATCACTCCCGGCAAACACACGCCTGGGATTATACGCTGGGCTCTTTGTCCCGAAGAACTCAACGGTGAGTGGGCGAAGTCCGCATCAGACTGGCGAAGATACAGGATATCTACTCTACCACAACACCACCACAAATATCGATGGCGCGTCCGTGCGGCCGTTGGTTGCCATGATCAACGACTACCGTGACAGAAGTGCAGCCACAAAGCGGGCACCGAATTGCCGCTTCTGCTACAATCGTCATATTCGATCCGTTCGGACGACGAGAGCCGTCCAGAATGAGGAATTGTTGATTTTTTATGGATCCGGATATTCGATCAACGCCGGTGGGAGTTTGTCCCATCTGTCCCGCATGAGACACGGGGAATATGCTTGTCTGTATGACTGGCCGTATCGAGACGAGACGGCTGCCACGATAATCAAAGCACTGAAAGAGTAAGCCGGTCGGACGGCATGTGAATTCCCATTTTTGGTCTCGGTAGATACATTGTTGACTTTTGCGATTCTTCATTCAGGTGAAATTCTCTTCTTTACGCAAATAGAATGAAATCGAAATGAGATATTATGGCTTCCTTCAACAACCCGCACGCAATGCCCGTGGTGTCCACAGTTTGTTCGACTACGCGTATCGATTACAGACCACTGCAGCAAGCCAAGTGGGAGGCTTGACGGAGAGCCAAGCATCCTTCCTGCGACGATTTCGTGAAAAGCTCGCAAAGGACGGCGATAAATCACCAAATATCGATCCATCACACAACTCTCCGCAAAAATCGCAGGCATTTCAGAACACGACAATCAAACGGGGGATAAATCCATTGCCTTCGTGGTTAAAGCTGAAAATTCCAAAGGGAGCCAGTGAGTATCCAAATTATGTCAAGATCAGAAATCAGCTTCGAGAGAAAAATCTCGCAACAGTCTGTCAAGAGGCAAAATGCCCAAATATAGGCGAATGCTGGGGAGGCGCGCAATCGAGCGATGGAAACTTTTATGGCGCCACCGCAACTATCATGATGATGGGCAAGGAGTGCACCAGAGGATGCCGGTTCTGTAGTATAAAGACGACCGCCAAACCTGAGGCGCTTGACCCGAAAGAGCCTGAAAAGATTGCCCAGGCGCTTCAGGAGCTCTCTGTGGACTACATCGTCATCACCATGGTCGATCGAGATGATCTGGCCGACGGAGGCGCTGAGCACGTCGCGAAGACTATAGCGCTCATTCGACGCACAAATCCATCCTTATATCTTGAGTTTCTGGTGGGCGACTTCAAAGGCAGTCAGACATCTGTCCAAAAAGTAGCATCCAGCGGACTTCATGTCTACGCGCACAACATCGAAACCGTCGAGCGTCTGACGCCACGCGTGCGGGATCGAAAGGCTTCCTATTCACAGTCCCTTAATACACTCCGGTGGGCCAAGGAGGCCTGTCAACCAACAGGTGCGAGTGAGGCCCAACAACTTCCCGAGGGACTGCCGCGGCTTTTCACCAAGTCGAGTATTATGGTCGGCCTTGGCGAAACGCCGGAGGAAGTCCTCCAAACGATGCGTGATCTTCGTGCGAACGATGTGGACTTTCTCACATTAGGGCAATATCTACAGCCCGACCTGAATCGAATGCGGGTTTCACGCTATCTCGAGCAGGAAGAATTCGATTTCTTCAAGGAAGAAGGAGAAAAGATGGGTTTTCGCTACGTTGCGTCTGGTCCACTCGTACGATCAAGCTACAAAGCTGGTGAGCTCTTTATACGGAAGATACTGAAAGGGGAATGATTATCAGTCGTGAAGTTTTCTTTCGTTTGAGGTTTTTTTCGTTCATTCATGCCACCTTCATCCATTGTATTCTTTGTGAGGTGACATCAAATGAACTGACATCCATGCTCACCACCGCACTCTGCCCAGATGATCTCCTGCAATGGACATGGAAAATTTATCCCAATCGGACAACAAAAGACCGCCGATGCGAATCTGAAGATATCACGAGTCGATTGGAACATGTTTCCATTCAATCTCGAACAATACAATTTCTTCGCAGCGTATCACGCTTCACCCAGAATACCTTACCCGTCGGCGGTGCAGATCCTGCGATGGGCGTCCCACCCCTTGTGATTCCCCTTGCGTGTGTTTATTCCCCGCTTGTGGGTCTGGGCACCTTTGAGCAGAGTCGAGCACAGCTTCGGGGACCACCGCGACGCTGCACAAAATGCGGCGCCGTTTTCAATCAGCTGAATGATTTGAATCACGAAGCCACCAACGACCCAGTGAACCGGTGGATTTGCGTATTTTGTCGTTTCGTCAATACCCTCCCGGATTCACTACCCCGTGGTTCCCTCACAGAAAGCTCGACGGGGGTATCTGAGTACATACTGGCGGATACAAGCGAGAAATGCTTGATGGAAATTCATGTTTTCGTCATTGACGTATCGCTTCCCGTCAGTGAGCTCAACAGTCTTTTACAGGGAATGCTGAGTGTGCTTCAGCTCCTTCCGCCCGACGCTTCCATTTGCGTGATCACGTACGCTGAAATGGTGTGCATTTGGGAGCTTCTCGATGACGGCATCGTGCGGAATATCTCGTTGCGGGGCGATCGAAACTACGAAAATGAAGACATTGTTCGATATGCCGGCACAACGCAGTGTTCGTGTGATTCGATGCTCAGTTCAAACTTTCTTGTGCCATTGGCCGACGCCGATTTTGTGCTCACCACTATTTTACAGGAAATTGCCCCGAGCGAAGGTGGCGGCGTGGGATCTGCCATGAAGCCGAAGCGATGTGCTGGGACGGCGCTCCAAGTAGCAGTCGGTCTGATCAACTGCGTGACTTGTCGACATGTGACGTCGGCCCATCGTGAAATCTGCGGAAACACATACTGCACGGAACTGCACCTTTTCATTGGGGGTAAAGCGACCAAAGGAGCGACAATCGACTTTCCGGTGCATACGCCAAATCGCAAGCAAGATAGCCTCCTTTCCAAGATGTCAGATGTGGCAGCGAAAAGCTTGCGAACGAACTTTGACGTTCCCGACTCAACACGGCTTTTCGCGAAGCTTTCACATTTCTTCCAGAATACTCCCTGTGTTGTCTTCAATATTTTCGTCTGTTCGTTGGATATCGTTGGGCTGGAAGGTATCGAACAGCTTGTTTCTTCAACCGGCGGTGCCTTTTTCCTGCATGAACGTTTCGACTCACAGTTATTTCAAGATGTCCTCTACCGACATTTTGGCGAGCATCACGACCAACTCGTTTTTGATGTTTCGCATGAAATTTTCACCACCCCGGAAACGCACCTCACGCATTGCGTTGGGCCGATCGAGCGAACACCGCCAATAAAACGACTCAGCCCAGCCACCTTTCACTCGAATGGTATGCATTCCCAAAGCACACTGACGCTCTTCTTTGACTCCGTACCAGTTGAAGCTGCCTCGGCTGCCTACCCTTCCAAAGGCGCCGATGACTGGGATTGCCATTCCTCCCGCATATTCCAGCTCATGAGTCGATATACAAATCGAAAAGGCCAGCACATCATGCGTGTCACAACTGCTCGGCGAGGCATTGGGCCTTATTTGACAGACGATGCCCGTGGTCTACAGTTTTACGTCGAGGCAGGCGGATTTGATCAAAAAACCGCCTTTGTGGTTACCGCCAAATGCATGGCCGACGCCATTCGTCGCTATGATATCGCAACACTCTTGGACCTAAGCCGCGCGCTGGATGCACGGACGGCAGGGAAGATCGCCCGGAAATCAAACGCAGCAGTGAGCTGCAATGAAATGTTCCCTGTCGCGAGGGTTTTTCTCGATGCGATGCTTGTCGCCTTCTTCCGGTTGTATTCTTCGATGGGACGACACGAAATGGGGGATTTCCCAAAGGGCTTTGCTGATTTTCCCTGCTGGTGTTATCACTTGCTGCGGTGCGACTTATTTCAGAACTTTAATACGTCCATAGACGAACAGCTCTTCCGCTATAGCTATCTGATTCGAAATAACGTGGAGACCACATTTCGCATCATCGTTCCAGAGCTGACGAGATACTCTTGCGACACCGCCGAGAATCTTGCTGGGGTGCAAACGCCGCTCGACCGTCGGTTTTTGTCCAGCGATTCGATTTGCATATTGGACGCCTTCTTCGAGCTTGTCATACAGTGTGGTTACACGGCCCACCAATGGAAAGAGAAGAAACTACACCTGGACCCCGCCTACCGAGCCTTTGGAGATTTGGTACAAGTCGTGGCAAATGATACGGAGCGAAAATACCGCCAAAGTCGATTACCACCGCTACTTGTTCACTGCATTGAGGATGATAGCCAATCACGTTTCCTGTCACAGTTCATCAGCGAAGTTGTTCCCCCATTCGAGCGCAATGCTGAAAACCACTCGGAGAAAAATTCGCTTCAGGTATTTCTGACAACGCTCCGGGAGAAGACCTTTGGATCCAAAAACTGATTCGTTTCGCCGCGTTCATATTTTCAACTCAAGTTTTCGAAAAATCTGACTCTCAGTGTTTCTCTCTTCCTCTTTCACGCTACAGATAATTCATGTGCTTTCGCATCGCACAGCGACTTCATTCGGCCCTTTACGAGGGGTATTTTACAGGATCAATTACCAGCTTTGCCGGTGGAAAGGGGTCCATCATGTACACCAAGAATGCAGTGCTTGATGAGTTGGACACTGCGACCTATCAAGTTCTCAGTCCAGAAACAGTCAATCGAGAAGGGCTTCGTGAGATGTTTCCAGATTATTATCCATGCGTACAAAATGCCACACACACATTAAACATACCGTTCAACGAGAAAAGTCTCGCGAAAAATCAAGAAATGCGTGGAATCAAAGCAGGAATGCGCGTGCGTTTCGACGTTGTCCAGGTGGAGGGTGATCGAACTGAAATACTCGGACAACCTGTCGCTGAAACAACGAGTACATCGAATGACACTGAAAACCAGGGTGATGATGACACTGTGGGCTTTCATGAAACCGAAAAGGACCATTCCATCGAAGCGGTCAACGTGCGTATGCAGACACCAGACGATCCCATGGGAAACCCAGCGAAAGCGCACGCTCGGCAAAGAAAACGAAAAGTATACCACGTCAGGAATATGATGGTCATTTCATCTGGCACTCATGTCCCCTCCCACGCAGCTTGGGCGAAACCCCGGAGCCAATTTAACCTTTTGTGATTGTTGTGCGCCATGAGTGAATGTGTGGAATTGGTTGACTTCATATCAGGTTTGGTTGTGGAGTATGTCTTGAAGGGGAGAGCACATGTAACCCTTTGGGGCAAAGTGGTCTTTGTTGATGTGAATTTTTGCGTTGTGAAAATTGTGAATAGTGATCGTTTTCCAACTGACTGTGACGGACTGATTTTGGTGGGCAATTTGATTTTTTCCAAGTCAATTCTATTCATTCGTGTAAATAAGAGATGTCTTGCAGTCAAAGCGATCGTTGACGCGAAAAATGAACCCTCAAGATTTTGCTCGACGGTATTTTAATACCCTCACAGGCGGAAAGCCTAGAGAGTCGTCGATTCCGCCGCAGTGTATGACACTTCACACACGAGACAGCGAAGATATGGAGAAGGGGGCAGCGAGTTCGGCAGCGGATCCCCTTTCAGCCTTGCCGTCCGTCGGCAGCTGGATTGAAGTCGTCCAGGGAGTGTACATCGGTGAGATCGCACACGTACGGAAGGTGGAGAAGGAAATTGGTATGGTGCATGCGAGTGTTGTCCCATGGTCTCTCCGGAGCATGCTGAATAGATCACAATTCGATGGCTTCACTCAGCGACAACCAAGCGACAAACGACCTTCTTTCATTCTTTCCAAAGAGGTAGTGCAAAAGTGGATGCGAGACCCAACCGCGGGGACGACTTTTGAGAAAGGCGAATTGGGAATGATAATTGTTCATCACCAAAATATCAAAAGGATATTTCCACAATCCGTCCGAATGCATAAGGAAAGGACCGAGAATTTGTTTCGCTCATTGACCATTGGATTGCTGGTCCGTTTGTCCAACCCTATCGATCACAATGAAAAGAATCCCAAAACAAAATACATAGTCTTACGCTTCCTCCAGGCTGGGTATGTTCTGCTATGCAAGAAGAAGTTGTTGAAAGACAGCAAACATGAAGATGCGATGCTCGTCAAGAGTATTTTGCTCGACAAGGATATGCTTGCTGATGAGACGACTTTTCTTCTCGAGTGTGAACCAGAAGCGGAGATACTGGCCGAAAACGGCAATAAAGCTGGCTCGGAGGTGGCAATTTTTCTGTTGGTACACTCTAGTGAGCTCATTCCCACGGTTGGGAAGCCAGGTGAGCGTGTTTTGATTTGCGACGGAAGACTTTCCGAAAAATCAAGGAAGGCCATTTCCATATCTCATGGGGGCGCTCTGGATCGATCAGGCGATAATATTTCCCAATGTGCCGAGATCAAAAGTAAGGATAAGGAAACATCGACCGTTACGGTAAGGCTGCTCGGTAAGCAGCCAAATTCCACCCATGACACCCCAGTTGTGCTTCGATTTGACGAAGTATGCTCGTTCATCCAGCTGGGAGCGTAAGTCCCAATCAGTTTTGTCTTGTTGAAAGCAACCGAGATGTATATTGTATTCCTTAGTTTTGACGAGATTATTTCATATTTTCCGCCGATTGATGAGCACCCAGACCAGCAAATCCGAGCAGCTACCGCCCTACTGGGCCCCACGGTCAGCCATGTTCGAAGATCTCTATTCCAAGCAAATGGACCGATTTCGGTCTTTGCGAAAGCCAATTGTCGTCCATCGAGTAAAACGCATACTGTCAGTGTCTGATGAAGTGCGCGATGTTCAGTGCACCGGCCATTTCACGCGGCCCATCGATATTCTTCCAGTGGCATGTGCCAACCCTGCGGAAGCTGACACCCACAGGAGCCGTCTGGTGGCGCACAGTGAAGAGAGCACACCGCAGCGCGTCTCCTCGACGATCGGCAATAAGGTCGTCGTTGTCGCGAGAATCAACGGCGATACGCTGTGGGACCTCACGCGGCCTTTGGAGGCATCCATTGAGTCACTGGAATTCATCTACTGGTGTGACGCAGCGAGTGCTTCGGAGGATGCAGGCGCTTCGCAATCTGACGTTGACGAGCTTGACGAAGACACGCAGAATCTTGCACGCCACGTGTTTTGGCATAGCAGCGCCCATATGCTTGGTTATGCCATGGAAAAGATACTCGAGCCATGTCAGCTCCACCATGGTCCAGCACTGGACGCCGTTTTCTCACGGAAAGCTGTCAGCGAAGAAGAGAAGGCACCGATGCAATCCACAGAATCCATCGCCCGGACGCCAGAAGACCGGGCGGCATTCCTTCGCACAATGTGTGCGCAATACGGCAAGGCTGACAAGATCGTCACTGGCGGCGGGTTCTTCTACGAGGCTTCCGTCTCCCAGGCTATCAAAGAAGGGGTCGACTTCAATCGGCTGCAGAAGCAAATTGGCTCCATTCAGCGGGAAAACCATCCCTTCCAACGCCTTGTGGTGACACAATCGGAAGCCCAGCTGCTCTTTGCTGACAATCCCTTGAAGCAAAAGTGGATCGCGAAAAGTGCAGAAACGGAAGGTGAATCGTGTGTCTTCACTGCATATCGCTGTGGTGAATTCATTGATTTGTGCCGAGGACCGCATGTGATTTCAACTGGCGTTGTGCGGAAAGTTATTCTGACAAAGGTCGGCGGCGTCCAAGCCGCGCATACTGACAGCGCATCCACCAAGGAAAGTACGACCGCATGTCTGCAGAGAGTCTACGGCATTTCCTTTCCGACGAACGCGCTAGCCAAGGTCTTCTCGGAGCACATCGAACGCGCCTCGACGCAGCTCGATCATAAAAATGTTGGAATCGCCCAGAACCTCTTTCACACCGCAGTGGATATGGCCTGCCCCGGCTCGGCTTTCTTCCTCCCGCATGGCACGCGCATCTACAACGCCTTGCTGTCCTTTTTACGGAAGGAGTACGCGAAGAGAGGATATGAGGAAGTTATCACGGCGAATATTTACGATCAGAAATTATGGATGACCAGTGGGCATTGGGATAAGTACCGGGAGAATCTCTTCTTGATTGCCAGCGAGAAGACATCGGATGCCGCATCGACGGCAGATGAATCGTCGAAAAAAGAGTTGGTCTCTTCGATGGCCTTGAAGCCGATGAACTGTCCCGGTCATTGTGTGCTCTACTCCCTGAGTGCGCATAGTTACAAGTCGCTTCCGCTTCGATACGCGGAGTTTGGTGTCCTTCACCGAAATGAAGTCCGTGGGGCCCTCCGTGGACTCACTCGCGTCACGCGATTCGTCCAAGATGATGCGCATATCTTTTGTACGCCATATCAGCTCCACGGCGAAATCGGTCGAAATCTCAGCTTTCTCGGATTTGTCTACGAGAAAGTTCTCGGATTCACTGATTACAAACTCATGTTGAGCACCAAGCCGTCGGACAAAATGTACATTGGCGATGACGACATTTGGCAACTCGCCGAGTCCAAATTGCAAAGTGCACTCAACTCATTTTGCTTTGCACACGTCGCGCGAGCAGTCGGCGTTCTCCGGGGGCAGTCGAGTCCGGTGGAGCATGATGGCCACTGGCCGGTCTTCGGGTCTCGCAGAGAGGGAGAGATCCAAGGCGACTCAATGCAAGCCTTCTGGCAGTCCTATGGGTTCGAAACCACCGAGTATACTGGCACTGAGGACAATATCCAAAATGTGATTGCACTTCGACGGGCCATTCGCGATCAGCTCAAAAGCGCCGCAGAGTCTTCCGGAGAAATCGAGTCCCCTATTGCCCGATTCGTCAAGGATCTCGTCGCCGATGCACGTGCCGTGGAACTACTCAAAGCGCTCTTTGAGACGAAGCTGTGGGTCCTCAACGAGGGAGAAGGGGCTTTCTACGGACCGAAAATCGACGTGGAGGTGTGTGACAGTATGGGTCGGAGCCACCAGCTTGGCACGACGCAGCTCGACTTCAACTTGCCGCAGCGGTTTGATTTGAAGTATGCCGAAAAGGCAAAGGATTCTGCCAGCCAAAGCGACGTGAACCGGCCTATTATGGTTCATCGCGCGATCCTTGGGAGCATCGAGCGCTGCGTTGGTATTCTAACAGAGCACTACGACGGTGGCAAGAGCTGGCCATTGTGGATGTCGCCGAGACAAATAATGGTTGTGCCGATTTCAAAGCATCATTTCGAGTATGCCGCAAAGGTCCAGCGTGTTCTCAAATTTCCCGAGTTATTTCATTCGCAGGAGGCTTTTGTTTCCGCAGCAAGCGATGAAGCTGATATCGATTTGAATCGATGTGCGTTGGATGACGGGGAGTTTGCTGATTCACCGGGATTCTACTGCGATGTTGATCTGACTGACAACAAACTTGACAAGAAAATCAGAAACGCCCAGCAGTCGTACTATAATTTCATACTCGTCGTCGGACGAGAGGAGGCGGAAAATGGATGCGTCAACGTGCGATCCAGAGAGAATAAACAGTTGGGAATGAAGACGGTTGGCGAAGTCATTCAAAAACTGCACAAGCTTCGGAAGGAATTCTGGAGGAGCCAATCCGTGCCAGGGTGGGAATAGTCAGTCCACTCGAATTTACTCGAGAAAAAAGGTTTTATACAAAATGCAAACAGTTTTCCTTCGCGGATATCACTTTTTCCATTCCACCGTCTGATTCCGTTCTTTCTGTACCATTCAAGATGTACCGCGTCGGCCACACCGTCACGAGACAACTCCGCGCAGCCTCCAGCCAGATGATCTGCACTCGAAGGTCATCCTACGCGAAGGAGGCCAAAGAGGTCCAAACTGATCTTTTCGGCTATGAAGTCAACACTGACACTTCACCGTGGATCAAGAAGATCGACAACGTCAAATACTACGATCAAGCCGGAGAGCTTCTCGTCGAGATGAATCTCAACAATACACCACCGGACCTGTCTGCCTACAACGCGACGCTCCGCCGAATTCACGAATGCTCCGAAAAGTTCAAGTCCCCCGAGGAGCATGCCCCCAAAGAGCGCGGTGATAAGCTGTGCGCTATGCTCGATCTCATCGAGGAGATGGAGCAGCGCAGCAAGATTACGCCAAACAAAGAGAGCTGGGTCTGGGTGATGAAGGAATGCGTCTCCAGCGGCAACTATCGTATGGGGTATATTGTCGAGAGAGTGTGGAAGAACAAATTCGGCGATTTCACGCAGGATGCCGAGGATAAGAATATGACGCAACTGCTCGAAGAAAACACAACCAACGCCGTGCGGAGCAAGGAGTCCGGAAAAGAGCACCCGCCACACCTGAAGAAGGTCACTCCACTTTTCCAGACGGTTGAGTGATTCAATATTCACGTGACTATCCAAGCTTAAAAGATGAATATGACGACTGAAGCCATTTGTGTCGGTTCACTTTGCATCGCAGCAATATTTTTTTCCGTGTATATTCTGCGCTTTTAAGATATTTTCCTTCATGCAGCGGACACTACTCATAGGTACACCCTTCGGTCTCCACGCCTTCTGTCGGAGCTGCACCAAGCACATCAACATGGCCCTTCGATGTCAGCGGATGACGCTCTGCCCACGTCGATTTGTCTCGCTCATGGAGGTGGAAATTTTGAAAATCAGCGACTCCGAAACCCGCGCGTCGCTCGGTGACTCGCTCCATTGGCTGCACGCAGACAGCAAGTCCTTTCCCTACGAAGTCAAAGCGATTATCAAACGTTTATTTAGCTTTACCGATGAACAGTACTTTTCTCGCATGTACGAAGAAAATGCTGCGAAGAAAGCTGATCCGCCTGTGAGCGACGGGCATGTTTCGGTCTTCTCTGATGCCAGTCCATACGCATGGGGTGTGGTTGAGCTTAGCGCCCGGCGAATCTCATGCTTCAGTGCGCCTTTCCGTGTTGGGCCGAAAGGCGGCTTGCCACCATTCGATACCAAGCCGTCGATCGAATATTACGAGCTGATGGGAATGCTCCATGGCGTTGTGCATAGTCTTGCCACATGTGATTCGTTGAAGTCGATTACTGCATTTGTGGATAATAAGGAGATTGTCAGACGGGTGACATACTGGCAGAATAAAGAGAGATGGGATGAGATGCCGGATACTGACGAGAAAGGGATGCTTGAGGCGCAAGCTGAAATCTTAAAGGAGAAAAACTCACCCGCAGTCGTTGAGAAAGTTATGGATAATATCATACTGCAACTATTGGCGCGCGTGCGGAAAAGCAATGCCAAGCTGAGAATATGTTGGGTCCCGGGATACATGAATGTCGCCGATGCACCGAGTCGGGGGTATATTCGGAGCTTTCAACACAGTCTCGACGAGACACAGACTTCATCCGCATCACAGGAAGGACAACTCAGTGATGGTGCGAATGAAATCGGGAAAACCCCACCAGCCAAGCCGAAAAAGGAGAATCTGAAATCTGCTCGAAAGGAGAGAAAGAAGCGAGAAAAACTTATCCTGGCTGAGACTCCTCGAAAGCCTTTTGCGATGGATCTCGATGCAAAACGTACAGACGAAATAGGGGAAGACATGTTTTCGGACTTTTACAAGGAAGCGTTTTAGTCGTGATTTTGGTTTGAAAACCTGTGGTGCTTTTTCGGATACAGCAGAGAAAAGCCTCTGGCTGGAGGACGCTTTGTGAAATCTTGTGAATACAAATTCCGACCGAAACAAAGTGTCAATTGTGTGAATGGTAATTGTCTCTAGTCGATGCTTGAATTTTTTTGAAAATCACTTTCGCACATTGCAGTTTCGCCTCCCATAAAACAAATGAGACAAGTGCTTTTGAAAATGTCCAGAGTCTGCCGACCGCTGGGGTTAGAAGTCTCGCAATATGGCCGGTTTACTGCCTCCACCTGTCGATACCAATCTCACTTCAGCGAAGTTGCTTTTGACAAATGCATGACGGGGTCCGAGTTTAGCAAAATAGACCAAGAGAGATTCATCAACAACACACAGGGGCCATTACGTATTCTCGGCATAGACCTCGATGAGGGAGTGCCCTCTCTCGCACACATTCACGAGCAGTTCAAAAAAAGAACCGCCGAGTGCGATGCGAAAACCATGCACGGTCAGAAGAAAATGCGAGATCTTTCGATGGCACACAAACTTTTGACAGACCCCACCAGCGCATACTACGCTCCCGAGAAGGTTTTTAGCGATAGAAAGAGATCAAAGATTTACATCCAATGTTTGCCGCTGGGGCAACAACTCAAGTATCGCGTATGGACTTGGATACTTTACAGCCTGGGCGTGTCTTTCGTCTTTATACTTCTGAAAGGCATGCTTCGACCCGCGATGAAACTTCGGGAGAAGCGGAAATCATTGGAATGAGATGTGTCTATACTTTGTCAGCCCTTCAATTATTGCTTGGTGAAAAATGTGTGAGTATTTTTGAGACCTCGAACAGAGGTAAATAGACAACTGGTGTGAGGGCTCAACTTGTTTCGTATTACAATTTCACGAAAACCAAATATTCTTCCTAGCCTATACGCCTTTTCTCTCTTTTGAGCTCTGCGTAGCCATGAACCATCCCGCAGCCGCTTCAGAGGCCCAAACGACACGAAATGACGTCGTTATGATGTGGGACGATGCCATTCCCCACTACACCTATTGCCCCAATGCATGTCATCCCATGAAGCCACTTCGCTTACAGCTGTTGCATCGACTCCTGGAGAAGCTTGACGTCCTGAAACACCTGTGCATCATGAAGCCGCCAGCCATTGACCGAGCCCAACTCGAGGCCTATCACGCACCCGAATACCTCCAATTTCTTATTCGAGAATCCAGCACATCGTCACGGCATAGACTCGTCGAGGAGTCCCGGAAGAAGACAGAGCACGGCGGCACGAGGCTGGAAGTTTATGAAAATTTGCGGCATGTTGAACCAGAGGCGCTCACAGTTAATGTCGTCAACTCATATGGATCGACGGAAATAAACACGATGGACACACTTCTCGACGCCATTCGGTCAGTCCGGAAAGAGAATAGACTCGATGAAACCGACAGTGAAAGTGGTGAAGAGTCGAAGCCAGTCGCTCGCGGGCGTGAATTCACACAGAAACAGCCCCGAGCGCAGAAAAAGCGAGCGGCAGAAGTGCAACCCCCCAAGTTGGGTATGCAAGCCGATGAAGATGTCCGTGAGGAACAGTCTGAAAATGACGAGGTGGGGGCCGACACTGACGATATGAACTGCTTTTTCAGACTATCGGGTGATTGTCCCCCGTTCGATGGGCTGTACGACTATTCTGCACACATCGCGAGCGGCTCCGTGGCTGGGGCAGTTCTCCTCAACACTGGAACTGCCTCGACTGTCATCAACTGGGCCGGTGGGCTTCATCATGCGCATCGGTTCGAGGCCGCTGGATTTTGCTATGTGAATGACATCGTTCTCTCCATCATCGAGCTCCTCAAGGTGTTTGAGCGGGTGCTGTACGTCGACATCGACATCCACCACGGTGACGGCGTCGAGGAGGCCTTCATCGCCAGCGATCGGGTCATGACGATATCTTTCCATCGCCATGGGTTTGATGGCTTCTTCCCCGGGACCGGGTGGAAGGAAGACATTGGCGTCGGGCCCGGAGAGGGCTTCGCATTAAATGTGCCGCTCTACGATGGTGTCCGCGATGATCAGTTCTACTTCTTGCTGTTTAAGCCAATCCTCCGCGACGCCATTGACCGATTCGCACCACAAGCCATCGTTATGCAATGTGGCGCTGACTCTATTTCTGGAGATCGTATTGGCCGATTCAACTTGAGCTCCGCCGGGCATGCGAGATGTGTGGCGCTGGTGAAAAGCTTGCATCTCCCGACGCTCATTCTCGGTGGTGGGGGATACACCATGACGAATGTCGCACGCACGTGGGCGCTCGAGACAGCGTTGCTTTCTGGGGCCGCCGGCGTCCACGAGCTCTCCATCATACCGGCCCATGACTTTGATGTGTATTATTCATCCGTGCCACGAGAGCGAGTTTTGGGTGTACAAGAGGACGTCACGATGGGGAACGAAAATGCGCCATCGTATATTGAACATATCAGAGCCCTCTCGATCGAACAGCTTCGCGGGCTTCCAACTCGGGCTTATGACCACAAGTCCTTTGATGATGCGTCGACTGACTGAGCGATGATTTGGGAATTGAGTGGGATTTTGACTTTTGCAGGATTCGTCACCATCGCTGTCTCATGCGGGCGAAGAAGTAAGGGTGAAATCGGGAAAATTTGTGAATGTGCCACACTGTCAAATCATCATGAAGCCTTGGAAGAATACATCGTGTATTGACGCGTTTCGAAAAGGAATTGTGTTGAAATTTTATTTCATTTTGAAAATAGATCTATCGCAATGTTACTGGAAGGCTTTCTATGCGCACTCATAGCTCTCGGTGAAGATCCATCACAGTCACCCACATCAGAGAAAGCACCACTTCTCAGTTCATCGATTGAGAGTGCAGGACAGAACAGCTCCTCAGGGCTCCACAAGAGGAAGGAATCAAACGTGACAGAGCCACTCTCATTGGAATCAATTTTTGACAGTGTACGGAATGCATTCGTCAACTTGCTCGATTCGGTCTATTCTGAGGGCCTCTTGAATAAGAGACGTGCCCCAATTTTCGGGATAATCTTTTTTGCGTGTGCCTCCGGTGGGATGGAACCAATACATACTGCCCTGGTGATTTTGTGGATTGTTGTGTGGGCTTACTTGTACTGAGTGAAAACCAAGAGAATTTTGCGAATCCAACCTGGAGACACCTCAGCGAAGCAAACCATTTCAAATCTCTTCTCTTTTCTTCGCATTTGTACCAATGCCGGCACCAGCGAAACGAAGACCAGAAGAGGCCGAAGCACAAGAAATCGAAGACTTCGCGCACGGTCCCTTTAGCCTTCTTGACACCAGCATGCGAACAGGCGGCCAAGTTCTCATCAGCTGCCGCAACAACAGGAAACTCGTCGGACGAGTTCGCGCGTTCGATCGCCACATGAATATGATTCTCGACACCGTCCAGGAGATCTGGATGGACAGCTCGTCAATGGGCTACGCCAATCGGCGCACGCTCGGCAACGTCTTCCTGCGCGGCGACAACGTCATTCTCGTCGTGAAGAGTCCCGCACCTGCCGAGGAGAAGCTGTGAGCCCTTTGTGTTGTCTGTTGTGTGCACTTTTCAGCGTGAGGGGTTTATCCTCCAGGAGCTATCTACAATCAAGTGTGTTTCTTTCGTCCGTTTCTCTCCATTCCTCACATGACGATTTCCTATCATGAAGGTCAATCAGTGTGTCTCCCTTGAAGGCTTCCGGCAGGACGGACGAATGTGCGCCGTCTCCCGCCCAATCGATGTGGAAATCGGCGTTCTCCGAGAAGCCGACGGAAGCTGCGCGTATTCCATCGGCAGCACACGCGTGTTGGCAGCGGTCTACGGGCCGAAAAGCAAAGGGACCATCGCGGTCCGCGGCAATCAGTACCACGATGACGACACTGGCCTGCAGATAACGTGCACGGCGACCATCTCGAGCATGGCCAGCGGCAGCGCGATGCGCGGCGGCGGGGATTCCTCGCTCGCCTCCCTCTTAAAGCCAGACCATCGCTCCTTGCAGCTTGAGCAGCTCATCATCGACACGATCCGACCGGTCGCCTTCCTGCGGCAGTACCCCCAGAGCAACATCGCGATACATGTGCAGGTCATTCAGGACGACGGCGGTGCCGAGGCGGCTGCCATCAACGGCGTGAGTGTGGCGCTCCAGGAGGCGGCCATCTCGATGAAGGACATCGTGGTTGCCTGTTCGGTCGCGACGAGCGGGCGGCAGCTTCTGAGGGACCCGACCAAGCGGGAACTCACGCTGAGCAGTGGAGATGCCTTGTATGTGACCATCGCGCAAGACACTGCCAGCGTCTTATCGATCAAAATGAACAGGAAGACAAATGAGATCGCGATCAACACGGTCGTGGGTGAATGTGCACAGGCATGTGATGATGTCAAGGAGGTGATGTTTACTAGCTTGCGGAAGTTTCACGAACAAAAGCTCGCGCCACGATTGAAAGGCGGTTCATCTGGTACGGTGGATGAATGACAGATGTCTTTCCTGTCAAAACGACAGATGTATTTTCTCTGAATCGTATTTTACATTTCTCAACTTTTATCGTTTATACAACGCTCTCATATCGAACCAATGGGCATGCCTCCATGGATACCATCAGCTCTGATTGTCAACCATCAGTGCACTTGGAGGGCTATCTCTACACCCACACCTTCTTGATACGGAGGAAAGTATGGTGCGAGCTTCGAGGGGAGTATCTCCTGATTTTCCCCCACGCGACTCGCCGAAATAAAGGTGCCCGTGCCATTCCACTCGACCACGCGCGGCTGATCTACAGCGAGGGTCAATCGCACTTCGCACTGGAGGAGCACTTAAGAGCGACCCCGCAAGTCGAGGTATTCCATGCCGACCGCACCGTCATCCAGCGGTGGGTCACGAGCCTTCGGTCTGTTCTGCTGGGCGCTGGAGGGCAGTCCCCCGTCGAACGACAATCATCGACAGCACGACCCATCGACGAGCCTAGCCGATCAGCCCCTACAGTCGACAGACTCAAAAGCTTTCTCTTCGACACAATCCCTCCACGGAACATCGCAAAGGTCTGCGCACCCTCTGTTGGGGGCCCGCAGCAGCTCATTGACCGCCTCAAGACCCTCCAGCTCATGGGGAAGAAACAGCCGGAGATGGTCGAGGTTGGCATCGACGACTTCCGCATCGTCAGGCTGCTCGGGGAGGGGACGCATGGGACAGTCTATCAGGTCGAACACAAAGTCTCAGGGGCGACGTACGCACTCAAGCTCATCTCCAAGGACCACATCAAGCGCCCGTCGAGCTTCTTTATTGAGCTCTACGTGCTGCGCACCCTTCGCCACCCCTTTGTCGTTCGGCTCGCCACGGCGTTCCAGACGGAACAATACGTCGGCGTGCTTCTGAATTACTTGCCCAATGGAACCCTTCAGAAACGACTCTTTCGGTCGTCTCGAATTCCACTCCGGGAAGCGAGAATCTACGCGGCACAAATACTTCTCGGCATCGAATACCTTCATGATCGAGGAATCGTCTATCGTGATCTCAAGCCGGAAAATGTGGTGCTTGACGAGCATAACGCCTGCGTCCTCACCGACATGAGCCTCGCCAGGCGCAACACGCTGTGCTTCACCATCTGCGGGACGCCGCTCTACGTCGCCCCCGAGGTGCTCCTGCGCGATGGGTACACGAAGGACATTGACTGGTGGAGCTTTGGGGTCGTCTTGTATGAAATGATCGTTGGCGTCACGCCGTTCGTGGCGGAGACGACCGATGCAATATTTGAAAAGATCCTCACCCGCGACGTTCGGTTTCCCTATGGGATGCACTTGCCACGCGAGGCGACCGACCTTATCCGCTCGTTATTGCGAAAAAATCCCGTGAATAGGCTGACAAACCCACGGGATATTCGCATGCATCCATTTTTCGCTGGCATTTGCTGGGAGACGCTGATCCGGTCAAGCGCAGGTGCGACGAGGGAAGATGTGTGAATTTTGAAGGTGTTTGGATGTCCACGCAGGGACTGTCTCGATATGATTTTATTCACAGCTATTCCGTCATTTCCATATCTGACTACATGGAAGCTGCGATTAGATGGCTATCGAGGTGACTGCTGCGATGCGAGCGGCCATCATTGGCTATTTGACTACTGTTCACTCAAATCGGAGATGGGCGATGAATCTCAGCACTGCACCTCACCACAGCCCGGAAGGCAATCAAGTTGATCCAATTTCTCTTCTTCTCATGTCCATTGCGGAGATGAGCGGACAATGCGCTCCATTCGATGCTGTGTGCCTCCACGATGCGATTCTTCGACCCGATTTATTTCACCACTATGTGCGGCGCCCGGCTGACCGAGGAGAAAGACACCCTCCCGAAAGGTCTTCTCCGATGGACAAACAGGCAGCGCCCGTCCCAATGGAGTATTACCACAAACTGCAAGAGCTTCGATCTTACCACTCGCTTCTTCGAGGCCCAGACGTCCGGGAGAGTTACTATGATTTTCGGCCATTCACGAAGGAAATTCGACAAAATGCGAATGCAAATGGCCTGGCACGCGCGAAGGATCTCATTGACCCAGAACGCGAAACCTTTACGACGGTCGCAAAGTACGTCGGACTTGCAGTGAACTTCCACGTGACGGTTCTCTCAGTCATCGCGTGTGGAATATTCTTGGCGCGCATCTGCGGGATGGGGATTGGCGATGCGCTGATCTACGGCGCGTGGATGGGATTGGCCATTCTTGGTGTGGAGGTTGCTCTTCTCGTCATTCAACTGAGCCGGGAGAATGCCAGCGAGACTTGAGATTCGGAACGCTTCCGCGTAGCACGGACGTGAGTTTCGTTTGGGTGATCATCGAATGTACGACGGATAGGCATCTTGACTTGATTTTGTCTGAATTTGGGCATTGCCCCCTCTTGCTTGATCGAATTCAGAGAAGGTCGATTGATGTATAGTGCAAGGACTTTTGAGAACGAGCGAAAATTGATCGTTTGGTCGAATGATTTGTTGGTTTTATCAATAGTACATCAATTTTTCCTCAAATGATTACCAAATTGACATTCCTGGTGTCACTCCTGGGGGCTGATGATCTGCTTTTGCGACCTGACTATCACTCCTTCTCACAACAAACACTCATGGAGCTTCTCGTTTCGGAAATCCAAAACACGGCAAGATTCCGCGACAAAGAAAGCGATTTTTGAGCTGTGGAAGAGTGGGAGAATATACGCAGTAACGGAAAGGGCGAACTCACCGAAATTGATTGGGCACAGAAATATCTTCCTGGTAGCATTAATTTGCAATGGCTTCCTCAAACTGTGCAAGAGGTTGATATTACCGAAAACGCGTTTTCTACACCCTCTGGCACAAAGATGCTCTGAGCATCGCAAGAGAAAAAATAGCGGGCGATGTCTCCAGGAAGCTGGAAGCACGCGAAACACATCGAAGACGAGTGGTTGGCATCAAACCGACCAAGGCGAAACACCTCACTCGTGTCCGCCTCCTTGATTGCCTGGCAAGCCAAGCCCGCACAAACTGGTCTCCTTACTGGGGTGGCCTGCACCGCATCTTGAACCCGTCGGTTCCAAAGGCCTGCCGGTTCTGCTCGGACCCCCCGGCTGCATCCTCCGCCCCCACGACCGTCGAAGCGTCCCGGAAACGAGGACGGACCACCGATGCAGTCACGTGCCCTGAGTGCGCCGTGGTGCTTGCTTCTCGCTCGACCACCTCGTCACAACGCATGGCTATGACCACCAGGAGGCGCTCCGCCTGCTACAGCGTGCACCGCCAGCGCCACCGGGTGATCGGACGGCACCACAAAAGTGCCCGTACTGCCCGAGGATATGTCCAACGGTCGCAAGTGTGAACCGGCATGTCGTGGCGATGCACCGAGATGAAGCACGGATCAAGCGAGCGCGGCCCGCACCTCAACCTGCGGCGCCGTCGGCCCCGCACGATCACATGTGCCATCTGTGTAGCTTTGCGAGCGGAACCAAAGGGGGTCTCACCTCCCATCTGCTTCGCACACACAACTTCGACCGACGCTTACCCAAACGTCATCGGTCAAGTGACTGTGAGGAGTCCGTGGAGCACCTCCTGTTCCACTGCCCCCGCTTCGCCGCTCTGCGGATGAAGCATGGCATACGGCCACCAGGGGACGCCACACAATGGTTTGAGCGGAGAGTTCCTGATTTCCTCCGGGAAGCCTTGCAACTCTTCGACGATGAATGGCTCCGTCGTGCCGGAGCTACGCCTTCTGCGATTTCATCTCTGCAGAAGCCTGCCACCGAGACACGTGTTTCGGCTTGTGCAAAATATATCTTTTATAAATGTAAGCCTATAATAAAAACTGCTGCAAACGCAGCGGCGGCCCTTTTTGGGTGCGCCTCCCGATCCCTCAAAAGGAGAGAAAGGGATTGAAACTTGAGAGGCACGTGCTGTTGCGCTCTCAAAAAAAAGAAAAAAAACGCGTTTGTCGGCACAGTCAATATATCCAACTTACCCCTCTGCTTAGAAGCTTTCCGATGCGCTGATAACCATCTGACGGGAACTGTCGATATGTCTTTGCTGCCTGAAAATTGCGGATTCTCAGTCTATATGGGACAAGCTTCCGAAAGAACTGGAGAAGCTCTACGCGAGTTGCAGCACCTTTGAAGGCACACTCGATCTTTCTGTACCAAAATGAATTATCTATGGGGAAAGGTGTGCGCCGACATGAAACCAACAAACTCTGCCACGTGGCGAACGTTGCATAATATCATGTCGGCACGCCCGACGCCAACGAACCTCGTCGTTGAGGGCGGCCGTGAGGTCCCCTTCACCAGCCAAGCCAACCACCTTGTCTCCTTCTTCAAGACGAAGGCCACTAGACACCCACGCGCCGAGGTGCCACGATTACCACCGCGCCCAACCAGCATGTTCCGCGCTATAACGCGACAGGAGCTGGCCAGCGCCCTCAGACGGATCAGCTATGCGACGGCATGCGGTCCGGACGACGTGTACAACGAGGCGCTCGCCCACCTCCCGAAAATCGCCCGGGTTGCGCTGCTCCGAACGTTCAACCGGTCTCTCTCGCGCGGCATGGTCCCGCGGGAGTGGAGGCGAGGGACAATTGTTCCCCTGCTGAAGCCGGGAAAACCTGCCGGTAGGGTGGAATCGTACCGGCCAGTGACGCTGACTAGTACCGTCGCGAAACTCATGGAGCGGATTTTGCACGGTCGTCTCAGGCACCTTGTGCAATCTGACAGCCAGGCAGGTTTCCGAGCGGACCGGAGCTCTACTGATGCGTTGATGTGGCTGCGCGCTCATGTGCAGCCCACGAACGCCAGTAAAACTCCGCTGACGTCTGCCGTCTTTGTGGACTTTAGCAGGGCCTTCGACTCGGTGGACCACCATCTGCCCTTGCAGCGCTGGCAAAAGCTCGACGCGGACCCCTACTTGGTACGTTGGGCCCTTGCTTTCCTCACTGACCGCCAAGTGCGTGTCAGAATGGGGAACAGGCACTATTCGCGCGTGAAAAAATTCACGTGTGGTGTCCCACAAGGCACGGTGCTCGGACCGCTGCTTTTCAACCTTTTCATGGAGGATCTTTCCGCAGAGCTCAACCGTTCAGGGGCACAGCACTACTTCTATGCTGATGACCTGACGATCGTGGCTCCCCGGCGGGNGCCACGTGGCGAACGTTGCATAATATCATGTCGGCACGCCCGACGCCAACGAACCTCGTCGTTGAGGGCGGCCGTGAGGTCCCCTTCACCAGCCAAGCCAACCACCTTGTCTCCTTCTTCAAGACGAAGGCCACTAGACACCCACGCGCCGAGGTGCCACGATTACCACCGCGCCCAACCAGCATGTTCCGCGCTATAACGCGACAGGAGCTGGCCAGCGCCCTCAGACGGATCAGCTATGCGACGGCATGCGGTCCGGACGACGTGTACAACGAGGCGCTCGCCCACCTCCCGAAAATCGCCCGGGTTGCGCTGCTCCGAACGTTCAACCGGTCTCTCTCGCGCGGCATGGTCCCGCGGGAGTGGAGGCGAGGGACAATTGTTCCCCTGCTGAAGCCGGGAAAACCTGCCGGTAGGGTGGAATCGTACCGGCCAGTGACGCTGACTAGTACCGTCGCGAAACTCATGGAGCGGATTTTGCACGGTCGTCTCAGGCACCTTGTGCAATCTGACAGCCAGGCAGGTTTCCGAGCGGACCGGAGCTCTACTGATGCGTTGATGTGGCTGCGCGCTCATGTGCAGCCCACGAACGCCAGTAAAACTCCGCTGACGTCTGCCGTCTTTGTGGACTTTAGCAGGGCCTTCGACTCGGTGGACCACCATCTGCCCTTGCAGCGCTGGCAAAAGCTCGACGCGGACCCCTACTTGGTACGTTGGGCCCTTGCTTTCCTCACTGACCGCCAAGTGCGTGTCAGAATGGGGAACAGGCACTATTCGCGCGTGAAAAAATTCACGTGTGGTGTCCCACAAGGCACGGTGCTCGGACCGCTGCTTTTCAACCTTTTCATGGAGGATCTTTCCGCAGAGCTCAACCGTTCAGGGGCACAGCACTACTTCTATGCTGATGACCTGACGATCGTGGCTCGCGGACGAGATCGGGAGCTGGTGCTAAATCAGGCTCTTGAAGTGCTCAGCCACTGGTCACATACCAACTTTATGGATGTGAACGTGGCCAAAACAAATGTGTGCAATTTCCGCAGCCGCAGCGACGCCCCAGTAATTCGTTACCGAGGGACAGAGCTTGCAAATGATGACACCCCAAAACTTCTGGGGGTCATTTTTAACAAGCATCGCGGCTTCGGCTACCACACCCAGAGCATGAAAACCAAGAGTCAGAAGACCCTCCTCAAACTCTCGGCGGTCTCTAACACATTGCTTGGGGCGTCGCGGGACGCGATCCGGTGTTTTCACCTAGCACTCGTTTCGTCGTCCATGCAATACGCTTGTCCGGCATGGTTTGGCATAGCATCGGACACGGACCTGGCCACCATGGACAGTGTGCAAGCCCGCGGCGCCCGCCTCGCATGTGGACTGCCCGCCACAACGAACACCTACGACTCGCTGCTTGAGGCCAACCTGCCGCCAGTATCTGAAAAGGCTAAGCTTCTCGCCTATAAGTCCTTTTTGGTGTCTTCCCTTCATGGGGGTTCTCGGGCTGCCAATGTGTCGAGCTGCTTCCCGCCGTCCAGCGAGATCGGCAAGCTCCACACGGAGATTACTGAGGCATACGGGTCCGTGGAGCCACTCACTGATGCTCCGGAACTGAACCATCGGATACTTATCCGACCCTGGACCCTTCAGGCACTCACCAAAGAAATGGCTGATGCCGTAAAGAAAAGGGCCTCAGACGAAGCGGTGGCTCACCGCCACCCGGCTGACTACGAACTCTGGACCGATGGGTCCTACGTTGCTGAAACGTCTTCGGTCGCCGGGGCAGCGCTTATCTTTGCAAAGGGCAAAGAGAGCTGCAAAACCGTTTCTGTCTGTGCAAAGGGTCGTTCTAGCTTCCGCTCGGAATGCCTCGCTCTCCATGCCGGCCTAGCCCGAGTCATCGCAGACAGGACCCTCAGTCGTGGTCAGCGGCTCCTCATCGCTTCGGACAGTCAGTCGCTGCTTATGGCCCTGAGAAGGCATACAGCACGCTCGACGACCTCCACCTTTGCGGAGTGTGTCGAGATGCTGAATGCTCTGGCCGGCCGGGGGGTTAAGATCCACCTGCAGTTTGTGTTTGGACACTGCGGGGTATCAAGGAATGAGCTCGCCGACGTGGCTTCGAATGCCGCCCACGGGTGCAGCACCCGCTACACCCTCTGGCACAAAGATGCTCTGAGCATCGCTAGAGAAAGAATAGCGGGCGATGCCTCCAAGAAGCTGGAAGCACGCGAAACACATCGAAGACGAGTGGTTGGCATCAAACCAACCAAGACGAAACACCTCACTGGTGTCCGTCTCCTTGATTGCCTGGCAAGCCAAGCCCGCACAAACTGGTCTCCTTACTGGGGCGACCTGCACCGCATCTTGAACCCGTCGGTTCCAAAGGCCTGCCGGTTCTGCTCGGAACCCCCGGGTGCATCCTCCGCCCCCACGACCGTCGAACCGTCCCGGAAACGAGGACGGACCACCGATGCAGTCGCGTGCCCTGAGTGCGCCGTGGTGCTTGCTTCGCGCTCGACCGGGGTGAACCACCTCGTCACAACGCACGGCTATGACCACCAGGAGGCGCTCCGCCTGCTACAGCGTGCACCGCCAGCGCCACCGGGTGATCGGACGGCACCACAAAAGTGCCCGTACTGCCCGAGGATATGTCCAACGGTCGCAAGTGTGAACCGGCATGTCGTGGCGATGCACCGAGATGAAGCACGGATCAAGCGAGCGCGGCCCGCACCTCAACCTGCGGCGCCGTCGGCCCCGCACGATCACATGTGCCATCTGTGTAGCTTTGCGAGCGGAACCAAAGGGGGTCTCACCTCCCATCTGCTTCGCACACACAACTTCGACCGACGCTTACCCAAACGTCATCGGTCAAGTGACTGTGAGGAGTCCGTGGAGCACCTCCTGTTCCACTGCCCCCGCTTCGCCGCTCTGCGGATGAAGCATGGCATACGGCCACCAGGGGACGCCACACAATGGTTTGAGCGGAGAGTTCCTGATTTCCTCCGGGAAGCCTTGCAACTCTTCGACGATGAATGGCTCCGTCGTGCCGGAGCTACGCCTTCTGCGATTTCATCTCTGCAGAAGCCTGCCACCGAGACACGTGTTTCGGCTTGTGCAAAATATATCTTTTATAAATGTAAGCCTATAATAAAAACTGCTGCAAACGCAGCGGCGGCCCTTTTTGGGTGCGCCTCCCGATCCCTCAAAAGGAGAGAAAGGGATTGAAACTTGAGCGGCACGTGCTGTTGCGCTCTCAAAAAAAAAAAAAAAAAAATGAATTATCTTTGGTAAGCCACTTTTAGTGAGTTGGATCAACGACCCTACTCACCTCTAGATGTCTGATGGAGCAGGACCTTGAGAGGTCGCGGCAAGGTTTCGTGCGTTCCCTCTCCAAGAGGCCATGGCTGGAGATCTGTTTGGCATCGAGGTAGCATTGCAAAGAGCGGTGCGACGCCATTTGCTCGAGAGTAGACCGGGTCTCAGAGAAACAGTAAGTTTTGAAAACAGAATGTCAATCCACACTTCACGAACCATCGCCCTTGCTTAGATCACAGAAGATTAAGCTTCCCATACCGATTCGAGCTGGAAACTGCTTATTACTGGGTTCCCGTTATTTTTTTGTTCAAACGTTGGATCGAAATACCCAGAATAAAGAGACAGAGTGATCCCTGGTGATACTCCGAACCATGCTGTGGCGGATAAGATCTGATACTGCATACCCTCTTACTTGTGCATTCCCTTCATTGTTTTTCTTTATATCGATTCCATTATCGGAGCAACTGATCGATTTCTTGCTGATTTCAAACTTTTTCTGGTAAGCCTCAAGCGAAACGAAGCTCGCATTCTTTCTCATTCACGCCCCGTAGATCCTTCGATTGGCGAGTTCATTGCGCCTTTCTCTCTCAAAAGGCCTTGATACCTGGATGCCACAAGCACTTGGAAGGTTTACCGCAAATATCGCTTGCAACACGTATGCACATGCCCTCTGCTTCAAGCATATTTCATGTGGGCTCATTACATCCCGCGTTTCGAGCCACAGAGAATTAGTTGATGTCGCTCTCGCCTCGCCACCAGGAGGCTTCTCCATAGCAATATTCTGCAGTCTCCTGAACCTCCCCACTGTAGAAGAGTACAAGTCCTTGCATAACAGATTTCCACTGAAGTGGAATTTTTTAGCCCTTATGACCAGCCTTAGAGAGATGTGCTCGCACTCGACCGTAGTATAGACTTGACAAGACTCCCGAGCATTTTAACCACCTTGCGGTGGCTGTCAATAGGGTCGACGCCAAAACGGAGAATCGACGAGAGTTTAGAACGCTCCTGGTTTCCCCCACGACGGGGTAGTGGTCCAACCCACCACGAAGAACCAACTTACAGACAAATCGAGGTACGTTTGTCCAGCTCGCAGCTCATCGCTGTGACGGTATATCTTTTCGATTCTACCCGGAAGAGCCTCAAAATTGGCCATCCCAGTGAAATAATTCCAGGAAAACACTGCAAGAATAATCAATGTAGCCGGGAGGCAGGTGAAATTAATCCACTATGCCGCAGAAATCATTTTTACCCAAAGAGACTCAGCGAACGGTCGCCAGACGCCATTGGATATCGATAGAATATCCAAGATGCATAGGGTGCCGGTGAACTTCAGTGACGTCATGTGTTTGACTGTCAACTCTTCCCCATTCAGTCACATCTTTGCAATCCCACATATTTCTTCGAGATCTTCCAACCCTGCCATGAGCATCCCCATGAAGGCCCCTTGTGAGAGGGAGGGGTAATTCTGTCTCCCGGGGCCGAACCGAGTCCACACAAGATAATTGGGAGAGCTGAAGCCATACAAATCGCGTATTTGAAAGTGATGAAGACACATAAAAAGGAGATTTTAGCCTTAAAAAATCATTCTCTGCGGGAAAATGGCAAGAGACGCATACCAGAGAGGCCCGAAAGTCCGGTAGAGTATAGTTCATTCTCAAGTCATAACCACATCAGGATTATCCTTGGTACTATACTATTATAGTAATAGGTGAATGGGCAACTACTACTACTATTCATTCGCTGGCAGCCGTGGCTTGTCGCATACGGGCCGCGCCACTTCACCCAATAGGCTCACTTTCCGCTCGACGACACGCTGCGCGATTCGACCGTCGCCCACAAGCGGGTGCTCGTCGATACCTATTTTGTGTGCGATCTGATCAAACGAGTCAACATGCACAACCCCTGTCGTATCGAACACAGCTTTCAGCAGCCCCATGGGGTCCGCTGAGCCGGTTGGGGCACGACCGATATCCTGCGCTCCCAGCCCGTGACGATGATTCCTCGTGTTCGTCCGATACTCTGCACCGAGACTGAAGAGCCCGCTGACCTCCTCCGGCGAGAACTTGATCATCTGCGCAAAGTCCACCGGCTGCTTACTCAACACGGACTGCATGGTGAACAGCTTGTGGAGCTGCCGATGGTAGATTTTCTCCTCAATCGTGCCGGCACAAATCAGCCGATATATCGAGACGTCCTTCTTTTGCCCGAATCGCCACACGCGCTCTCTGGCTTGAATGTCGATGATGGGATTCCAGTCGGGATCAAACAGCACGACCTTGCTGCACCCCGTGAGGTTTATCCCGACGCCGCCAACGCGCGTTGTGAAGAGACCGAGGTGCACGTGGTCGTCGTTGTTGAGCGCACTGATGAGGGCCGACCGGTGGGCGATTGCCGTCCCGCCGTCGATGCGCACGTAGTTGAGTCGACGGCCCGATGGCTCGCGGCTATTAAGGCAGGCAATGCAGCTTTCGATCAGATCGAGCACTGCGCGTGACTGAGAATACACAACGGCCTTCTCATGCGCCGCGTGCCACTTGAATATGAGATCCAGCAGCACGCGGAGCTTCGAACTGCCATCCATGCACTCCGGAAGGGAGTCTGCAGTGACTCGCGGGGGGTCTTCCATGACGAACCAGGAATGATTACACACTTTCCGTAAAAACGTGATCGAACGGAATATTTCACCGACTTCGCCAAGTGACACAGTTGGGGAGCGTACCTGGTGGACAACCTTGTGCTTTTGAATGCATTCATTGAGTTTTTGGGACTCGGCGATGTGTCGATATTTTTCCACCTGGGCGTCTGTGAGTTTCACATAAATGATATCCTCCGTCTTCCCCTTCAAGTGCATATCGACTTCGCACTTGAGGCGCCGAAGAAAGAAGGGTGAGATACGTCCCTTCAGCTGCCGACTGTACTCGTAGGCGGCCCGAATGTCGTGTCGACTCGCGTTGAGCATGGAACCACGTCGAATTGGCTCGTGGAAGACGCCGGTGAAGGTGTTGAGCGTGCCGAGGAGGTCCGGATGGACAAAGTGGAAAATCCCCCAGAGCTCCTGGAGGCTATTTTGGATCGGTGTCCCGGTGCTGATAATCCGGTGCGGCGTTGGCAGCCGGTGGCAGACCTGGGCGGTTTGGATTGCGGCGTTGCGGATGACGTGCCCCTCGTCGAGAAAGACGTAATGCAGCCGGCGTAAGGAGAGGATGAGTTCACGGTGCATGTGCATCGTGGCGTAGGTGGTGAGGACAACGGCATTTGTTCGCATCGCCGTCCGCAAGAGCTCGGCTGGGGTTTCCTCGACTTTCATTGATGAGTGAAGAACGCACACGGGAACACACGGAATCCAGTGCTCGAGCTCCCGCACCCATTGCGCCAAGACCGTTGCGGGGCACGCGATGAGCGTCATTCCACGCGAAAGCCCCGAGTAGTGCAATGCACCGATAAAAACGGCCATTTCTATCGTTTTGCCGAGTCCCATCTCGTCAGCCAAAATGCCGCCGACGCCAAGCGTGTCCAACTCGAAGAGCCATTGGATGGCCACTTGCTGGTGGGGGAAGAGAAGCCTCCAGATAGATGCAGGAAGGGTTAATCCATTGCTGAAGGTAATCTTCGGCTGGCTGTGGTCAGACCACAGGTCATGGAGGGAGGCCCGCGGCGTGTCGATGGAATTCGGCATGCGTGATTTGCCCTCCATGTAGGCCTCTGCAAACTCATTTTCGAGTGCGATGTCACTTTCGTCGATGAGCGAATCCGCGTCGAGTGGCGCTGGTTGAGGGGGTCCAGACTTCCTATCGACTCTATCGCGACTCACGTATGTCTGCATCCGGGTTCTTTCTGCCTCCACGTCAGTGGAGTGCGCAACAGGCCGCTTTCTTTTTGACAGTGATGACCCCCGACGCACCACCTGCTCATGAGATAAATTAGGATTGGCGGAGAGCGATGGGCGGGTCTTCACTGGCAGGAAGTACGAATTCGTATCAATCGATCCGACTGACTTGTCCTCATGTACAAATATCGCGCTTGGTGGACGCGCCGGAGTGTATACACCATTCTGCCACGCCAATAGCTCTTTTTGTAATTCCTGAATCTTTTCTTGTATTTCATCTCTTTCCTCCAAGTCGTCTGATAATGTCTGCTTGACGAGCGCATTTTTCAGATCAGCCTGGACTTGTTCAATCGCACGAGCGATCTGTTTTTCTCCCTCGATCCGTTTGCTCTCGAGGAATTCACGGTGGATTTTGCTTTCCACCGAAGCCGCGGAGACCGCGTGGGTTGTCCATTCACTCATTCATTGATGCAGTAATGTGATGGAGCAATGAAATCGAATAGAATGCACATCGATGGAAATACGGCATAATGCCAATTGTCATATCATTCAGCGGTGAAAGTTCTTTTTTCCGTCATTTTCCGTCGGACAGGGATAACTGAGATTCATCATAAAGGTTCATGGATTGGGGAGAGCCGTATTCACTGAGACAGCATTGCAGGGTTGATAACGTTCGATTTCAATAGGATCAGCTGTGAAAGTTCTTTTTTCCATCATTGTCCATCGGACAGGGATAACTGAGATTCATCATAAAGGCTCGCAAAGTGTTTGTGACAAAGGACAAAATCCATTCCACAGTTGAACAGGGTTGAATGCAAAGTGGCATATACGATGAACATATGGTAAAGCAGCAAGGGTAGTGCAAGTCAGTCTGAGTCAAAGGGCACGTTGTGCGATAAAAATATAAAATTTTACAAAAAGTTCAGTTGATTGTAGTGTAATCATGGGAGTTCATACAAGGCTGAAACAATATCTCTCATCATGTCGAAAACGGAAAGCTTCGTGAGACTAGCTTATGCAAGGTCGGCACCCTTTTCATTCAATTTCCTGAAAACCGATTTTCCATTTTCAGTGGGCAAAAATAATCGTGGAAGGCTCTAGCATTCATATTGTAGTCTGCCCGGCGAGCAAGCGTGTATACAAAAACCAGTAGCCACTACAATGTTGGAGCAACAGGTTCAGAGCTGACCCGATGGAAGGCCACCTCTTCGTGGTGGGTTGGACCAGTACCCTGTCGTGGGGGAAGCCAAGAGCCTTCCAAACCCCTCGTCGTGTTTCTGTTTTGGCGCCGACCCTATCGACGGCCGCCGCAAGGTGGTGGGTCAGGACCAGTACCCATCCATGGGGAGGTTCAGGAAACCGCCGTTTGTTGCCATGGGGGGTCCCGGATCCTCCTGGTGGCGAGACGAGAGAACGTCCACTTATTCTCTGTGGATTAAAGCACGGGATGGAATTAGCCCACATGAAGGGCCATGCAAACAGAAGGCATGTGCAAAATTTGTTTAAATTGCACGTTCAAACACGTTGGCTCATATGATGGTACAACTATGGTACTTTTTGCCCGGAAAAATATGACCATGTTTCAGCTGTGAAAGTTCTTTTTTCCATCATTGTCCGTCGGACAGGGATAACTGAGATTCATCATATAGGTTTGTGAAGTGCTTGTGACGAAGGACAAAATTCATTCCACAGTTGAATAGGCGATGAATATATGGTAAAGTAGCAAGGATAGTGCAAGTCAGCTGTTAAAGTTGTTTTTTCCATCATTGTCCGTCGGACAGGGATAACTGAGATTCATCATGAATGGGTTTTTGGAACGCTGGCCGAATCAGGTGGAAATCATGGGGGACTCTAAAAACCAAAGGTAAATACAGAAGAAATGAGTTTTATAGCAGAACATACCGGCCATAGAAACTATACGCTCTTTCACACGATTCTGACTAGCATTATAGCGGAATAGGTAACAGCAAAGGGGAGACTTCTTCGCAGTCCATCATACTGCGAGCTTTCCGTAAAAGTGCAACAGAATAATTGAGCAGATCAATGTGAATCCGAATATAATTACGCTGTTGGGGCTGAGTTGCAGCTTACCCTGGCACTCTCCGTCCGCAGTGTGCTTGCTGTGTTGATGACGCATTTTGTGCTATGACGACAAGTGAATTGAGTCAATGAAACTAAAGGGAGAAACAAATTTACTGAGAGGAAGATGGGAAATAAAGGCAACATTATACGGTATCAGAAAATGGATAAGGTCATCAAGAGGTCGAGTTAATCGACGCAGACAATACATGCATAAGTGATTCATCATCTTGAGAAGGTGATTTGCCATTCCACAGCGGGAGAAAAGCTGATTTGAAACATGGAGTAATACGAAGAAAAATACTTGAGTCATAATATCCCAACTTGCACTTGAAAAAAAAATCACGAAACGTAATCATTGCGATGAATTCACAGCTCAGAGGAGAGGGCAATAATCTCTCACGTGAGTCCCGATGCCTCTCAAAAATAGGTTACATGGCCGAATGAAGCGTTCCATCAAACGAGCGTCAGAACCGCCCCACCACCATCGGAGACGGTCACGTAAGGGTTATTGTAGGAACGATTGCCAAGCGGAACAGGGTTCAGCTTCAGAAGGCCCATGACGAGAACCAAATTGCCCTCTCGGATGCTCGTCTGTGCACGCTTCACGAGCGTTGAGCCGTAGACGCGAATGACAATGGTCTCCGGTGGGTGGACCGTTCTTTCAACATCTTGGGTGCCACATCTTTCGACAGTTCGTGCGTGCTCTGCCTTTTCTACCAGCAAGTAGAACTGGAGCACCGGTATAAGCCCCTGGTAACCACTTTGCATTTCGACGACTATACCCGAAAGTGTGATGTTTGTGCACGCACGTGCGTGAACAACAACGTCTTGTTCAAGCGAAACAGTCGTATTTCGAAGCTCCTCCGCAAGGGCTGCAGCCTTTGGATCGACGTCCCCTGTGCCTTGCCCAGGGAATTTGGACATGTCCACAGGTGTGGGAACATAGGCAGGGATGTCTTCGAGATTGACAGGAATCGCATGTTTGCCTCCATCGGTGGTTGTTCCCGAGCTTATCACGCCAGTGGCCTGTCCAGGGTGTTTGTTCTCGAAATGGCCGGTGAGCCCAATCTGGGTTTTGAATGCCTTGCCGCAAATGGTACATTGATACTTCTTCTCGCCGTCGACCATTATTTCGACAGGTGCCTTGCCTGGCGTCGGAGCAGACGCATCGGGCGTGACTGTTGCCGATGATTTTTCAAAGATAGGCGAAGGTGTCCCATCCTCGGAAGCCAGGGATGCAAAAGGGTTAAATGTTCCCGGTGGCAGCGATGCTGTACTTGGGCTTCTCTCAGCGATCGGTTTGGGATCATTTATTGGAGTTGACTGTGAAGGAACGTAAGATGGTATAGGTTTCGGTTGTATAGGACTGCTCTTTCTGACTCCGCTTTCTTGCGCGGTTCGAATGCCATCTGCGCCACTCTTGGTATTTTCAGCCAAAGTGCGAATTTCCTTTTCTGTGTAAATTCGGCAGTGCTTATACTTCTCTCTTCCCCACTTTTCTTTACCCAAAACATCCCATAGGTCGAGCAAGCTTGAGCGCAGTGCAGTCCGTTCATCGGAGGTTGTCTCCAATGAGAAAGTCTCCATGCGCTTAAGCGATATATTTGGTGGTGCTTTAGTAGATGATTGCTTACTCGCCATCTGCCCAGCTGAAGCATTTGCTGGTGCAGAAGGAGCCGAATCAGAAGAAAGCTGCACTTCTGCACCGTCGTGCCTAATAACCATGTGATTCTTCAGCGCAAGCAATACGCGAAACTGTTTTCCACATAGATGGCACTTGTATTTCTTATCATCACTCAACGAGGCCTGTTGTTGAATTTCAGCAGATCTCAAAGAGTTGATAGGAACCACAGGCCTCTTAAAAGAAGCTGCTTTTTCAGAATGCGCACCCACTTCTTTCTTGAGAACTTCACTGTTTGACAGTTTTGGGGTGGATATTGCCTGGTTGGAAGTTTTCACCTCTTGCCTTCGTGCTCCATGGGTGAGCATGGTGTCGTTGGGCACAGGAATCGGAGCCAGGTCCTCGCCTGGTCTTTGTCTTGGCACTTCTTTTGGATTTAGCGGATGCTTTGCACACGCTTCTTCGATTAACTTCTTCCCGTAGTCTGTCTCAGACACGAGAAAATCGTTGTAGACGTTGTTCGATATATCATTAGCTAAAAGTAGGCGCACGTTCCGAAAAAGCCCCGACGTCGACTGAAAAGCTACTTCACCTCTTCTGGGCGAAATTTTCTTGATAAGCATTGTCCGAAATATCAAGGAAATTATGCCACAAAGAATAAGAGAACAATAGGAGAGACGCACGTTTTCAGAAAAAGGACGATAAGTATTTTCTTTGTAAAATGGGGATTAGCGATTAAAGAAGTACAACGGTATGCCTCTGCGAACCATGCTTAATGAATCTTTCGGAATAATTTATCATTACTCCAGTGTATGTGGTATAAGTAGTATATTGGTAATTACTCGAAGAAAGTCCTGTGCAGACGAAGTACTAATACCCGGTGCAAATTTCCAGAAAATCAAGAAAATGCACAACCGTTGACTTGATTTACGATGCAAAAAGAAAAATGCACATTTTCACTAATTATTTGAAAAATTTACTGACAGTAAAGCGTATTCGGCTTCCTCCTATTAAATTAAAAAATGAAATACTTGCAAAAGCAAGCAAGGAAGTCAGTACATGATATATCGATTACCGCACATAATGCTTCTAACGAACAACATTTAAAAACGTTAAAAGAATTACCTAAGAGGTCCACTGCAAAGAGAGGATATGCCATTGAGAACAATGTGGGAGTGTCTTCAAAGGAGTCTGAAATTTTTCCTTCGAGCAAGCATACTACAAAACACATCGAAGAAGGAGAGCACAAGAATGACACGCACGATCTCGTATCAACTAAGGATGACAACTACTCCGAGGGATTTTCTATAGGAGAGGACTCATTAACTGCACTGGAAGAAGCCTTGCGTGCAGTGTACGAAGTCCGGAAGTCGCAGTACGAAGGACTGAGAAAAAAGATAACGAGGGAAAAGAGTTCACTTTTGAACGACTCAAGCACAGATTACAATCGTCAAATTGATCCTCAAATGGATGATTTTTTGTGGATGGATGATCACAAATTATCGTCAAATGTACACATTAAAAGCGATGAGTCGGCTAAAACTGGTCCAACTAGTAATAGCTCGACCCGCATGAAATTGTTTTTTGACTCGATGACTGTAAAAAATCAATCTGCGTGGGGTTAAACCGATGTTCAATATAAAATGAATTGCGAGCGCATTGTGCTGAGTAGGGTCATACAGAGCGTTCCCGAGGATTCATGCTTTGTTTGTTAAGAAGTGAAAAATGCTCTTTTGCACGTTACACCATAAATTTCCTCCAATGTATACCTTTTCATAACCTGTAGATGAAATGACTTTTCTATAGTGAGTTATAAATGAACGAAAATTTGACCCAGAATATTGCAACGCGAACATCTATGGAACGCCATTTTGAAATGATCCGCTCGGCGCCTATTGTAAGCTTTGAAAGGAGACGAACGTACGACAGTTGGAAGAAGAACGAACCAGAGTTACAATCTCACAACAAATGCGCGAAAGAATGTTCAGACGACTCAAAGCACTCCCTGCCGGAGTTTTTCCGAAGAGAGCAGGTGAACACCCTGTCCAATTCAATCTACTCGGCGAATATCTACAAATACCTCTATTCTTGTGGATCGCTTATTTCTCTGTTCGGTGGTGTTTTCAGTATAATACAAAGTCGGCGAAATAAATGGTTACTTTACGCAACCCCGCCGCTACTTGCAAACTCGTACTTCAGCTACGCAAAGTTTGAAGAAACAATTGACGATATCAAGTACCTAACCAAAAGGAAAGAAATGCGTGAGCAGTGTGAATAGTTCATGGCGCAAAATCTCCTATTAAGAAAAAAAGCCATTGTACGTGGTGTTACTTGGGAACCGAAATAATCTATGATGACACATGACCAGCGCCACATATCCATCTGAATTTTCCAGCTTACATCGCTTGACGCTCCCAGAAGATGACTATGATCTTGATAAGCATCTCGTTCGAATTCTTTACATTTTCACGTCACCCAGGTCTGTAATCATTCGAATTACCAACGCAAGACCAGATAGCAGTATGCAGCAAGGAGGGACTCTAAAAACATGTGTCGCGGCAATGAGCAATGCCCGCGACGGGAATGCCGTTTCATCAATATTATTCGATGAATGTGAAACAAGTGAAGCTGGCATCTCCTCCGACAGTGACGTAGCTTACAGTATTTCACGGATGGTTTCCGCAAAGTTTGGATGCTCTTTGGTGGTTCTGTATGGCCTTTCCCGCTTTCCGAGCATTCTTACCTACGTACAACCAGACTCAGAAGAAAATGAGAAGCGCCCAAAAAAGACCCGTGTTTTGCTTGCAACTGTTCTTACGCAGATTATTTCCCACGATTTGGATGATATACTTTCGAAGCAATGATACATTCAATGGCGAAGTCAAGTTTCAGTTTTTTAACTTTCGTCATATTACACATTCCCGGAATATCTTTCCCTTGGTAATTTCAAGATATGCAGTTAACGTGTCGATTACAGTGCTATCCTTGGAAAATTCGTATTCCCTGGAAGGCTCCAAGTCCAGTCGTTTTAAAGAAACTGGGCAAGGACAAAAACTATGAAGAAAAGCCGAGGTACACTGGACAGCCACCACCCACCGCTGCTGCAAAATTACTCTTGAAAAGGCCACTTGGGAGGCCAAGCGTCAAAAGCCGTGTCGTCGACCTGCGAATAACCCACTCGAAATATGCGCACACCGATTTCAATATTCATCGGTCGAATGACTATCATACCGGATTGGAGAGTCGTGATAATATGGTGTCGCTGGAAGCCCCTTATGGCAACAAGCCTACCCATATGTTGACCTTTCCCATCCGAAAGGAAGGTACTCGAAGTCGAATCGAAAACCTCCATGCTGAGATGGTGAAATACGACAAATCTATCGAGAAAATGCTCATTGAGCCGGCAAAAGCGTGCGTCGAATTTTTGCCGCTTCGCCTTCTGAGCAATGATGAATTTAGTATGACGTTTCTTGAGACAGCCGTCATGGGACTTGTGCAGGAAAAGTGTCGTGATATCCACTCTTTGAAGATACGCATACTTGGCCTCAAGACTTTCCAGGAAGGGAGAACGTTATTTGCCGCACTAACCGCAGAGCTCGGGATGCGCATTGTGTATAAGATGCAGAGAGACATACTCCGCGAAATTGACAGGCGACGGCGATTCTTGAAGGCTCGGGAAGAAAATCTGGGCGCTTCTGACCTGCCAGCCGTTCACACGAGAAATGTCTCCGCTGAACCAGGTACACATTCTTGCTGGAATCAAATACTGCCGGCTATCAACCCTTTTGATCACTTTCAGCCGCATATTCGCGTTGCCCAGGTGAATGCTGCAACAGAACCATTGAATACCGCACTCCTCTATACGACCATCCCCTTTCCCGCATATGCACCTTTCGTCAACGAGTTTTTTGGCGACGAGCAAGTGCATGCGCTTGAGCTCCGAACAATATCCCACGATGAAGTGACTGTGAACACCGTGGGAACTTCCCAGTTGGGAAGCCATCTCGGACGAAGGATGTCAACAGAATGGGTAGAGCACAACACGCAGGGAGGTTTGCCAACTGATTTGATTGCGCGGAGCGAGGGAAGGATGCATACTTGGGTGGATCGAGGCCTGTCCGCTGCAATGAACTGAGAAAGTCGTCCTCAGTCATGGCGGGTGTTCTGACTACCAAGCAGTGCGTTGTCAAGCCTTTCAAGTAGTAGTATGAACTCAATGAATGAAAAGCTGTTTTGAGATGGTTTCAACATAGTGACTGACACACCTTCAAAATTCTGCTCAATTTCCCCACAATTACTCTAATTGAGATGTGCAATTCTCGCAGAAAATGACTTCAGCTCAATAGCAACATGTAGACCTCGCCCCATATCCGTTACCTTAACTGAAAAAGCCGTCCGAAGGCTTTTGAAAATGCTCGGAAGTGTGGACAAGTCTACAACTACGGTGAGGTGTCAATGCAGTGCTGAAAGAGTTATCACAAGAGCTTGAGTTGGTTGAAACCCGCTTAGACCCAATGGAAGGCCACCTCTTCATGCTGGGGTGGAATAGTACCTCGTCGTGGGGGAAGCCATGAGCCTTCCAACCTCTCGTTGTGTTTCTGTTTTTGGCGCCGATCCGATGAACGGCCACAAGGTGGTGGGTCAGGACCAGTACCTACTCAGCTTGTTTTTTATAACACGTATGCACACTCCGTGTTTTTCAGCACACTATGTGGGCCAATCCAGATCTCGCCACCAGGGGGACCCGGGATCTCCCATAGCAACAAACGGCGGTTTCCTGAATCTCCCACAGTAGGATACTTGTCCAACCCACCACGAAGGAGTGGCCTTCCATTGGGTCAGCACTCAACTTGTTTTCAAAGAGACTGATGCGATTCAGGCATGCTGGTCCTTCAACAGTGCTCTCCCCACATAGTCGTGTGTTCGAAATCTACATCGCATGCAATCTTTGGAAGTAAGTTTGATCGATCGAACCAGTGAACCACTCAAACCCTGGCGGGGCCCTCGTAGTGTTCTTGTCGTCGTAACTTGAGATAGTGCCATTAGGGACACTGTCAATACCAAATATCTGACATAATCCTCTCCGATCCGATGACAAACATTTATTTGCTTTCAGTTGTAGTTGCAACGTCGGAAAGCTATGCTGACAGTCACAGGGGGTCACTTCACATCGATGTATCCTAAAACACTTCAAGCTTACTATAAACTATAGTCAATGTGAAACACATTCTACGTTTCAATGTCGACTCCCACAACATTTCTGACGGTTTTCTATCACAGCGATACGCTATTCCATTAAGGTTTGTTGAAAGAGCGACACACAGTCGAGTCAGCCAAGGGGTCATCACTGTGCATTGATGCAAACTGAAGCATTGTTTGAATTTGTCGTTCGATAAAGATGGAATGAAAAGTGAACACTCGTCAGCGGTCTGACAACGTCTGTTCGTAAAGTGTCACTCCTTCCGTGCATTACATGAGTCAATCCGTCTCCTGATTCCTTTTAGGGATTTGAGATGCATTTTGACATTTGAACCCAACGCACGAAAACTTCACAATTCAACTATTCGGAAAGCAGAAGATCTGTTCGCTCCAATGCGACCGATTCTTTCCTACAAAAGTTCTCTCCCTGGGTAAGTGGAATATTCTCCATTCGATACCATTTTTCATGAATGAAAATAAGGGAAAAATACGTGAGTCTGAACGTTCATCATCGAAACCAAAAGCGTACGTATAATATGCCATTTACTCCATCCACTTGACTATGGTATTTCGCTGATGCTCGGGAATTTCGAACACATTGTAGACGCTCGTGAGAATGGAATTCCCCACTCCCTCGAAGTCGCCGATAATCTCAGCGGAAGAAATCTGTGCAATGCACGAATGAAGCATCTCATTATCTTCCATCCCCTCTGGGTTGATCTTCTGGTAGCTGTCTTTTTTGTACCCGCCAAGCTGTCGGACGTGGTTCAGCGTGTGTTTCGCCACGTAGTACGCGATAATGTTAAAATCGTAATGGGCAGCGATCGCAAATACTTTCCGCAGCACAAGATGGAATTTTTTCATATCTGCGTCTCGGATTATCTGTCGGTACACCTGAATTGCCTCCTTGGTGCCTTTCGTGACGGCAGCGGTGGCGGCAAGTGATGCTTCAGCCTCACCCGTTTCACTTCCCTCATCGGCGCCCCCCTGGGCTGCACCCGAGAGGGCAAAGTGCAAGATGTCGACCAGCTCAATGCGGACATTTTTCATGTCAGCAGGCGCGGCTATGTTCTTCCACCACTTCCATGGGTACGACTCGATAAGCTCAGCCGTTTCAAGCGTTATCGCGAGAGCCCAGTCGTCAAGCGAGCGATTCGCTTTCCAGTCAGGATCGATGAACCGATTGAGGGCGTTTTGCATCTGCGAGAGCTTGGCGAGGATTTCCGTAAGGCTTTGATCGTCTGGTGAATGAGGCATTTTATTTCGAAAAGGGAACAACGATAGTGGTATATTGGGGTATATTTTCTGCGGAGGGAAAGCAAATAATTGATGGTTAGTCCGATTGGTTCATTTGGGCAAATCTCATAATCATTTGATCCAGCCCAGAGGCGTTACTTAGTAAAGCGTACTGAGGGATTCAGTGCATTCCGCCGTTATGTACGGGCTTTTCCGAGAATTCCCAGGGAATGGCTACGCAAACGTCACGTGCAAAGGCAGCTAGAGGTAGTTGGTTTTATCTTCGACAACGAGTTGCGTGCGTGTTGAGAGGGATGTGTCTTCCAAACTCTCGTCGTGTTTCTGTTTTGGCGCCGACCCTATCGACGGTCACCTCTTCTTGGTGGGTCAGGACCAGTACCCATCCATGGGGAGGTTCAGGAAACCGCCGTTTGTTGCCATGGGGGGTCCCGGATCCTCCTGGTGGCGAGACGAGAGAACGTCCACTTATTCTCTGTGGATTAAAGCACGGGATGAGATGAGCCCACATGAACAGGCATAAAAACAGAGGGCATGTGCATACGTTTCAAAAGGCACGTGCAAATTGAACGACCGGTTCAATCAAATTGCACTTTCACATGCACCTGATTTTGTATGGCCAAGAGCCTGCAGAGCACCAGATAACTGTGGCCTAGTCAATGACACCATCGTTCACAGGCGAGTTATAAATTGCCATGAAGGCTTTTGCGGTTTTCTACCGCCTTGCGGACGAGACTGGCCAACCTATGATCAAACAATGGTTGAACCAATCGGGTCACGTCCAAATTTCTAACCGACAGAATGGCATTGTCACTATGCAAGAGCATCGCCTGCCGCAAGCGATTCACGTTGCAAGTATTCCCCCAAACGATATTTGGAGAATTCAAAACGCAGCGGTAACTGAGATGAAGAGGCTGTCCCCTGCGGCTGGACAATATATCGCGGAAATACCGCCACATAGCTGGTGCCGTAAAGACCACAGCTCTTCATGATCACTGGACGAGTAATTCTATGGAGAGCACAAACTCCTGGACCGTTAACATTCGGCGTGTGGAACCATTCTATGCGTTGGGCGAGGTGTGCGTATCACTTATGAAGAGCTTCGAAGCTCGCTTCGAAGCTCGCTTCGATTACTCCAAAACATGAGTGATATGAGGAGACTTGCGCATTACTCTTGCAGGCATACAAGAAAAGTACGACTGGGAAGTATTTGCTGTCGGTGATTTTGTGATGAGCTGCAGTCATCCCTCGAAAGGCATCGAAAGGTACACCTCCCCCCCCCCCCCCCCCCCGCTTTGGTCCCATAAAAACAACATGGTATAAAAAAGGAAATGCCAACACGAGTAGCTTGACGAAAAATCTCACATAAATCCCACAACAAATCAAATTACTTACATGGCTCACCCGACGCCCATGCAATTTATCGCTGCAATGCCAATCGGTTTTTTGAAATAACCTTCTTGAGACTTCGCATTTCGTCCGCACGACGATGAATCGCGCGTGATATCATTTTGCGCTGACGTAACAAGATAACATATCTATCCTTCATCGATTCAAGGACGTGGACAGTGTCTTTCCGGTCGTCGAGTGCTTTCTCGGCTATCGACTCACGTTTGGTGATGAGCGCCTGGAGTTTCTCACGAAGCGTCTTTTCCTTGAGAAGCTGCCGCTCGATCTCATGTTTTGTGGGAGGCCGCAATACTTGGAAGCACATGTCCGATTGTAACGAAGACGCTGGAACTCGACGGACATGAGCGAATTGCAGCGACTGGCTGAGGAAAGAGGCACACGGAGACCGAGGCGAAAAACGCAGAGAGTTCATAATTTGTGAATGCCTTTTACAAAGGTATCAAAGAGAAGAAACGGAAATATTTTGATTCGGCACAGAAAAAAGGGGGAAAGTGAAGGACGAGAAAAAATCGAGTGTGACAGAAAACAATCTTTGCAAGTCAAGAAATGTGCAAGCTGAACGAAAGTTACGCTTTCTTTTTTGGGGCATGAAAAGAAGTTACTTTTAAATTTTTGAAAAAGCTCATTTGGTTTGCAAGAAGGCCAGGCGCCGATTCGGTTTTCGGCTCAGGTTTCAAGTGAGGTGCTTGCAAGATTGGGTCACGGGATTTGGCACGCTGAGGGTGTTCGGCTCGTGCTGGCTTGGCGAACCACGAATGTGCCGTCGCAGACTGTTTTTCCGGAAAAGTGAGAGACTTTTGCCAAGTTGCTTCGGTGGCCTTCGTCGTGATGGCCTCATGACTGCCTTGCTTCGTTCCACCACCAAACAAACCCGCCGGACCAATTCGAACGCTTTTTACAAGACCTCTGCGCGCAAGTTCGGTCATTTGGTGACGAAATGCATTATCTTGCATCTGGACGGTATCAACCGCCGTCGATTTTCCAGGTGGCCGACCAGCTGGGTGTGGGGACTGATGGGGAGATTCAGTGCACTTATCCGAGTCATCGAGCACACGGCGGGAATGGTCTTCCTTGTCGGTGTTGCAATAAACTCGCTGATCGTCGTGAAGAAAAGCATGTGCTGCTCTTGACAGTTGAGGCTTTTGTGTGACTCCACTCGACGATCCATTTTGATTTTCTACCGATTTGGCATCCCCAGCCGAGGCGATGGATGGTCTCAGAGATGTGTCATTGGGCGGTTTTGGGCAAGCCATTTGATTTTCTCCTGGACGTCGCTTGGAGGGTGGATTCATGTTTGTTCGAACGGGGGAAAGTTGACTGCTTTTCCGTGTTCCGCCGATTCGCTTCGCTCTATTTTTCCTTCTGGGGACACGCACGATGATAACATGAAAGTATGACCGTAAGTAAAATGCAAGACTCTGTACGATCTTCCGCCAGCACCATTTTATTCTGCATCGAGTTTCTTTCATTACAAGTGAAAATAGAGGTTGGCAAGTGATTGATTTCCGGTGAAGATAATTCCGTCGGACGCTTTTGGATTCCATTTGCCATCTGGCGAGGTGCTTTTTCGATGGAATTTTCAACAGCACGCTGTGACGGGAAAGACATCGTTTCGGCGATAAATAGGATAATCGCGGATATTTGAATGTGAATCTTTGGCTCAATCGAGTAATCATTCGACAAAAAAGTGAAGAAAGGTAAAATAGTGTGAAACGCCTTGTATGAGAACTGTACTGTTTGTCGATTGGCTTCAAAGTCACACGACTTATTCGGACGTTTCGAGGTCGATGGCTTTTACTTTTTCAGCCCAGCCTTCTTCAGCTTTTGTGACAGGTTTCGGCTCTGTTTGTTTCTCGTCGGATGGTTGCCCGACTTGGACCCGTTCGGTGTGCTCGTCTTTTTCACCGACCTCACTTTGCTCCCTTTCCGTGTTGCTTTTGCTGATCGCCCCATAATATGTAGTACTACTTTCAATATGTTGAAAATGATTTCACAGAAGAAAATCGAGAGGTAGAATTTTTTGCCATTTTTCTGGGTGCATCGATACTTTACGTTCGCACGTTTTCCCATGACTGAGCATTCGAGGTTTGACATTTGTCATATTCACTAAGCAATCCCACGCAATCTTCCTCCCAGAAGCCTTCGTCAATAATGCACTTTTCCAGTTTTGCACGGATTTCACCACATGTTGACTCGCTAACCATTTCATGTTCCTCGATTGATTTTCTGAGCCATTGCGGTAGTTCTGCCCACTGCAGCTGCTTTCCCGAGCTCAATGCATATACATTACCTGCTGTTTTCACATGAACCATTCCTTTCCTGATGTGACCTCAAATCCATGGAGAGGAAGGAAACTACTTACCAAGAAAATCAAAATATGCCGCCACAAATTGTTTGATTGACCTCTGACGATGGATCTAACAGAAGGCTTCCCTCAGCCTTCACGTTTTTACACCAACTCAAACTTGACCACTGATGAATATTCCCACCTGGAATTCACCCATCACCGTTACAAATAGACGCTTCGCTCTCGAGTCGCTTGCGCTCTGGAGGAGTAAAATCATCCGCAAGGTTGAACATTTCCCGAAGCCTCTCGGGGGTCTTACCCTTCATCAACGATGCCACCGCTGCGCAGCAGAAATCAACCAAACTTTGAATGCTCAGGTAGTGGGCGGCCGCAAGCACTGCCAGGAGGGTCCTCGTTCCACCCATCGAGCCGATCGGTGAAAAGTGGGTCGTGAAAAATGCATAATCCCAGCCGTCAACTATATTCTCGAGCTTTCCTGTCAACGGCTTGTCGATGATGGTCGGCTGGACAAATTCGTGGTATTCCATATATTCCATCACAAGATCGACAATGTCGAGTTTGATGGGTCGGATCGGAATACTAATCTGCTCGGCTTTATGGTATGTATTCCTTGATTGGGAGAGAATTATGGTACTAAAAAGCTCAGATTGCTTGGCGCATTTGCGGGATATCTGATACAGCTGTGTAATCCCTTCATCAGCATATTCTACAAGGACATTCCCATTCCAGTCGACCTCTGCATGTGAGGTGACGCGTGGCATTCGTAATGTTTGATTGACGAAAAAAACGAAACGAATGATATCCGTAGAGACTCACACCAAATGTTCCCCAAGAAAAGCGTCATGAAAATATCTTCCACTCAATGATGAACCTCATATGCTACTACTGGGGAGCGAAGAGGCAGATATTCGTGGTTGTGTTCATTTGTCTGCAAAAACAATAGACGAAAAACAAAAATGAGGGAGAATTGAAAGCACCGTCTCAAAGTATTGAAACAAATAATTTAAACACACATGACATATTCACAGTCGATGACAGGTATAGTCTTCGGAGGTCATACACAGGCCCTCGTGATGAACGCCTCCGCCGAGATCTCAGTCCGCCAGTTTCTCTATTCCATACCTAGAGGATTTGTCCATCGATGGGATTTGAACTCGACGCTCGGAGAGTTTATACGATGGCACAACGCCGTCAGCGCCTGCTTTCGAGAGCTTTCTACCGCTTGTCGAGCCAGCAGGGACCAAGTGGGGCACAAGCAATAAACACGGATAAACTGTATTTTTCTCCCCCATAGTGCGCTTTTCCTCTTTCGTACGCTTTTCGAATTTTCGAATGACCGCCACGGAATGCTCCACGACCGACCGAACAAAAATCAGCACAATGAGCCCGACGAGAAGATTTTTCGTGTGATCCGCAAGTGTTATCAGCGAATGATGTTGCGCCTGGACGTACTCCCGCTTGCTCCAATCTCCAATGACGGGCTCTGCCTCGCATGCCCATAGAAAGAGTTGCAGCTCGCCGAGTATGGCTTCCATCACGTCTGCCTTGGCCTTTCCTTCGAGCTTGTCCTTTTCGAACTCCACCAAATCGGCGAGTTCCAATCGATCAAATACAAACTCGAGATGGGCGTTGGAGCATAGAAATCCGTCAGTTATTGAGCCATAATGGGTTTGACTGTTCGACAGCGAGGGGGCGAGAATCGGCATCAAACTGTTTGCGCTGTCCAAGTCGAAAATTGATCCAATGACATCATGAATAATCGGACTGAGCACGAGGTCCCCCACCCGCTCGATCTGGTCAAACACCGTGTGCAGCCCCTTCAGGTTGAGCGAATAGACCAGTAAATTTTGACCCTTCAGGTATTGTATGATGGAACGAAAACGCATGATAATATCGTTGAATGTGTGCGACTCACCGAGCAAATCCTTGGAAATGAAATATCCAATGGGGTGCAATAAGGCGGCGTCGAGCATGTCGCGGAAGATCTCATCCGCACTCCGCTCCCGATGGTTCAGCATGAGAACAGTATAGATGGCCGACGACAAGCGGTGCTGGGCGAGAAACGTGTGCCCATTCCAGCTCCCGCTGATAGATATGTTACATAGCGAGCAGACATCTGGCTCCGCTCCTGGGGTGGATGGCTCAAGCAGCAGCTCTTTCTCGAGATACGCTGGTTTAGTTACATTCTTCGCTCCACGGGAGCGCTGTTGCGCTGCGGCGGTTGACGCGAGAGACAGTGCCACACTCTGCGCGTGCGCTTTGTCCTCCGTAATATGCTCTCCTTCGTCGGATACACACGTCGAGGACATGTGGAGCTCTCTTGAGCTCGGCGAACGGTATTTTGGCTTCTTCGTGGGCGTCTCGCCAGTTAGCGCCTCGGCGAAGGATATTCGATTGCTCGTCGATTCGAGTGCTTTGAAGCGGGTGTATTTTTCTCGAAACTGTGCTAAACAGTTGTAGAGGCAGAGTCGACGATGGGCGCGCTGGTACATTCTGTTTCGATTTCAGTGAGCAGAGTCCATTGAAGCCTCGGGGTGAAACAGATAAAAAGGAAGGAAAAGGTGATAAAATACTCAGCCGACAAAGCACAGTCGATTTGCGAGACGTAAAGATCGGTACAATTCTCTTTCATCAAACGCAAGAATATTCCAAAAAATGTGGTTATGATGCAAGTTTACGCTATAATTATTCTCAACCCCAAACCCATGAGAGAGTCACGAAAAACCCCAGTCGTCTCCGATTTCCTTACTTTCAGCCACAGTTTCGTCGAGAAGTTTTTCTATATCTTGGAAAGTTAATCCCTCCACAAAGTTTCGGACGGAATCGTAATTTTCCATTTGCTGCAAGTTGTAATATGTTCGGTTCCCTCCGGGAGTCGCACTCTTCACATGGACGCCTTGTTCATCGGGTAAAAGCACAAGCGTCGTCTTTAACATATCAAGCTGATGGTGGTCCGCCCAATACTGACAGGTGAATCCGCGAGATTTGGCGAAAGATCGGAGTGGCTCCGCAATGCCTCGAGCTTTATATTGCCCTCCAAAGATATTTCTCTCAGTGGATTGATTGGACGTGCGGAGAATGAGCTGATTGACGTTGTATAGCCTAATGATATACACTTTGTCGGAAAATTTTCTTTCGGTAGTGACGGGAAACTGCCCTTTGCAAACTTTGATGTCTTGATACTTTCCATACTGCAGCTGTCGAGGTGATATCCACTGATTGGATGTGAATCCATTCGATTTTGCCGCTTTATAGAGAATGTATTGGAGACGGGGTGGAAAGGTTCGATGGTTCACCAAAGAGCGCATCCCTCCACGGTGGAAGAAATCGAGTATTTCTCTCGGGTTACTCGTCTGGTCGACATTGAAAAACTCGACAATTCCGTACTTTTGGATTCGCTCTTCCAATGAAATCAAGTGGACGTCTTTCATGCCATCCGCGATGTCGCAGAATGGGACTTCCGCCGGCACGGCATTTTCCTTCACGACAACACTCTTCCGAAATATCCGCCTGATCATATCCCGTGTCGTCCATACTTGGGAGTACAATCCGTGTGTATTGGCGTGCTGGATGAGTATAAATTGTGCCCGAAGTGGAAAGTGCTTTCTGTTGACAAGGTTGATGTGGGTAGTTTGCTTGGAAAGCTCAAAAATGCTTTTGAATGGTCGAATATCGTTCATATTGTAATACTCGCGCCCATTCACACGAACCGGAGGCACTCCAGTGTCTTGCACCTCCGCACGTGGTATCGGCATACTTCCCTTATGACATTGCTGCATGCATTCAATATCCTCTGTGTGCATCCATAAGCTTAAGGGTCCACTGTGTTTTCTTTCCGGAGAACTCATCATCGGCAATCGCAGCCGAGTGAAAATGTCCTGATGAATGACATCACCAAGCGTGGGAAGCTTGATTTTCATAAACAAAGGACATAATCGAAATACGCAGAAGAAACTCAAAATACAAAGCAAATGTCCATCTCCATATTCAATTGACATTCCCGAAATATTCACGTGCCGACGAAAAAAAAAGCAAAAAACAAATTCTCAACAAAGGCAATTTTAACTTGTCATATCGACTTTTGCAAGAATTCTATCGAGATTTTCCAGGCAAGCAGAGTCAATTTCATTTTCAGAAGGAGATGCAAGAATATGTTGGACAGCATCGAGTACGTATGTATTTGACTGCCCAACATGCCTTCGCACAGCCTCAGCATCGCATCCGGGGTTCCTTTCGAGCCATCGCTGTGTTTGATTCTTGTGCTTTGTAAAAATAATCTCAAGATCTGAAATGATTTTCTCTTCCAAAATGATATCCGTCAACGATTTGCCGCTGGATAGCCCACGCCAAGCACATCCGGCATGCTCGACAACGCTTTCAGGGATACCACAATACAATGCCAAGGGGAGTGAATATGTTCGAGTGCCGATACCGGGAGTCTTGCGATATGTGTATCGAACGGATGCGTGGACGTCTCGATTGGTACTCTTCTCCAACAGCATCTGTGGCAAGGAAACAAAGGCGTCATCGTGTGACTTTCCATTCGCCCCGCTTTCTGTTTCCGATTCGTTGATGAGCACTGACATCACTGAGACTTCGAGAAATTTCTCGAGGGTTTCCTTGTCAACCAAAGTCGCGAGGTTTCTGAGAATCTCAGTATAATGAGTGGTCATCACAACAAACGGCATATCATCCAAGCTTCGTTGCACGAGATCCTTGACAAGGGAAGTCAGCAGCGCAACGCCATCCTCCGCAAGAGTTCCTTTTCCGAACTCATCAATGCACAAAAGCGGTCGATATCGACGTGCTTGCACAGGAAACCTGAGCATTCGCCCAACACGGGCCAAGTCTGACGCAAAACTGCTATGCATCGGACTGCCAATGCAGGTCAGTATTGCCGAGATCGGTCCAACAACCATCTTCTCTGCAGGCACAAATGACCCGATGTGGGCCATGTATGCCAGCAATGCGACCTGCTTGAGGTAGATTGATTTGCCAGAGCCGTTCGCGCCGGTTAAGATGGACACAGCTGGTCCGTCTTGGGCTTCCAAGTGCGTATCATTTCCCACTGTTGATCGAGCACAGTTGCTTTGGAGCAGCGGATGCCTGCCGTTTTGAATAAAAATTGTCGGATCGGCTTGAATCACTGGGCGGCTCCATCCATACTCGTTGGCGGCATGTGCCATGGCGCACAGCGCGTCGATACCGCCGACGTGGAAAGCCAGCATGTTCATGGAAAAGAGGTAACATATGACGGTATTTTGCACGGTCGATTCCTCAAGCTCTCGAATGATGGACGCTTGCAAATCTTGAACACTCGCATTGACATCTCCAAGCTGGGCATCGAGTTCACGCATCTTTGGATTTTTGAAAAAGAGGCTTTCATCATCGTAGAATGATTTTATCCATCCAAACCCGTCAATGAGCGCACCCAATGTTCTCTCGTCCACCGCGCACTGACTTGGTAGAGCGATATGGTATCCGAACTGGGGGACATAGATGACGTTGAGGGAAAGTGAGAAGGCAATTTCTTCGGGAAGGCTCTCGAGCTCTTTCCGAGCGACTGTTGTGAGAAAGTCTGACATCGTATCCCGCAGGAGGCACAGACGGTCGAGATTCTTGTCGTATCCCTCCCGAATAACGAATTTGCTAGTATTAATACAGCTCTCGATATCCAAGACCGCTTTCACTTTTTCCTGAAGAGACGTCAATGCGTCGCACCACCGCTGGACATTTCCGGAGAGCGGTTGTTCTTGTCGACTTTTCCCCACGGGTGTACAGTCGACTTCGACGTTTTGGCGTGCAGAAAAGCCCTTCGGTGTGGTATCTGCCTCATTGCATGGGTGGAGCGGGACATCAACTGCATTCAAAATGGGAGATGAATAGAGCATCTCCACTAAGCCACGGTAATTTGTCGCCACTTGAGACAGTTTATACCAATCAGATGGGGAATGGACGCCTCTGCGAAGACGTTGAAAGAGTGTGATTGGATGGTCGACGGAATGAATTTTTTTATGGAGATCGAGCGTAAAATCCTGATTCTCACACAAGAAGCCAATTCTCCGCAGTCGATTGTTCAGCAGGAATGCATCGTTGGTTGGCCGAATGAGTATCTCTCGAAGAAGAGCGCTCCCTTTGCTTGTTCGGCAAAACCGTGAAATAATCCCGTAGAGTGACAAACCCTCCTTGGGGGATCCCATGAGCTGATGAGATGCCGGATGAGGTTCACGCTTGAATATCTCCAATTCTCGATATGTATCCTCCTCCAGGAATACCTGGAAATGAATCTGATGCGGAAGGATATCTACTCTGTGCGAGGCGCTCGATCCCGGGAAATTCGGAAATTCGGAAGGGAATGTTCGTTGAAGGTAGGTCAGAAGGCCCCCAAGAGCACACATCATCGAATTCGATCGAGTGTCTACGTGAAAGGATAAACGCTGGTCTTCGTGGCGAGAATTCTCAAACTCCACTGAAGGGTCGGGTGGATTGTTTCCAAGGCTCATGCGCGAAACAATCTCCCGTGCGACATCTGCGGAAAACTCGACAGGATGCATGTATTTGACCTTAACGAAGGGCAAGACAAGTTCTTCACCATGGGGATTCACGTTGTGACTTGACTTCCCAGACTCACTCATCATACTTTGACGAAATATTTTTTGGCCGGCTTGCGGGAAGTTTGGTACACTCATTTGCTTGTCACTCTCGTGGGATCGTACACTCTCCGTCAGGGCACTGGGAAGAGTTGTACGCTGTGGGACAAGGTAAAGTGACGGTAGCGTGGATAGGCGCAGCTCATGCAGTACGCTGCTCGTATTGATTTGCTTACCATAGAACGTGCCAACGTATATGCAAGGCGGTCCAAGGCTTTGGTTTTCAGTGGTGAGCGCCGCGTTCCAAGGGAAATTATCGTCTTCCGCCTGGTGCATGTAGGCACACGCATCTTCGGACTCTGTACATCGAAACGAATACCACGCATACCCCATGGAATTCCCTCCATGCTCCCAGCACATGGCCAGAATGGATTTTCGCTCTTCAATTTCATCCATTTTTGAATTAAAGCAATGCAAAAATCATGTTAGAGCGAAATTACCATACTGATCCACTCAATAGTGTTTTCATAGCACGTTTGATCCTCGCAAAGAACATACACTAGGGTTGGAAGGGTGGCGAAACCAAATTCTGTCCGAATCAGCTCAAAACAGTCCGAAAAACTTCTTTTTAGTTCGCTTCTCTTCTTTTTTTTGATAGTACTCCTCCGTGCAGGTTCGGTACTTCTCGAGGGATTCGGAGCACAAAACAAGGCTCTCCGAAACATCTTTCTGTTCATCATTTAGCGATGCGCTCTTCTCAGTCAAACATTGGAAAAAGCTTTTCGCTGCGTCTTCGCACCCATTCACAACAAGGGGAAAGAACTCCGGAAGGGTCAAAGGTGATGCTATCGTATCTTCTGCATCTATGACATCAGACGGAGGGGACGACATGAATACTTAAGAAACTTTAAGCATATGTAGTGCAATAGCTGGATGGAAATGGAAATACTCACACCCGCTCCAATACAGTTCACTTTCTAGTCATTGAAGAAAGATCGGATGGAAGTAATTCAGGGCCACCCCCAAAGAGGTTGTGCAACTTCCGGTACAAGTCAAGTGAAACATCGACGTAGGTTTCACCTATAGTTTTGCCATGACACGTCGCATTTTCTCCATCAAAGTACCGATGGTATTGTGGCGTAACCTTGGCGTGCTTACTTGTTGGAATATCTGTTATTTTGAGGTTTTCGTATAGATTCGAAAAGACTCTATCCACTTGAGATACACTTTTTTCCGTAGTGACAGCCACCTCACGATGATCTTGATTAGACTGTCTCGGACAGCAGTAACAGGGCAGATTGGTGATTGGACCTGGATGGGTAAGCCATTGCGATCGGCGTACCCAGTCAATATTCAAGAGGCGCCTTTCGGATGAAAGGGTACAACTTGGCCGAGTGGAATCTGAAAAACAATCTGGTATAGCAAGAATTTGAAAGCTGTTGCTGCTTGCCATTTTCCTGGCAGTGTCCTGACAAACTGTGCTACTCGAAAATACATCCTCGATTTCTTCCGGCTTTTGGAGGTTTTCCGGGTTATTCATAAACAGGCATATATCATGAAGCATTTTCATACCACTGACAAAGTCCGAATTCCCAGCAGAAATGTTTTGACAAGTCCTGTGATCATCCAGAATGTCAACTTTCAATGAAGCGCTTAGCTGAATCAACTTCTTACACCCCATCGCAGTTGATTCGGAGCCTTCAGTTTCGCGACGCGACGCCTCTTCCAAGGAGTCTCTCCGATAGACCGCAATGTATATTTCGCTATCGATTACCTCATCGGGAGTTACCTCTCCAACATGATGGTCATTGAAGAGGGCCCATTTCTCAAGGTCTGCTTTGTATGCGTAAGAGGTGTAGTGTCCTTTGAGAAGTGAGAACCCATGGTGGTTCACCACAGCGTCTAATGTGTACGAATAGTTAACCGCTGGGTTCCGATGAGAGGACTGCACAGTGTCATCGTTGTCTTCACCATTCTCTGGAAGATACTCGAGAGATGTACAGAATTCAGCAAGGTTGAGGTTCAAAGGACAATATACGTACGTCGATACTTTGTTGCTTCCATGCTTCCACGACATCCAAGATCCATCGAAGCGGAACCTTTTAAATGAGATACAGAGAATATCAGGAAGCTGTAGAAAAAGTGTGCGCTGTTCTATTCTTTGTTGAGGTTCTTTGCAGGATGGACACTTTGGTTCATGGCCTTCAGAGTGATTGATGAAAGAGTTACAATGCGCCCTCATGCAATCGATTAGTGAAATCTGCTGTACTTGACCACCATTACCGTGCATGTATTTCGTGCAATGCTCGAACAACGTCGTCATACTGGTGTTTGTCTTTTCACCAGTGGAATGAACAGAATTACCTGGGTTCTCGCTTTGTTTGGAGTCGCCAGTTGCTAAATCCTGTACATCGCAAATCGGCAATGAGAGTACTAAAAACTCTTCTGGATGCAAAATGCGCGAGAATCGACATTTTATGCAAGTAAGAACCGATACAGTGCATCCTTGAAATAGTTCTGCAATGATGTTTTTTCTGTGGTTGAGTAGTCGAGGTAAGCTTTTCAAAATATACGCAGAGTCTTCGTCATTCAAAGGTGTTTTATGTGACACTTTCTCCAAAGCCTGGTTTAAATGAGACAGTTTAGACTTATCTATTCCAACATCAGATTTTGTGTATTGAGTCTCTAATGCTTCTTCTCGGGCCTTATAAAGCCTGAGCATAAACAATTCGTACGCAAAGCTTTCGTTTACTGGGATAGTTGGAGCAGAACCAGATTGAGGATGGAATGAGACGGCGGAATTGTAGATCTTATCAAGGCAAGCTGAAATTTTGAAAGACTCCTCCCACTTTGAAAGCAACAAGAGTAAAAGCTCACAAGCATCTCCTTGTTGGTTGATAGAGAAGTCATCTGGGCTCAGTGCAAAAGCATTGTGTAAGAACTTTGAAGGTTTAACATAACCAGATTCATTCTCCATAAGTTGTACAAGATGCCGAAAGCTCCTCAAAGACTTTCTTTCGCTATTGAAGGCCTTCTGGTCCTGCAAAGATACTTCGGTATCCAAAAGGGCATTGACGAATGCACTCTGATTCACTAAAACCTGAATAATGGTATTCGCGTAGCATGAATTGCCAAGATTTGCCAGTCCGCATACAATACTATCCCTTTTTATTGACTGGTTTAGCAGCATCTGCACATTCTTCTTCACACGTATTGCAATAAACTGTTCAATCCAAATAATATTTCAGCTTTTTCGGAGAATTCAACAAAGCACTCAATTATGTATCAGGATCAAAGATCCAATCTTCGTCGTGAGGCGCACGAGGAAATATCTCGCCAACGTGTCGACTGTCGTCTCTCCCACTAGATACCATCGGGTTATGCCATCTCCTGATTGGTCTTGCAGGATTAATGCCGCGTAAACAATGAAGGCAATAGTACTGCCCATTCTTCGAGGCAAAAACGTTAGCATAGAAGCGGTACTTGCACTTGGTACAGCGAAAGCAGTTCGTATGAAAAATGTAACCTTGTTGAGTTGGCACCTGCGCCCGCCCTGACGGAATCCATAGGTAGTCACGTGGGTTATCAAGAGAAACTCCTCGTTTACACTGCACACAGTTCATACTTCTATGTGGAGAATGGTTTTCCTCATGATCGTGTGAATATTTCATTTTCCATTTGTTAGGATCATAAAGCAGATTATATCTGCCATAAACCTCTTCGTTGAGTGTTTGTACAGTGGGTCTTATCTCAATTTCTTTCATGCTCTTAAAAGTGAGTCTTTTTGGATGTGCATTCTTCCACCACAATAACGAATGTTTTGTGCGCTTGGCAATTCCTTTCGTAGGCTTGCCATGAATCAAAATTTGTGGCGTGCACCGAAACATCTCATTCACATAAGGCTATTGAGAAAGTGCAACGACAAAGTTGTTTGTTCAGCAAGCTAAAGTACTTGATTGAAATAAGATTATAGTATTTTTCCTACTCTATCTGCATTCGCGAAGTCTTCTCTCGAAATATTTCCAGTATGCCATTCAAAATAAGTTTATTTAAAATTCTACTTGGGTAGCATTTTATCTTTCTCTTCGCGATGTATAGGTACAAATTTCGGAAGAACGTTTTCTTATTTTGATCTAAGAGTTTTTTAGACATATTACAGCAGTTCTACTCTAGAAAGAGTTTCAATGAACGGTTTCTGCGAGCGAGACTTACATGGCAAGGTCTTGCAACAAATACAAGCACGTCACAATGGTGATATTCAAGTTTCAACAGAGCATGAGCGTAAAATAACCTTTGAATTTCCTGACTCCGATAGAAAAGATGATGGACAGAATAATGCAAATATGCAAACTACAAGCGACTCTGCCCATGTCCCTGTACCGATGCACAACACAACCATGACACTTATGTACGAAGACCACACCCTAGGAAATGTTCTTCGGCACTACCTCATGTCGCGTGCAGACGTTCACGCCGCTGGATATGTCATTCCACATCCATTAGAACCTAAAATGAGGGTTTATCTACAAAGCTGTAAAAAGGGCCCCCTTGTCATTCAAGAAGAGCTGATAAATATTTCAAAATCGATGAAGAAACTTACTATTGACATTGAGGAAGCTGTTCGGAGGTATGATTCATTAAAGTCACGCTAAGAGGCCTTGTGGTAGCTTTCTGCCTCTACAACCATTTCGCGAATGGTGTTCTTTAATATTTCTGCCAAGCATTTCACTTGTTTATTGTACCATGTCGTAAATGACGACTGTGATTGACAGAGGAGATCTTGTCCTTCGTGCTGGTCCACCGGGAGGGAAGCCTATCGTCGAGGATATACTGTCGTTGGAAGACAACGAAGATCCTATGCAGAAGGAAATTGGGATTATACAGGATAGCTCGCATGATGATAAAAACCAGCCCCGCGTTATAGCGACGGTTCCACTTCAGTGTGGTGTACTAGTGCCATCAATTTTGTGTCAGCACTACTTTGAAGTAGCAGGAGCAGCATCTGTATGTCTCACACAGATACCTTTTCTTGCCGCAATCGGCAGTGGAGCTAGCTCGGCCATCGTTTGTGACTTTGGACATTGCTCCACTCGCATTACACCTGTTCAGGATGGGTATGTCCACCATTCTTCTTCAGTAACAAGTTCAGAGATCTCTGGTGTCTACCAGAATAAGTTGCTAGATAGTACTGATGTTACACGAGCGAAAGATATACACATGATAAAAGCGAATAATGCATTTGTTCCCGACGCAGACTACGTCACCAACAACTCAACATCAAGCTATACGCTTCCTGATGGCAATCAAGTAGAGCTATCCAACTATCAGAAAGCGAGTCTTGGGGAGTATCCATTTTCACCCAATGACTTTTTATCCCTTCGTAATGTACTCAACGCAGCTCAGCTTGTTAAGTTGGCAATTTTTTCGGTTCCAGAAGAGGTCCATTACCCGCAAGTCTGTAATAATGTGTTGCTATGCGGCGGTATGTCTGCAATGAAAGGATTCTATGAACGAATGAACACTGAGTTTTGTGGAACTGCCAATCGAAACCCAGTTAAAATTCACTGTGTGGATGATCCACATCTCCTCGCTTGGAAGGGTGGCTCACTTCTCTCACAACTCACGGCCGTAAGCAACATTTCAGTCTCACGTGCAGAGTATATGGAACATGGACCAAACTTGGTACATAAGCGGTGCTTGTAACACTGTGTAGACCTATAAGATGTGCCCGTATAATGAATCGAGTATTTGCGCAAAGATGTTTCTTGTTACCCGAAATATTCACGATATTCATATAAAATAGCTATCATGGACGCCTTGAGGGTTGATGAGTTCGAAGATCTCGTCACAATGCTTATGTCGCAGGACAACCTTGAACGAAAAGAAGCTGAGAAGCGGTACGAATTCTACCTTTCTACGCCTGCACAAGTGTGTAATGCACATCTTCACATCATCAAGTCGCGAAAAGATGAGTCTCGGTCATCTATGTCAGCGGTTCTCCTTCGTCGTATAATTGAAGACAGAAAGCAACTCTTTAAGGATTTCACCCCAGAGCAACGAGACTATATTAAAAGTGGGCTCATTGAATTATTTCAGCTCGATTTTCCTTTCCTGTTAAGGAAGAACATCACAAGCTGCCTTGGTGCTGTAATTCTTGCAACGAAGGAAGAACAAAGCTGGAATGACCTTGTCCCTTTCTTGCTGCAGTGCATTCAGTCGTCTGATGACTCTACCAAATGCTGCTGTTTGAATTTAATCCAGCAAATTGCTTCTTGCTTCATCGATAAGATTGTCGCATCTAGCGGTTTTGTAGGACTCAAAACAGCCCTCATATACTGCCTTTCCCAGAAAAACTCAGTCAAAGTGAGAATTGCAAGTTGGGAAGCCATCGGTCACTGCATTACGCTGCTCGAAAGCGACGACGTCATGAAATTCACAGATGTCCTCCCAGTATTCATTCAGTCACTCGACGACGTTATTGAGTCTGGCGATCAGGAGTCTCTCTCTGACATGATGAATACACTTGTCGATATTGCCGACAACCAAGTTGAATTTCTCGAGCCCTGTCTCAACGATTTACTGTCACGAGCCCTTCGGTTGGCGAGTAGCACTGAGGAAAATTCCTCTGTCACAGCATATTCAGTCGAGTTTATGCTTGTTGTGTGTGAATATCTGCCAAAGAAAGTTCGTGCCATCAAAGATTTCGTCAAAGCGTTTTTCAACGTTGCCATGAATCTCGTCTCCCGTGTCGAGGAAGATGAGCAATGGGCCTACCAAGGCATCGACGGCGGAGACCAGTCAGACACAGAGGACTACGATATCGGGCTCGAGGCACTCGACCGAATGGCGTGCGCCCTCAAAGGAAAGTGCCTCGCACCACTGGCAACAAAGGCCATCACCGAGAGCGTCAAGCATGAAAACTGGCGCATCCGACAGAGCGCTTTACTGTGCGTCGGGCAAATCGCGGAGGGCTGTAAAACATCCTTCCTGAAGAACTTAAACCAAATTATTTCATTGGTTCTCGCCCACACGGAAGATTCCCACCCACGCGTGAGATTTGCAGCTGTCAGTTCTTTAGCACAAATTTTCACTGACTTCGCCGATGACTTGCAGAACAGCTACGAACAAATCATTCCCACCCTTTATCGTCGCCTGGAAGACACCACCCCGAGGATTCAATCTTTGGCCGCTGCTTCCCTGTGCAATTTGTGTGACAGCGCCTCCACGAAGGAAGTCGATGCCTTTGCGCACGATATTCTCGGAAAGGTCTCCACCTTACTAACAACCAGCCCATATCTTTTCATCAAGGAGCAGTGTGTTGGGACGATAGCCGCCGTCGCGGAAAACGGAAGCATGCATCTCGGAAAGTTCTATGCTGAGCTGCTGCCGTTACTCACGTCGATTCTCGATTTACCCCATGCGAAGGAGAATAACCTGCTTCGATGCCGGGCGCTAGATGCGGTCACTTTGATGGCCGTCACAGTCGGCAAAGAGTGCTTCGCGCCAGACTCAACTCGCGTCTGCAACTACTTGCGAGCGCACATGAACTTATCCACGGATGACGGCGACCAATTCTTCCGGTACATCATGCGTGGGTGGAGTTGTATGGTCAAAATTCTCGGGGAAGATTTTGAGCCATACATTGACGACGTGCTCAAGTATATCTTCCATACGCTGCAGGAATCCACTGAGCTGGAATGCATCCCGGTCGACAACGACGACGAAGACGAGGATCTCGAGGAGGAGGGAACGCAAGTTATCCAGCTAAGCATCAAAGGACAAGGCGAGCGCAAAATCAAGCTCCGCACATCGTTGATTGAGGACAAAATACTAGCACTCACATTGCTCCTTCTCATCATTGAAAAATCCGGATCAAAAGTCGTTGGATATCTTCAGGATATCATTACACTCATAACGCCGTTGCTCACCTTCACGTTCACCGATGAGGTGCGAAACCTTGCTGCCAGAATATCGGCCGCGTGCATTGCGTCGAGTGCGCAGTATAACTTGAAATCTGGTCAGACACACACAGAAACGATATTGCTTTTCGCGACGCACTTCATTGGCAAAATAACCGAGGCGTTGAAGGAAGAAGCCGAGACTGGAACAGCGATTGAATTTCTCTCAGCAATCGATACAATTCTCAAGCACTGTACGATGAACTTCCTCGACGCGGAGGTTATCAATGCCCTCAAGGAAGTGATGCGGCAAGTCTTTGCGGAAGGCATCAAGCGGCGACAAGAGCTCTTCGCGTCCATCGAGCAGGAGGATGAAGAAGACATCGAAGACATTATGGACGAGCACGAAGACGAGGAGACGCTTCTCATTGAGGCGGTCGACGTCATCGGGCGGCTCCTGAAGACACAAGATAAGTTCTTTCCCATCTTCCTCAACGAATTCCTTCCAGACTTCCAGAATTTACTCAGCGATAAGCTTGGAAGCGCCGAGCACAAGATCGCACTCTGTGTCCTCGATGACTTTCTCGAGATCAAGCCAGAGACGGCCGTGCAGATGTTCCCGCAGATCCTTGGGGCGATGCTCAAGTTCAGCACCGCGGAATGCTACGAGGTCATGCAGGCAGCATGTTTCGGCTTGGGCCTCTGCGTCGATCTCCTCGCGCAGAACAAGGGCCTGTGTCCACCCGAAAATAGTATCGATACTGTCGTCAACACAATCGCCACGCAAATGATGCAAAACCTGACGAGAAAGCGAGAGGCTGTCGAAGAATACTATCACGCCGTCGCGAACGTCGCGAGCTGTGCCGTGAAGCTTCACCGCGCCTTCGCACCGCTTCTCACGAACGAAACCGGGCTTATTCAGAGCATTCTCGGCGTATTGCCAATCCAGATGGACTGGGAAGAGGCTTGTGTTGTCCATGCCTATGTCTTTCGCCTTGTCAGGCAAAGCGCCCCGAGCGTCGCTTCCTATGAGGCGAAGATTATCGAATTATTCAAGAGTCTGTTAAACAGTGACTCTCTGGACAATGAAACGAAAAACGCATTGCGCATGCTTTAATATATCGAAAAAATAATGGATGATGAATTTTATACAGCGACGAATTTTGTGCTCGATGCGATGGGGTTTCCGCTTTTTTGAAAGGGCCAGATGTAACTGACCATTGTATTTTTCTTCGAAAATTCCTAGGAATGAATGATGGTAAAGCCGCGCCATGGGGAATATCCTTTCCAGAATAAATCATCTCTTCTTGAAGAAAAAGGCGCGAATCATAATGATTGGGCTTGACAGCGCTGGGAAAACAACAATTCTCAACGCTTTGCGTTTCAGCCCGCACGAGCGAACCATCCCAACTGTCGGCTTCAATGTCGAGAGCGTTCGCTACAAGAATGTCCAGTTTGACGTATGGGACCTTGGTGGGCAGGACGCCCTCCGTCCACTGTGGGGGCACTACTACGACGACGCTGATGCTGTCATATATGTCGTCGATAGTCACGACAAGGCTCGCATCGACGAAGCCCGGGCGGCACTCATGAGTCTTCTCTGCGACAGAGCCCCTCGGAAAGTTCCACTGCTCCTCTTCTGCAATAAGCAGGATTTTGATGACTCGTGGAGTGTTCGTGAGGTTTTGGACCACCTTGGGTTACGTTCATTCGTTGGATATCGCGACTGGTTCGCGCAGGGCTGTTGTGCGTCCTCTGGAGAAGGAATATACGAAGGGCTTGAGTGGCTGTCAGATCGATTCGATGAGGCTGGGAAGTGATTTTGGATCAGTCAATGTCCAACTTTTTGTGCACTTTACGGATATTCTATCTTTGTCCTTTTTACAGATATTCTACTTGACAATGGCTCCACTCGTGTTATTCCTTCTGGTCCTCCTGCTGGTGATCTGCTTGATTTCCATCCAACAGGGAAAGTGCCCCTGCTTCTGTCCACAGTCAACGAAAGAAGTCGCGTCGAAGAAGATGAGCGCTCCCCGTAAATCACGAAAAGAAGACTAGAAACTGCCACTGCAACCGTCATTCGCAAGATCATGTTATTCTGTGATAGAGAGAAAGAGTAAAGTTCGAGGGCAATGCAGTATCACTGGAACGTTCGTCCCCTATGTTTCCCTCTCTTTTTCAGATTCCATCTATGCTACTCACTCACCATGGATCCAAATGTGCAGTTTCTAGATTCTATCGTGCGCGGATATTTTTCGCTGCACCACACAATGAGTGTTGAAGTTGCCGTGTGCACAATTCTCATGGAGTCACTGCAATCTCTCCGAGAGCTCGTTCAAGTCAGCTCCCACGACGGAGATGTCGAGAGGCACGTCCCAGCGCTGCCAAACATCGACGCACTTTTTCATTCCACGAATTTTCAAAAAACCCTCGAAGAAATTCCCGTCGATACTTCATTGCTGATCAATCGAGATGATAATGGACACTTTCCCGACATGGCCACGTGGTTCATCAATCAGGGTATCGTCGCGTTCCTCGAGCGACTCGACAAGCCATACATGCACGCGACCGCACGGGGCTTCGGGATGAGCAAAGCGGCGATAATGAAGATATCACGTGAGAAGCTCATCACGTGTATTGCCCGAGTGGCGCTTGATCCGCAGTTTCATGCCGAACCACAGCAGGAAACCGTCCCAAGTGGGGAGGCGGCGGCGAGTTCTCAACAGCACCCACCGATTCAAGTTTCCAATCCCAGAGTCAGAACGCCATCTCGGACCACTCCGCGCAAGCAGGTTTCTCACGGAAACTCGAAGAGAGATCGGAAGGGAACACCCCTGCGCGCCGGGTCTGTTCGAAGAGAGGTTCGCATTGAATTGTTTAGTGATGTTCCATTATCCGGTTCAGTCAGTAAAAAACGTCAAAATGCCCGCCCTTCCAGGAAAAGGAAACCGCATGAAAGTCATTTCGGGAAAGAGAAGCCGAGTGTGAGACCCCACCAGTTGTCGACCCCGAAAAAGGGCGTGACGGCGCTTCCCGCTGAAATAGATCTATCCATGCTGGAAGGTGCGTGTATCGGGTATCGTCAAGTGCCACTCCGATGGCTTGCGGAAATGGAGCCTCAAATGGCCTGGAAGATGCTATACAGCACAAACAGCCTGCCTCCGGAAGAGCTGAAGCAGTATCGGTTGCCGATCGGACCTGGAACAAGTACATGGCAACTGCAGCAATGGTATTTTTCCCAGGAGATTTTGAATTATTGTGTGGAGAATAAACTGCACAAAGGAAAAGGAAGGAAAAAGACGCTCCTGATTTCGCTCATAATGAAGCACGTGCGAGGCGCGGAAGGGGGTCAGTCAACGCAAGGGAAAGATGATCCAGATTTACAAGATGCTGGCATGGGCGCTGTGACAGGTGGCAGTGAAGAGCCATCCAACAATAGAGAGAGAGAAATATTCCAAGTCAAAAGTGGACAACTGATAGAAGGTGCTGATGTAGGCTCTGTCGCTGCTAACATTGAAAAACCGGCTGAAATGGTACCAAAAATCCCGGAGAAGGCATTGCCTCAAGTCAAAGTTGAACTACCGTTCCAAAATGCCCAGGTGAACGCTTTCGGAGGTCGCAGTGAGAAACCTCATGAAGTGGCACCCATGATGCCGGAGAGAGACTCATCGTGGGATTTGGCCTATTGATGCATATTCGACACACCCAGATACGTCCGTATGAAGAACCACACTGCGTCTTTTCAATTTTTGATTTCGGTCGAATAGTATTGCTTTACCCTTGTCGACAAATATGACTTACCAGTATTTTTCCTCCACCATGGCCGAAACCAGTCTTCCTCCCGGAAGCCAGCAAACACCTCTGGGGGACCCCTTTGGTGTTTCGCTTCTGTGCGACCAGCGGCTGCGAGAACAGAAAGTTCAAACAGTCCCCTTCAAATCGGCGTTTCATAGCGTTGATCAGCAACTGCTGCGTGCACAGTCCCTCGACGAGGATGTCATCAACAATATCTTCCGTGGGTGCGAACTCTGATCAGCGTGATTGCTTGACATGCCTGCCGAGCTGTTTTTTGCCGCAGCATGTCGAGCACACATTGTTTATTTTCTCTGTACCGCTTTTCTAAAGTTATACTTTCTGCATTTGTTTCCCATTTAGCCAGCGGCGAGGCATTCTACTCAATTTTATTTATTTTTGTTGTTCACTTACACAGATAGTCCGCTCCATGTATTCTCTCAAACTTCTCTTTATCGCACTCGGACTCTTTCAGTTTACACTCGAAGGGCCACTCGTCTTCACTCGCTGCGACGGCACAGCCGAAGACGCCGAGGGAGAAAAGTCAGAGAAGGATGAAAAAGATCACGATAAGAACTACGATCCCGATAGCCAAGAGTACTTCCAAGACACCTGCGACGGCTGCCAGTCCCTCTTCAACCAGCTGGACCAGCAAGATGGTGGCGCGAAGAAAATCCGCAGCCAACTGCGTTTCGTGACCGACGCAGGCGTGAACTCGTACGCGCCCGAGGTCCACTCAGTTTCTGGGGACATCAACATGAAGGGGAAGTCGGTCGATTACTCCACCTCCGAGTCTCGAGCTATTCAAATTCTTGAGGACGATGTGTGCCGCATGTGTCTGGGACCGACACGCACCAAGTGTCAGAGGCTCGTCGAGGAGCATGAGGAGGACATCATCGAGTACCTTCGAAAAGGCAAACATGACCCGTGGTACCGCGTACGCTTCTGCTCTAAATATTGCGGCCCTGACTGGACTGCGAAGACGACCGCTGAAATCCAAGCCAAGCTCGACGAGGCCGCAGCGAAGTCACAAAAGGACGAGATGTAGAGGTATGCTGAATAATATTGCGGTGGGCCCAATATATATTGGATAGTGAGATAGTGCATGTATAGTAAAAGTCTCAGTGATTGCATTTTTTGCCTCCGTACCCTTCAAGTACCCTCTTCAACCTATCTCTCTCTCTCTTATCTGTTCACTCCATCCAAGATGTACAATTCCAAGTTTCTACAGTCCGCAGGCTGGGTGCGCAATGCATTTGGCCTTTTTCAGACAAAGCCCGGAAAGGGCTTTTGTGCGAGCTTTCAACACTTTCCATCTTGGGAAAGTTCGTGCGGATTGACATTCTGTTTAAAAAATCTGTCATTTGGGGAGATTTTGCATTTGGAGTTGCAGGGAGAGCTCTACACACCAAACTGTGCGTTGACCAATCAGGGCCTAACCCGAAGAAGGACACCTCTCCGTGGTGGGTTGGACCAGTACCCCAGTTTTGGGGGAAGCCAAGAACCTTTTCAAACCCCTCGTCGTGTTTCTGTCATGGCGCCGACCCTATTGATGGCCATCGCAAGGTGGTGGGTCAGGACCAGTACCCAGCCCTTGGGGAGGTTCGGGAAACCGCCAAATTACTTCCAAGGGGAGAATCTCCTTGGTGGCGAGACGAGGGAAGACATCTACTAATCCTCTGTTTGTTTTCAATCCGCGGGATGAGATTAGCCCACATGAATAACGCGAAAAGCAGAAAGCATGCGCATACGTGTCGAAAGGCACGTGCAATTTTCAAATTGCGCTATAAAAAAAAACAATCAGGGCAGCACCGGAAATCATAACTACCAGCCCACGCACCCCAGCACGAATCAAAAGTACATCAAGGCCTGAAAAGGACTTTTGTGCCACCTCTCCAAGACTTTCCATCTTGGGAACGCTTCTGTGGATTGACATTCTGTTTAAAAAATCTGTCGATTGCCTCGCACACATCTCAAATATCAGTGGCAAATTCACACACTGAAAGTAGCGCACAGTTTGAATTACCGTTGTGGCAAGCAGGTGGAATCCATTACAATAAGTACGGTTCTTCAAACAAGGACAAAGTGCTCTTCATAGAGTTATCAGCGTTCAAGCAGTTCTCAACGTGCAAACCAGACACTACTGCATAACAGTAGAGTGTCCCACATTATGTTTGAGTTGTCACATTTTTGTAGAGTTCTGCATTGTTAGATTCTTCGCAGGGTAGCCAGTCCGCGGCAAAATGTCCTTACTCAAAGTTGCGGAACAGCTTATGATTGCGGCGCTCGTTATAAAGTGCCAATTCCAATACGCAGTGCATAAGTGTTACCGTGCATTATCTGTAAATGCATATCACCCTGACTACCGACGGACAGATGGACCGAACCACCCGAACCGCGCCTCCATTCCATCTTCCGAATGGTAAAAAACACTATTGAATAACCAAGCCTACATAAGTAATAGAGCAGAGAAATCCAGTGAGCGAGGTAATATCAGTGATCTACTATTTTATTTACTCTGTCAGTCGATTCGGTCATATAGTGCATATCTCTATCACTGCGGGGATGCCACTTACGCTGAAACAATTGGCTTGTTCTGGCTCATCACACCGCGCTTGGAGAGGTAGAAAGCCAGGAGGGCAATGACCGCGATCGCCGCGACAATCACGATGATGGTGATGAGCACAATCTTCTTGACGTTGCGCTTGGCGGTCGTTGATTCGACGTTGATACCCTCAGTATCGTCCTCTCCGTGACCTTCGCAATGCCCACAGCACTGCTCATCCTCGGCCAGCACCTCTTCGCTCTCTGCGCTTTCGGCTGCCACAGGCTTCTCATTTCCCCAGATCATCCCGTTGAACCACTGTCCCCATGAGGGCTGCTCCTCTTTGGTTTCAGCGGAAGCATCAGATTCCGCAACAGCGTCTTCGTCGATTTCTGTGGCGATAATATCATGTCCAACTATCTCGGGGGCATCACTTATCTCCTCCACAGCGGTTTCCAAGTCGTCATCGCAACGCACACCCCAAATGCATACAAGCAGAGCCAATAAGGCAGAAAAACTCGTGAATTTCATTGAATACGTATGAAAGCAATAAATGTGTAATCGCACAAGAATTATTAAGTGGAAATTAAAATGACTAATACGTGTGGAGAGGCACCTATTGTGAAGCTTCTTGAGACGATGCTGTCAAGTGACTTTGGATTACCTCCAAGGAGGCTATGAGATTGAGAAAGCCTTCATTATAACCCACTGTAGAATCGCTGAAACCGTGAGGGACTATTGATACGCAGTTAGAGAAATCAATGATCTTCGCCGTGACGCCCTTCATGTCGAAACCATGCAAGACGTTAATATTTTCTTTATCTTGAACCTCCGTAGGGGTAGAGCGAATTAATGACCTATCATAACCTAATAGTATGGACGTGGATATCATGCTGAACCTGCTGGTAACTTTATTTACTGTAGATTTCATTGCAGATATCAGTTCCAAAAAATGTTCTATCAGGGCTAGATAGGACATTCTCCAAGAAAAGACATCACCATGTATACCAAGACTTTTTCTAAGCACACTTGCAAACTGTTCGATTGAGCGACAATGTTCTGAGGCTTTCCTTGCATTTGGCCAGTAAGATGATCCACAAAGGCGTAAGCTAAGTTTTCCCGATGAAGTAAGTGAACACTTTAATTTCGATCGGCAGGTTTTGCTAGGATTAGTATGCCTATTGAAGAAAATTCTACCGAGCTTAATATCAACAACGCATGGTTCATGGAACTCTGCGATCACGTTTTCTAAACATAATCGAATCTCCGGAATTTTCTCGCAAGTAAACTCCATCTCCTCATTACTGGGGTGTCGAGTCGCGGATTCGGGTGAAGTAAAGTGGTTTTCGCAATAGAACCCAAGGAAATTCGGAGTCCATTGTGAAAGGTCATGTATTTCACTTTGAGAATTGTAAATTTCACAGTAGTTGCGCAACTCAAATCCTCTGTTTTTCTTCAGTATGGTTTTATGCGTAGCACCGTAAGTAATGTCTCCATGACCAGCTACTTGTAAAGGGATTGTTTCGAAGTCCCCCGACGCATCCAAGTCACTTGTCAGCCGAATCAAATCTACGCGTCTCGGGGAATTAAATAAGTAATTTAAAATAAACAAGTAATGCTTATTTGAAAATCAGGGCAAAACGAAAATTAAGCGGTCAAATGCTGAGTCCAAGTGTTTCCAATATTTCTCCACTTACTCACTGTTTAGGTATTGGACGTAAAGTAGGAATGGCGTCTCTAAAAAACCATGCTTTGCCAAGAAGTTTGATCCGAGTAAAAGGTCATAGTGACGCAGCTCAAAATTTTCTGAATAAATATTTCACAAGGAACATCGTAGCTGACCTATCCCCTACAGGAAAGCACGGACTTTTCCTAAACGACAAAGGAAGAATTCTGAGCGACGCAATAGTAATCTCTGGTTTACCTAGACAACATGAAGTAATTTATATTGACTGCCCGAAAGAGGCCGTAGAAGATATCCATACCCACTTGTGCGTTTACGCGGAGTACTCCACTTACGAAATAGAACTGCTTCTGCTGGAATCCCAGGTTTTTTGCACTAAATTGGATGCTACTCAATGCATACCTACGTCTTCTATAAACAACCAGGAAAGACAGAGCATTCTCATAATTCAAGACCCCCGAGATCCAATGAAAAATACCCAAAGATTATATATCCCATCGGAGGAGAATACCTCTTCTCTGTGCGCACCAACGTATATTACGACCAAATGCATGTCGAAGGAAGAGTTTAATGATCTTCGTTACTCACACGGAATTCCAGAGGGAATGGGTGAGTTTTGCCGAGGTAGCTCTTTGCCAACACAATATAACTATGATTATTTGGGAGGCATAGATTTTACCAAAGGGTGTTACTTAGGGCAAGAGCTAACAAGCAGAACTCATTTCACTGGGGTTACAAGGAGGCGAATTGTTCCATTTCTTGTAGACAGGGGTACGACCAGCGATGTTGCATATAGAAGGCACGACAGCTCATCGCCACCTGAACAAATCAAAGTGTTTGAGTGCGAAAGTGAAAGGCAAGTAGGAACTCTTATAGCATTACAGAGCAGCCATGGCTTGGTAATGCACCAGCATATTGAGGAGCTATCCATGAATGTCAATGAAAACAAGTTCGCGTATTGTTATTTCAATGGTCAGCTTGTAAAGCTCAGATGTTATATGCCCTTCTGGTGGCCTCGCAAACATCCTAACTAGCCACAAAACCAAATGAAATATATCAATTCCCCACGCCATGGCTTTCTCAGCTTCGATTTTATTCAAGTAGTTTTCTAAAGTTCAATGAAATTCAATAGTTTTTCTGCCTTATTGGCCCTGCTTGTATGCGTTTTGGGTGTGCGTTGCGCTGATGACCTTGGATCCGCTGTCGAGAAGGTAAGTGATATCGCCGAGATCATCGGATACGACATCGCCACGGAAATCGACGAAGAAGCTGTTGCGGAATCTGATGCTTCCGCTGAAACCAAAGAGGAGCAGCCCTCATGGGGACAGTGGTTCAACGGGATGATCTGGGGAAATGAGAAGCCTGTGGCAGCCGAAAGCGCAGAGAGCGAAGAGGTGCTGGCCGAGGATGAGCAGTGCTGTGGGCATTGCGAGGGTCACGGAGAGGACGATACTGAGGGTATCAACGTCGAATCAACGACCGCCAAGCGCAACGTCAAGAAGATTGTGCTCATCACCATCATCGTGATTGTCGCGGCGATCGCGGTCATTGCCCTCCTGGCTTTCTACCTCTCCAAGCGCGGTGTGATGAGCCAGAACAAGCCAATTGTTTCAGCGTAAGTGGCATCCCCGCAGTGATAGAGATATGCACTATATGACCGAATCGACTGACAGAGTAAATAAAATAGTAGATCACTGATATTACCTCGCTCACTGGATTTCTCTGCTCTATTACTTATGTAGGCTTGGTTATTCAATAGTGTTTTTACCATTCGGAAGATGGAGTGGAGGCGCGGTTCGGGTGGTTGAGCTTATCTAGGTTGCTATTTGTATATGGCCCAATAATCACTCTAGTCCATTAAATTGAAAACTATTTTCATCTGATGATTGTTTGACATAAGCTTTATAGGATGACGCAAGATAACAGGAACACTGAGAAAAGTGACGAAGCGAAGAGGCCAGTCGATCGTGAATCTCGCAAAGTCAAGCGGTTGCGAATTACCAAATCCGATAAATCCATCGAAGAGACAAATAAACATCAAGAAAGTGAACCAACCGAAAGCATGCACAGTGCAGTTGTTAAGGCGATCGAAAAAGAGCTGGAGCGGACAGAATTTCCACATACTCAAGTGTACGCAAGCAAGCTTGAGGCTGTCTTGTTTCAAACGTATCCGTCAGTGGAAGGGTCACCAGAGTTCTCCAAAGAATTTGTGAAACGACTTCGATCATTGCGAAGCCGTATGAAGATGGTCGCGTTTTACCTCAACAGGCACCAGGAATTACAAGCTTCGATGAGTGACAGTAATATTGAGGAATTAGATAAAAAAGTATTAAAATACCTCTGTACGTGCTCGCTTGATGTGCTTGCAACTCCCGAGGAACGCGTAGAGATCGATGCCATACGGAAGGATATGCTAGAAAAGCGTCTAACGGCAGGAGATTTGATCTGTCAGACTTGCGGAAAGATCGGAAAAGGCCATCTGAATCTCAACCTTATGGGACTCGACGAAAACACGCACTGGACAAACATGTTCGAAGACAACATGTGCCAATGTGCGGAATAGTTGGGTGCTCGAGTCGTCGTACGAATGTTTTTCGCGTTGAAAATGGGGTTTTCCGGGAATATTTGGCTCAGCTCGCGTCCAGGTGACTCTCATGAACCACATGGAATCGTTTATTGGGAAGCACCGATCTGGCGATTCTTCCTGATAACCTTCGCCTTTGAAGAAAAATGACTTATGGTAAAAAGTTGTGGGTTTCCCGAGTAATCGAAACCTTTCATCCGCTTGCTCGACAACGGCAAGCTCGCATCTTCTGTGGACACGAGTGGCATAACGGTGGCGATGATAGTTGTAGACTTTGCAAGGTTCATCCGAGTACCCAACGGTATGTCGAGAAACCTTGGTAACATCACTGATAATCGAGATGAAAGTAAGACATGACCACGCATAGTGAATCCCGGTCTGCATGAGTAGAATGCAGTGGCTAAAAGGTTTGTGATTTTGAAATTTTGGGCGAAACGACGAGTTTATTACACGTTTCTATCGATTTTATATATCCATATTGCGTCTTTTAATGATGTTATGATGAGGCGTTGAGCCGATCAAATTGCTCTGAATGGAGCAAACCCTGAGGTCGACAAACAAGAACGATAGTCGTTTTGATAGGGAACACGGACTCCACTGTCACATTCTCAGGATACATAGTGGCCAATCCTGTGCAGAGCTCATGGAGCTTTGGATAGTACAGGAGCCTTTGGATCACACATGCTGACACGCTTTGGAAAACCTCGTAGTACCGTCATTCTGTGTGTGAATGGTTGCTGAGCAGATCACATTGTCGAGAAAGTAATCGCGCAATCTCTTAAGATCTTTCTGAGGCTCTAAGTGAGGAAGTAAGTTTTCCTTGAAGCGTTGGATAACTCACTTGAACTCATAAAGGTGTATTTCCACCAACCCGTTCACATCTTTTGTGGACAACTATGGCTGAAGTTTTGTACGCAATGCATGGGGTGTAGGTGTTGACCGTATGTGATGTCTATACCCGAGTAGCGGGCTGAATATCATCAAGCACTTCGGACATGAGGCTCTCTTGATGATAAATACGCACTGCACCGTGATAATCAAAAAGATTGGGATCCTCGGACACTCTATCGCATTCCAAATTCACAAGATTTCAAAGCGAATCGCTCGTGCAGTCGATCATTGCGTACTCTACGACCCACCATTGCTTCGGTAGCGTATGTTACTGGACATCGCTTGTCACCTTCTTCGTACACCTCCTGCTTATGTGCAATCAGCGACCTACACACTCTGCCCAGTGACAAGCATCGGGTTTTCCTATAGTCAGGGCACGTTTCGCTCAGAAAAGATATGAATTTCTGGGATCTCAAAAAGGCGATTAACCTCGTCATATGATAAATAAACAATTCTCGCATTAACATTTCAAGTGCTGTCTTCACAGCAAGATCGATTTGATGTGAACCGCGCACCAGGTTCTCATAAATCCGATTGGAACATCCTTCTGAAGCCGCGTAGCGAATCCAACTGCTCTGTCAGTTATCGACTTGGCGCCATCCGTGCAAATACCGATTTGTTTTGACTCCCGCCCAGGAGTCAAAGCATCCATGTACTCACAGGTCAAAATTGTGAAGCTGGTGCGGTGTGCTTTCAAGTGCCCATCGAAAGTGCAACCAAGCAAAAATCTCTAATTTTCCCCTGATTCTCAAAACGAACCTGAGTGCGCACAGTGATATGTTGATATATCCTGGGCGACAGTCACACTTCTGATCTCCCAGAACAGATGGAACTCAGCAATCTCACGAATAATCGACTGACAGGCAGTATCGACCTCGACAACCTCCCTGCCTCGATGCGAATAGTTGTTCAGAGTGACAAGACGTTTGGCGATGACCCAATGGAAGACCACCTCGTCGTGGTAGGTTGGATTAGTACCCCTCCATGGGGAGGTTCAGGAGACCGCCAAATACTGCCATGGGGAATACCGGATTTCCCTGGTGGCGAGACGAGAGAACGTCTACGAATTCTCTGCGGATGAAGGCGCAGGATATAATGGGCCCACGTGAATAACGCTTGAAGTAGATGGCATATGCATACCTGCAAACTTCCAAATAAACAACCTTCGGGCAGTGTGCGTGTGTCAGTAAAACTCGTTTTTTTTTTGCTGGAAACGAAAATCTCACAGTGGAACTCATATAACCTCGTGGCGCACAATAGAAACACTCACATATATTTTCGTATTTTCTACAAGTAGTTTTTCTATAAAAGCAAATTACTGTTCACATTAAGAAGCGTACACAATTCCTGGTGTTTTTTGGAAATGTTTCATTTTTGACTCTTCCAATGATCAAACGATGTCTGATTCCGTAATGTACGGGGATTTTGGCCCCATTGGAGAAGTAGCTGTCGAACACAAGCCCAATGAACAGAAAGCGTGGTGCTGTCCCCAATGCCTGCGGGTATTCCACAATGAGGGGTCGGGCGACGCACATCATGTGCTCTGCCAGGACCAGCTCCCTGGCATCGTGGTGTACCGTGACGTCTGTCGGTCGATCAACATTCATATGATTTCCGGGAAATCAAACGAGGAATTCGTGAGTCGACTCTGTTCACTCGCTTTAAGAGAAATGCCTTCGAAAATGGAAAACGCTCACTTGGAGAATTACGAGTTCTACGTATGCAGTGTTGGTAAGGACTTTTTGGAACGAAACTGTCATACGAGTGCTGACAACAGGGAATCTTCGATGGCTGTATGTGCCTTTTTCAGCCGAGACCGAACAAGAGAAGAACACAATCTCAGCGCCATAGTTACGTTTCGTCCTTTTCGATCACTCGGCTTCGGCTTCCTCCTCGTAGATTTCAGTTATTTGCTATCGATGGAACGCATTCGCTCGCGCTCAGTTTTTCGGGCGCTTCGGGATATCGATGTTTTGTATCCTGGCCCGGAATTCCCACTTTCATCGGCAGGTCAAAGACTCTACGACCGCTACTGGGATTACGCCGTAAGCAAGACGATGATTTCTACGTTGATTGACCAAAGAAAACCTACGCTGTGTGTGAAGGAAATATCGTGTTTGACTGGGATAGATTACTTCGTCGTCCTTGATATTTTCAGGCGTCTGGCGGCGAGGAGTGGGATGGATGCCTCGTGGGTGGATGAGAGGAATGTCTATCGCGATGAGGAGATTTTCCAAGGCCATTCGCACGGGGGCGTCGATGATTCTCCCAACGATGTTTTGCTGATGAAAAAAAGTAGGAAAGCGTTTTGCAGCGTCAACGTCGTAATGGAAATACTTTTGCAGTTAAACTTGGAAACGATTCCAATGGATAGAGCGAATGTCATTCGGGAGAACTTGGAGTATGTGATGTCTTACTCAGACGATTGAACACCCAAAGAAAATAATGTCCGAATTCCAGCAGAATTCGAATAAACCCATAGCGTAATACTTTGGTGAAGAAAAAGTAGCAAAATGAATATATTCAGTTTAGGGGAATGTGTAGTTAAACTGATAAAACTTTCAAAAGAACAAAAAGCAAGACACGAAAAATCATGGTCTTACGTTTTCACGTTTCACCATTTATTTCGATTGCTGCTTACCTTAGACTACTGTTGGTGTATTCTGTCCTGCTAAGAAATATTATCATGAACAAGTTCACAGCTTTCATCGGCGTGAAGAAACAGACAATCCTCAGTCGGTGGCTGTTTTACCACACTCAAGACCGATAAGCCATGGTGTTTAAACAGAATGTTAGTCCGCAAAGTTTCGCCATAGGTTTTTCTTCATAAGGAAATTGGTTGCAGTATCACTTTTAGGTCCTTGATCGGGACTCAGCAATGGATTGCTACTCCTGTGCTGGTGTAAGGTAGACACATCTACCACACTTTCGTTAGTGGCCAGCATGATTTGCATTGTAATATATGCAACACTAGACCCACAAAAGCGCAAAGGCAGACCCTTTGTTGGCAGCTCTTTTCCATACACCACATACTGGGCTTCACTGGGCCAATAGACTTGAAGGACCTACCAATATGCTTGAAGCACCTCGATCTCTTCCAAAACAAACTAAGCGCTGACCCGATGGAAGGCCATCTCTTCGTGGTGGGTTGGATGAATACCCCATCGTTGGGACGACGACACGGAGCGTGTGCATACGTGTCGAAAGGCAATTGAACAAACAGTTCAATCAAATCGCACGTTTGTTTAAAAAAGCTAAGTGGGTACAAGCCCTGACCCACCACCTTGCGGCGGCCGTTCGTAGGGTCGGCGCCAAAACAAAAACACGACGAGAGGTTGGAAGGCTCATGGCTTCCCCCAGGACGGGGCACTGGTCCAACCCACCATGTAGAGGTAGCCTTCCATCAGGTCTAAGCGGGCTTCAGCCACTTCAAGCTCTTGTGATAAGTCTTTCAGCACTGCATCGACACCTCACGGTAGTTGTAGACTTGACGACACTTCCGAGCATTTTCAAAAGCCTTCGGACGGCTTTTCAGTTGAGGTAAAGGATATGCGACGAAGTGCAGCTCCAGTGAATTAAATTCATAGTATTTTCAATAAGAATGAGCTAAGCATTTTTAGAAAGTATAAGGGGGCCTTTACAAACAAATAAGGGACGACCTCCTTCCGCATACGAAAATCCCTTATCCTTATACAAACATATAAGGCAAAATATAATATAGGAAAAAGAAAGAAGATCGATTATCTGAAGCCCGTGAAGGCATTTGAGGCCATGTATATCCAGGCGCTGATATTTTGAGGGTGACGCTTGTGACACAATACAAGAAACACGAAACCACAATGTGCGAACTTTTAACCCCAAAAAACTCGGCAGATAGTTGTTAGGTATAAGATAAGCAAAAAGGGATTACTTCGCCTCAGGAACTATCGAAGCGACATTTTTTGGCAAATGAATATACCGTAATCCGGACTGAAACAAATTGACTCAGGTGCTTAATTAGGTTCGATGCAGACTTGTCGATCATGTTCTCTCAGAAGAGGGATGCCTGTATATCATCATTGATGTTGGACGAGGCGAACCTCGAGGGGTTGGATTTGTATGTGTCACACGGTTTTTCGTCACCTTATCACGGCCCGAACGGGCTTCAGGGGATTAGGAATGTGTGAACGTGGCACGGGGAGGGAGAACCCCCCGCTGTTTCCCCGGAATCGCTCCCGGGCCGTGCCGACTGAATCTCCGACGGGCTCGGTGGGCAAGCCATGCAGGGGCGAAAACGCCCAGGCCTGCCCACGAAGAGAGCACTCGCCGCTGGGGTTACATCTTCGCGTGCTATGAAACTGTTCACCCACTGGGATCACTCCGAGCGAACAGGGATTAATCGCCGCGTCAAGGCATGCAGACAGTCATCAGTAGAGAGTAAAGGAATGAAAGCTTATCCGAAGGGTGGCCTTCCTTCGGTGGGGTAGGTCGGATCAGTACGCTGTCTTGGGGGAAGCCAAGAGCCGCCCGATACTGCTGGGATCCACCCTGGTGGCATCGAGTTGCATCAAAAACTCTGGCCGTCCACCACATACAACGGAGCGTGCGCATGCTGGCCGTGAGAGACATCAGTCTGATCTCTCTTCTTTTGCGGGATGGGGACGTGCACCCGAATCCAGGGCAGAGCTTCCGTATAGCCGCCAAGTTGAACATTCTCGGTTTTACACCTGGTAAGCACAAAAAGACGACACATCGATCTGCCAGTTTTCGTGGTCTACATCCTGCGCAAAATGGCATCGAAGCTTCTTTTGATGATCGTATACATGCCCTTCTTGAAGTCATTAAGACTGCCATCGATGAGACATAAGGCATCGTTCAAAGCCACAGCTTTGTAACACTGCTCGGTTTTTTCGAACGGGTGCTGGCTGCGAATGGCTATCTCAATTGGAAAGACCAAATGTGGCGGCTTAGCAAGCAGATATTACGTCGAAGAGAATATTAAACAGCTGACTCGGAGGGTAGACGGTGAGGCACACCAATAATTAGAGTAGTTTTGAACGTAGGGATGTTTTGTATTTTCTCGTATATATTTGTATAACGATAAGCGATTTTCGTATGAGGAAGGGGGGTTGTATAAGCCCTCTTAGAGTTTTTGAAAATGATTGTTTCATTTTGTGAGACCTCAAGACACACAGCTCACAAGTTGAATGGAAAGTTTGAAGCACGACAAGCATCTGCCACAAAGGCAAGTGACGTTCAAAAAATCAAAATCAGTCGATGATCACTTCTCATGATAGCTCAATGCCAGCGATCTTACAATCATCATAGATGGGAGATGATATATATATATATATATAAATATATATATGTGGCTGGATGAAACTGCATATGGCTTTCCTCATATACGTAGTCCAGTGAAGCACCAATGTCATTGACGCCTCTTGAGTGTAACGCCCCAAACGCTCATACTGAACGTTGGTGGAAGGGAAGTCAGACAAACGGTGGAGCCCAGTGGGGCTTCACTGAGGCTGAACCGTTTCAGCCCTGCCAATGGGTTCTCCATGGATACACTCGCAACTACTATTCGGCTGGTTATAGGCTTGACGATTCTTCCGATGATTTGAAAGCCCTTCGATGGCTTTCTTGGTTGAGACGTGTGCGATAGGCTGTGTCAAATAGCCCTAGATGGATCGATCACAGGATAATCGCGCTTGCGAGTCCACTTTCGATGAATCCCATTTTGACGTCAAATTCACGAGACATTTTGTGAGATTTTTCCGTACGAGCAAAATGATGATGAAAAAGCAAAAACTTTCCAATAGAAAAGGGGAAATTTCCAAACACGATGAACATACGCCCCCAATGGCAGGTAACGCTGAATAGACGTTGAATAAATCAGTTGTTGATCACTTCTCATGATAGTTCAATGCCAGCGATCTTAAAATCATCATGAATGGAAAAAAACAATATGTGCGTTGCGTGAAGCTAGATGAGATTTCCGGGGACGCGAATTGTGTGCGCATACTTCTCTGCGGAGCCACAGCACGGGAACGCGATCAAGTGGTGTTCCACAGGAAGCATGCATTTGAGGCTTAGTAGTACTTTTTCTTTTTCGTCTTGCCCTTGCTCGTCTTGTAGAATCCTTGCTTCACTTGACCTGCTTCAGCGCGTTTTTGCATTTGCTGCGCCGCCTGCTTTCTCCATTTTGACTTGCACTTCTTCGGCACATACGCAACGTTGAGTCGCTTTGACCGCTCTCGGCGCTGATTATTGCTTCTCCCCATAGAGTAGTATTTTCTCGGAATTCTTCCAAATCAAAAAATGACAAAGAGATACACAGATGAGAAAATTCACCAAAACCCTTTTTTACAGCGGAAGCGATCAAGCACGACCGATAAAGCGAGCCAATAACAATCGGGCCATCATAACTGCACATAATCCGCACTCTCGCAGGCTTTATACTCCTGCACGACACTCTCAACTTCCGCCCGACAATTCACGAGCTCTTCCATGCCATCAGCGAACAGCGAGTGCTTCCGGTAGGAGTCAAGGAAGACACCCCGCTTGTAGAGGACGTCATATTGCCGGCACAGACGAGCGAAGACACTCGCGATCGACGTCTGGTTCGCCATCATCAGCCCCGACACCCGATTGCTCTGCTGGACGTGTGGATTGGACTGGGCAAGCAGCAGCTGAATCGTCCGCGCCGACCACGGGGCGAACTGTGGAAGCTTCGGTCGAATTCGGCTCAGCGCATGGTGCATCTCATAGGGGTCGACGTCGCCTTGCAGAATCGCCAAGGCGCCGATATAACACCCGGCGTTGGCTGGTGTGTTGGTGAGCATATTGCCAGGCATGAGGAGCCGTCGGAGGACGTCGTAGGGGGATGTCTTCTGGACGACAGCTGTCGCGGTTCGGATGGCCATCGGGGTGTATCCGGCCGAGAGAAAGTGGCACTGGGGAACTGGAATGAGCGGCGCCAGCAGGCCGTCGAGTGAGGTGCACGGGCCGGACGGGAATCGCATCGTGAGGGTTGTCATGGCGATGACTCGCGCGACGATGGAGTTCATCTGGTCGATGGTCGGTGTCTCGAGCCGGAGCTGGTCGGCGGCGATTCGAGTGATCGCGCTGTTGTCGAGGACGATCGTCGCGTCGGCGTGTTGGATGAGCCGTTGCATCGTCAGCACGCTGTTGTATGGCTGGACGATGACGTCCGACTCGCCGCTCGTGCCCTGAAGGGGGAAGACGCTGTAGGTCTGGATGAGCTTCTTCGGGAAGCTGTCTCGCAGGTTTTCCAAAATGTATGAGCCGAGGCCGCTCCCTGTCCCGCCGGCGATGCTGTGCATCAGGGCGAACCCGTCAAAGTTCTCAGTGTTTTCCGCCTCCCGGTTGATCATGTCGAAAATCTTGGCAGACACGCTCTCGGCGGCATCGTACCCGGCCCCCCAGTTGTTCCCCGCACCACCGCCCTCGGGGTGGACGTAGATGTTCTCGGGGCTGAAAAGCCTCGATAAGGGCCCACGCTGGATGCTGTGGATGACACGCGGCTCGAGGTCGATGAGAATCGCCCGAGGGACATACTCGGAGGCATCGTTCTCATAGAAGAAAACTTCCTTCCGGTCGCCGATTTCCGCAGCGCTGTGTGGCACACCGTCGAGACCGATGCCGTGCTCTGCGCAGAGCTGCTGCCAGAGCTCGGTGCCGATCTGGTTCCCACACTGACCGCACTGGAGAGTGATAATCTCTCGGACCATTTTCTTTTTGGAATGAAAAGGGGTCCACCAATGGAAAGACGAAGGTATTTTCGTCAGAATACGAAGAGATGAAATTATTGACTTGCGTCAAATCAAAGTCTACCCAAAGCTCGTTGCAGAGACCGTCCAATTTGCTGCATCACCTCGAAAACACACTCCGAAGCAACCAGTCAGTCAGGGAGACATTGTTGACGATGTAGAGGACAGGCAGAAGGAGCATTCCCGCAAGTGACAAGAGCATACCGAGCATTGTTAGCCCAGCTGGCGTCGTCATGCAGGAAATGAAAATCACTTGCAGCAGCAGAAAGCTCACAATGTACGGCAATGCTCGGATGACTCGCCATGTCGAGGAGACGGAAGAAGGCTTCTCTTTCGGTGGACTCTTCTGTGCGCTCGGCAGTTGTAGCTCCCCAATTTCGTCATTCTCTGGGCCATCGACGGTGAAAGACAGCGGCGTCGGGGGAGGTGAGAATTGATACTTGTTGCCAGTTCGGCGATTCAAGTCAGCAATATACTCTTCCATTGACTTGTGAAAGCTGTTGAGTGCGTTTTGCGTATCGGCGCACTCGGTGTCAGAGTAGCTCTGTGGGCTTGGGTGGTGGGCTTCGGATTCGGATGGGGAGTCGGGCGGGGATTCAAGTGGGAAGCTGAGAAAGTGCTCGTGCGCGGACTGTTTGCTATCGCGACGGTCTGGTCGAGGATCGGCCGTGAAGGCGAAATTGGCACTGAGAAGCCCAAGAAGGAGGAATATGCCGCTCAGAGAATGGAACGCTGTTGAATCTCTATGAATCATGTCATTGAAAAGTCGTATTCAAAATTCGAAAAGTGGACGCTGCGAGAGGTGATGTGAACGTTTCGAAGGCAAAATTCCGCCGCGGAAACGGCGAGATTCACATAGAGAAATTCATCACTCCATTGGCTCTTCGCTCTTGGCATCTCTGATTTTCGTCGCGATTTTCTCCAGATGCAGAATTTCATCACGCAAAGACTGCGCCGTGTTTTGCAGCTTGAGGCGAGATGCCAATATTCCTTCAAAATCTGCTCTCGTGTTGAAAGGGATCATATCGGAGATCGGTTGCTCGACCAATTCATCTGGCCGATCAATGGCTGGCGGTCGAGTTGGACTGACGGCACGCGGCCTTCGAGCAGCTCTTTCTTCATGCATTTTCCGTTTTGCGGTGGGCATCGTCAATGGGGGATGGACGATGGCATCCAATTCGATGTTGGGGACGCTTTCAGGCTTCCCACCAACCGTCGATACTGATTCCCGAAGACCGTCGCTGAGAACGCACGCGAAATCAATGGAGTGGTGAAGAAAGTTGGGGTTGGAATATGTCGCCTCGATGACGCCACGTGAGGTGTCCAATTCGGCCTGATTTGATGTGGTCATTGAAGGTGCGATCGCCCACTCGACCATTCCACCGGCGCCATCCATCGCACACACTCGCGATCGAAGCACATCTGCCACAATGAATCGAAACCGCTCCGAAGGGGAAATTTCCTTCCCAACCGAAGAATATTGATGGTTTCCCACAAGCTGCACTTGCAGCGGCATTTTTGTTCGTCGACCCTTCTCTGGCATTTTTTGCTTCAAATATTTTCCCCGTGCGATTGAGAGAAAAATATCCCCGACTTGGCTGTGTTGTTTTTCATCTGGAAATAAAACGGGCGCATCGAGCCGCATTTCCTCCTGGAAATCGAGCTTCCGCGATCGTTTCGTACTCGAGCTTAAAATATCCGAAATATGCAACGCAAAGCTCTGTGCCGCACCACTGGAGACAATTAAATATCGCTGACAGGGAGAGAACAACATGTGGTCAAAGTGCGAAGAAAACTGCTTTTCGTACTCGATTGATCCATCTTCGAGGTTGATACAGCGAATGAAGCCGTCTTTTGTCGTCATAACGGCGCGGTCGCGTGCGAAAGGAAGGAATTGCGCGCAGAGCATTCGCGCGCTGGGAAATCGGAATGTGCCGACCGCGACAGGCCGTGTGGATTCCGACGACGCAGTCCGAATGATATCACCGACCGCCCACAGCCGGATGGTGTCATCTTCTCCGGTCGTCAGTATGTGGTCGTGCGAACTGGAGACGCTGATGGATGATATTCCGCCATAGTGAAGCACTTCCCAATGCTCGAGAACACGGCAATCTCCAATGCTCCACAGCGTCAAACCGCCCATTTTCCCACCGAGGATGAAAAAGTCCTCAGCCGGGTGGAGAAAGAAACTACTGACGTGCTCTTTTGCCGCCATCTCGATCGTATGCGGTTGAGTGGATTCATCCTTTTCTCGTCTTTCGAGCCTCTCCTTCTTCAGTCGGCGTCGTCTTTCGATTTTTCCTTCCGCTTGAAATTCCATTCCATTGCTGACTGTAAAATCTGCCGTCTGACGGGTTTTTACAAATATCGACTCCGTCAAAGTCTTGGAGAAGCTTTTGTGAAAATTCACTCTTGGGGGTGAATTGCGTATGGTAATGAGACAATCATGCGCCCTTGAATATCCACAAAACTTTCTCCCAACCGATGCATCACGCGAGCTGCTTGGAGTTTTCCCCTCACGCAATGCATCACCGATTGGCTTGCTGAGTGAAATTGAGCTGATCGATTTTGTCTCAGTGTCGACCTCGAAAGCTTTCCGCTCTGATGCTGAAAAAGCGACAATGCGCATTCGTAGAGAAAAACGACAAAGTCAAAAAAGTTATTGGTGCAGTCGAAAATTCCACAAAACTTCTCACATTCAAGTAAAATTCGGTCAGCGGGACTTTTTCTTCTGTGTCAACGAGTGCGCCTTCATGACCTTCTCGATGAAGTCAGCACACATCGACTGGGTCCAGTTGGACAGCTTGCCCTCTCGATCCACCATCGATCGAAATGCAGCTTCCCCTTTCACCTGGAAGTACTCCAAAGCATCTTTTATCTGTGTGGCATGCGCGTTCAGGTCAAGATTTCGGACTCCGCCGTCCTCGAGGTACTCCGCGAGCTCCCTGTTGGTGTATTTGGTGAGCGACAGCCTGTTCATCTGGCGCCGAAGGGTCGCTTGCGCTTTCTTATCGAGATTGGTATTGGCCCATTCAGACAGCTCCGAATGCCAATTCTCGCCGAAGGATTGCTGCACGTAACTCAAGCGAACCGGTGTGTTATCCTGGAAAGATGCCTCACCGCTGAGCAGCTTGTGAAGAAATGCGAATTTGCTTGAGCCGGTTTCTGCGGCTGATGCTGCGGCCGCCAGGCAAAATTTCTGATGGTACATAAGAAGCAATCGAACGCAACGAAACAAAATAGATAGATAGGGACCCAAAGAGGGCATTGGATGCCGGATGGATACACATTCACATTTTTTTCACAATTTGCCATCCAGTGAGTGGTCGCACAAAGGGACCTTTCACTCGTGCGATGGCCAGTAAATCTCTGCATGTGGGATCTTTCCGTGCTTCGTCATTCGACGCCATGTAGGCCTCAAGTGACTTACCAGCTTCTGTGTACTCGCCATGGGAGAGTTGAGCGAGTGCTTGATTATACTCCTGTAAAGGCATGAAATCGAGCGACTCGATACTTTCATATATCAGCAGACATGGGTTTTCCCGAAGAGATATTCCCCGAAGTAACCTGTCAAAGAGGAATCCCCTTGACTTTTCATGGATATACGACGTCCAGAGAAGCTTTCCCGAAAACAGTCCATGAAGCGCAGCAAGCTCATCCGCCTCCCGGACGAATGTGCCCGTAATTTGTGGGACTTGAAATTCATCGTCCCCAGCGATCTCAGCGGTGCCATCTCCGCCATGAATCAACACAAGCCATGATATGTTGCATGCGGCGAAAAGCTGTGACTTTACTCGCATACTGTTGAGCAGAGTTACTCCGCAGCGGCGAGCGACGTCGATATGGGATTCGACGTGGGTAAAGGCGTTCCAGGCAAGACGAAAAACGAACGGATTGACCGATACGAGTGTTCCGTGATGCGCCTCCGCTGTAGTGAGTATTGTCGGGTAGAGCTCCATGATGACTTTTCGACGCAACTCTGGATCGTATGCACTCTCCGCCGTGGAAGAGAATGTGACGTCTATCAGTGTGAAAGACTTTTGTGTGGATGTGCTTCGCGAGACCGGCGACTTTTCAATGAGGTTCGGAAAGTCTTTCACTGTGAAAGGGAGCTGAGGTGGCTTGCTTTTTCCAGTGATTCGGAATTTCCACCAATTGGAAAGTTTCATTCGGCTGCTGTGGTGTTTTGGCTTCACAGTGAGCGGTATTTCTGACGGGTCCTGAAAGAACTCTGAGAAGCCTCGTCGAACTGCGTGTGGAAACGACTTCCAGGTGTGTTCGACGACGTTCAATAGTTCAACCAGTGCGATTTTCAAGGAGGAACACTGCATTGTGGAAGTCAAATTCCGGGCGTTCCGAAAATCAAGGTTGGCAATATATTCTCCAACTTGCTCGGCAATTGAGATTTCTGCTACATATGATGTTCGTTTTCGCTGGAGCAGATAGAATTTCCAAGATAAAAGCACGCTCACTGAGCACAAAAACACAAAGCTGGTTGAGAATGCGATAAGTGCAAGCAGTCGGGGATTGTCGAAAATGCTCGGCGGGTTGGGGAGACAGCAATCTTTTCCGGGCTCGAATTGATGGAATCCCTTCTCACACGGTACACAGTCCTGTTCTTCCTCGGTCCATTTCGTCATGATAGGACAGTCTTTCATATGTTTTGGGACAAGGAGAAAGGGTTTTCCACCGGTGATGGATTTTACCTGTTTTCCCGCTAATGTCCATTTGAATTGCCGACTTGATAGGTAGTTATGTGCAATAGACGGAGCCGAAAAGTCAAAGACCGATAATATATTATTGCCCTCCAGGTTTATTGTTCGATTCGATTCGCAGGGAATAACGAATCGCAACAAATCACTCCTCGCAATTTGCTTCCACAGGGAATTTCGCCATACCGTCACGTTGGCTAAAAGAGTGCCTGTCCGGTGCATGCTTTTATCATAAACATAACGTAAGCCGCTAGGTTGGTAAGGGTTTGCAGTCTCTCGGACCGACAATGTCTGGTTGAGGAATTTCCAAACGCTCGCTCCGTAGGCTTCGCAATAGCATAATTGAAGGGGGCCAGTGTATGATCTCCAGATACCAGCAGTTTCTGTGAGTGGAAGAGAGCTCGCACGGATCCATGAAGGGGAGAAGAGTGCAAAGTCAACCTTCTGGAGAGGTGAATGAAGTAAGGCTTGGGCGAAGAACGCCGCAGTGGAAGCCCGTCGCTCTCGAGCGGATGACTCGATGCCAAGATCAATCTTTTCATCGGAAAACAACAAATGATCGGACAAATCATGCCATCCGGGGTCCTTCGAGAAAAGTGACCATATCGGCTGTGCAAAGCTTGTAAGATCAATCACTTTGTGGCTCACAATTTGATTCAATTTTCCGTCCCAGTCGATGGAGGCAGCTTGATGATTATTTCGAGGAATATACACAATCGTCGTGAAATTTCCATTTGCGAGCTCGATACTTTGCCTGTCCGCCACTTCGACAACAATGATGTCAACAAAAGGTGAGTCTACGTTCGGTGGGTCAATGCCTATTCGTGTGGTGATGTACTTGATAATCGTCAGGTGCGGGTGATATTCTTGTTGCGCGGGCTTGACACGAGATTCAATAAAGGTGTGCAAATCATACACTGGAAGGTTGGATAGGCTTTCACACGCGAAGGCCGAAAAAAGCAAAGTTCGAAAGCCGTTCTTTTCCGTTTTGACGAATGTCGAAGTGAACGCATCCAGGCGAAACGGTGGATCAATAATGTTTGAGCAAACAATGGGTAGTTTGGATGGATTCTCGAAATGCTTGAATGAAAGGAGCTTCTCGACCGAAGTATCTGTAAAACGCATGGATTTTGGCACGAGAGCATCGATTTTTACTCCATCGAAGGCATAGTGAAGGACAGATAGCCCGTTTTCGTTCCGATGGAATATTTCAGCTTGATCATCGACCGCCAGACAGGAAAAGAAACTTTCATTTTCTTTGAGAACCGTTTTTGAATCAATTAAAGCCAGTCGAAGTCCCCTCCAGCTATCAGAAACAGCTTCTTTCAAGTCTGTCCGATTGACGTACGCATTACCAACGGTACCAAAGAATAGTCGTTGGCGATATTGGAGATCAACCTCGTGACTCAAAAGACAGATAGGGAGAAAGCATTCCATTCCAGCTGTGAATATGATCAAGTTGGTGGAAGAGTGTACTCACAACATTGATGCCTCCAACTTGCGTTATGGGCGGCCATTGTACTGTGAAGGGAAAATACGGTAATGGGAATGAACGTGGGTTAGTCTCGGGATTGGAAGCTCTTTTACTTTTGTCAGTCTGACTGTATGAAAAATTGTCAATCTCGCAGTATGGATTCGAGAGGTATGAAAATTGATAGTTTCGTCCCCCCACCCTTTGGGTTACTGCTGTGAAGTTTTACTTGGAAAACATACGAAAAAGGTCATTTTTTTGAACATCGCCTGAACGCATGCGATCCAAACCGCCCAAAGGCAGTGATCACTCAGTAGGTGGGAGATGAAATGTAATCACGATGGAGATTGGCGAAGCTTGCTGTCAATAATTCAATTTCTTACCATAACCAAGGAAAAATTCAGCTTTCAACAAAGAGTTTTACCGTCATTCGAGCTCAGATAAGCAGGGAAAGACTCAATACGATCATCAATTTGGGAAAATACATCTGGTGGTACATGATAGAAAATACGATACAAAGGAAACTAAATGATAAACGCATATCAACAAATGAAAAAATCGACCACGACGGTAAAAGATTCGCATCGAAAAACCCGCCTATTAGCCCATCTGTTCATTCCGAATAAACGCACAAAATATATCATCGATACAGATTGACTGCAAGCTATGCCTTGTTTTCCGAACTCCGCTTGATGATGGAATTGTTGTACGACTCGAGCTGTGTACGGAATTCCCCCATTCCAGATTGTGTTCGTTGGTCGGCGTTGGGTTCTTTCTCAGCAATTGGCTTCACCAAGTATGTTTGACATTCGCTGTCTTTCCCGTCCTCACCACTCACCGCAGTTGTGAAAATGAGATTTTTCGACTGGTTGCCTTGGGTGGGACTAATCTTGAAGGACTCCCCAAGCGGAAAGTTCATTCGATTGACACGATTTCTCGAATCGTGGAAAAGCACTCTGCCAAAGTTTGATTCGGATGAAACTGCCTCGATATTCCCATGCAAATCCTTGTGTACCGAAAGCTTCAATATGCCTGGCCCAAGCTCACTCCATGCCTTGTTTGTCGCATCGAACCGAAAGGCCTTCACGTGGCAGCGAGCGACAACGACCTCATCCTCGGGCACTGATAGCTCGTGGGCTTCATCCGCTGGCTCCTCCTGTGCGAGATCATCCTCCGATTGATCATGCGCCTCTGCTTTTGCTTCACTTTGGCGCATGGCCGTGCTGGTAAAGCTGGGATCAACTTTCCAGCCAGACGCGAACGGGGTCGCGGATTTGAAGAGGTCAGTACTTGGGGCATCTACCTCCGTCTTTTCGCCAAAGACGGATTTCGCACTAGTCATTTGTTTCAGTATTTGAGCGAACGGATTTGTACTTTTTGGAGCGGTGACGACTGCCTCTACTTGAGGGGCTTCAGCCTTTGATGCTTCCTCAGTGGCGACTTCCAACTTCTTTTCTGTAGTCAAATTATCGGGCTTTGTTTCTTCCGTCACCGGTTTGCTGGCTGCTTCCGTTGATTTTGCGTCCTCGCTGTCTTTCGTCTGCTTGAGAAAAACGGAGGCGAATGGGTTTCTTTCCGTCTTTTTCTCCTGGTCGCTCGTCGCATCAGATTTCATTCCTTTGTGATAATTCGGTCGTCGGATCTTCCGGCCCTGCAGCTCTTCAGCGGAAGCCCGTTGCATCTCTTTCGGCAACTCGTCGACGTCGACTTCATCGTCTTGAAAGTCTCGTTTTCCCATTGGAGTCAAATTAGGCAAATAACTGAACGAAAGTTTTCTACAAACATATGTCGAAAAATCCTCAAAAAATACTAAAGGTTTCGCCAAGCATCAAGTGGCACCACTTGCATCTCCTCCATCGATTCGCTGTGGAACGACGGAAACCCATCTCTTACGGTTGTTCGTCGTTGGGCCCCACACCTCTAGGAAACGCCCAACAGGTATAATCGTCTCCACAGTTTTGTAAATCTCCGAATGGATTGACGTCCCACTTTTCAGGTTTTCGACTGCACCCGCCTGGGTAAACCTGCAGCACGGACTTTGCCGAGACACAATCGTCCTCGAGTAACACGGCGGACAGAGCTCGGTTGGGTCATCGTGATGGCGTTTATCATACATAACATCGACACCCTTTTGGAGATTCAAAGCACCAGATTTGACATTCTGCTTAAAGATGAATAGCGTCGATGATGACTCCACCAGACGGACAGTGGTGTAGCTACTCTCGAAGGGGTACCGAATGATCGATTGGGTCTGATTCACTCGTGCATCGCACATGTTGGAATGGGACAGCCCATTGGCATATATGGGCTGTGGGTGATTTTTCGAACTTTTCCCAGTTCGCACAAACGTGATATACTCCGCGTAGTCAAACCCGAGCGATTGCATATAGTCCATGGCGTAAGGGACGTGGTACCGCGGTAGCCAGAGAAAGACAACCCCACTACCCGGCAGGAGCGTGTCAAGCGGCACGTGCTGCAGCGCCCTCTCCGGAGTCTCATACCCCGGTTTTCCCCACGGAGGGTCAAGAAGCGCAGCAGCAAAGGGGGCGGAATAAAACGGGAAGATCGCCGCTTGCGCTGGCTCGATGGGCGCTGGCTTCTCAAGGCTCTGCAGCAGCCATCCCCAGTCGCATGCTGCGAGGGTCAATGGTTCAAACAAGATATTTTGGTATAAAGTGCCGAGATCGAGTGAGAAATCGGAGGCGCAGAGGATTTTCCGTTTTTTTATCTTTCTTGGTGGTAGTGGTGGTGCCTTTCCCATATTTGAGTCGTTTTCTGGGGCGGAAGGAAAATCTAGCGTTTCATAGTTTTCTCAAGAAAAGAACACAAATAATTCGATTTCCCATGGATAGACGAAATCAACTCAGCCGATACTTCAACAAACCAAACGGAATATTTACTCTTGACAGAGAACACATCGGACATCTCGGATAATGTCACTGCATTCAGACGCTTGTGTGCGTAACTCCTCTGAGGCGTTTTCCCATTCCGACGACTCTGTTATGGAATGGAGCGAATCCGCGAGGGAATCAATTTGAGATACATGCTGCGAACGATTGTCGGTCTCACCCACGTGCATCGCATCGATAAGCTCTATAACTCGGAGTGCAATCGATGCCACTGCCGCAGATTGGGCATTCTCCCACCCGACCCGACGCCTGTCGCATTTCTGAAGCGTCTCGATCGCTCCGGTGATGCCCGTCGTCCGCAGTTGCGCTTCCGCGAGTCGACCGGAAATATACCAAGCATCGTCGGCCTCTGTGTCTCCGGGCAGCATTCCATAGGCTCGCTCAAAATACCGCACCGCCACAAGGGCTTTCCGCTGTCCAAAGTAAATATCGCCAAGGCTCACCACCGAATTGACATGCAATTCACCTCCCGCGTTGAGCGCAACGATTGCGTCAAACACAATTTTCGCATCTTCACGCGCACCGACGCAGTCAAGCACAACCGCGGCGTTATGGTGTGCGATGAGATTATTCGGAGCCATCACCATGGCCTCTTGGTAGCATTGCAGCGCCGACTTGACGCCATGCATGTCGATCGCACATCCAGCGCTGATGTTGGCGAGAACTGCCGAGAAGAGTGTGTTTCCTTCCTGTGTCCGCAGGAGGCTCTGTGTGGTCGGATCGAGTGGACCTCGCGGGATCGAATGTTCGACGCCAACGAGATCTGCCAGGAGCAGAATATCGAGGGACGATGGTTGGAGCCGCAGGATGAGTTTGACGATGGATGCGCTGGTCGAGTATTCCATCGTTTTATAGGCACAACAGGCGAGGCCGAGAAGCGAGTCGAAGACACCGCCAAGCGAGGCCGCATCTCGGAAAAGTACCGCCGCTCGGTGGTAGTCTGCTTGATTGTATTTGTGCATGGCTAAGTTGTGGAGAAGGACTGCTTGGAGGAGTGTGTCCGCCTTGTGGTCATCTTCACTGACCAAAAGTCTCGATTGCTCTTCTTCGGGGGTGTCTCGGCAGGCCACAGCCAAGGCATGGCGATTCAAGGCGCAGACTGTTCGATCGTATGGATTTCCACTTTCATCTAGTAACTTCCAGGCGTGTATCATACTTTGCAGTGATTCGACGGGATTCTCACGCTCGGCGATCGATCGAATGGCCCAGCATTCTGAGTCACGGCCGCCATCCAGCGCGGTGAGCTTTTCGATGTATTCCGATGCGCCGTCTGTGTCGCGGCTGAGCAGACAATAGGAAAATTGCTTTTGCGCCGTGAGATTGCCGGATTTCTCAAGCACACCTTCGATGGACGTACTGTGAATCGCTTGCGAGGCCAAATGACTCCCGAGAAGATATCCAATGAGCGATGGGTGGGCGTTCTCGGGATCGTTGTATGTCTCGTGGCTCTTGCGGTATTCCTCGAGGGATTCGGTGTATTCACCACAGCGTTGGAGGGTCCGTGCAAGCGTATAGGATATGTACGCGGCGCTGCGCCTATCGGTCTTTCGGACGGATTTCTTCATCTTTCGTACAATTTCCACAGCCTCTGCCGGTGCAACCGTCTGCAGTGTCGCTTCACAGACAGTCCACGTGATCAGATACGATGTCGTCCATTGGTTGTCACCGAGACGGCCGATATCTTTCAGAATGGCTTCAAAGGATTCCACGGCGATTTCACTGCTGCAATCGACGGCGTGGAGAATATTTCGGAATATTTTGAGTTCGATGGTGTCGATGGAGGCAGTCGGGGACTGTGGACATTCGAGCGCTCGCGTCACACACTGCAGTGCCGTCGCTGTGTTGCCCGTGCGGTAGTGGACCAAAGCCAAGCCAACGAACACTTCTCGAGGGGGTTGGGCGTAATGCTGGAGAATCGTTCTGTATCTCTCGAGCGCACTTTTCGTATTGCCGATAAAAATGCAAATGAGGGCATCCATGAGGAGAAGGGCAAGGTTGAACGGATGGAGTCGAAGATACGCACTCAGTCGTTCCTTGGCCTCGCTGACCTGGTCATCACGGAAAAGCGTGAAGGCCTCAAGCACAACGAACTGTGGATGACTCACCAACTTGTGGTGCTTTCCACACTTTTGCAGAATAGAGATTGCCTTCTGTGTATTATAGAAGGCATTGGCGTGAATGATCAAATGGCGAAGAATATGCAGTATCGTCGGTGTCGACGCCCCATGGGTGGCAAGGAGAATGTCCAGTACCGAATCAAGGAAATGGGCAAATTTCTCGCTCATATCGTTTTTCAAGCAGTCATCTCGGAGTAACTGGAGAATTTGTTCGGTTTGGGCAGTTTCGCAGAATATCGAGTAGAGCTCTCGGGGGTGCCAGTTATCTCGAGAGAGACCCGCGAGTATTCTGACACTGACATCCCTGGTGGCTTTCGCATCAGATGTCTCTGGAATACGCATGGAATCGGCCATCATCTATCTGCGGAGAAGCAAATTTGAAAATGATTTTGACAATCAATAGAATCGAGCGAGCAAAAATGAATCTCTCCAATCACAAACAAAATCTCTCGCTGCGAAGGCAGTCTCTACTCGGCCTTTTTCCCCTTGCGCTTCTTCTTCTGCCCTGCAAGTGCAGTTTCAATATACTCCAATCCGTTGGAGATTCCCGCCTCCGTCATGGCTTTTGCCAGAAGCTCCTTGTACGAGCTCCTTATCTCCACCCCTTTCACGGCTTTCGCAGCCTCGCAAATTCGAAGCCCCTGTGTCCATGAGAATGGAGCGACGTTGCGGATAGCTTTGTCAAATATGTGCTGATTTGGGCGCAAACTCCGCTGGCGAATTTCATGCAAAATCTTGCTCGACTCTTCCCAGGCTGACACCTGCGTCGTGGCGAGTGCCTCGAGTGCGAGGTTGTAGGTCGTCAGGTCTCTCACTGCGACTGTGGAGTTTGCATAGACTTCCCATGCCCGGTTCGAAAGGTGTAGCCGCGAGTAGGCATTCAGTGCCAGGTTAATCGTCATCGTATTCGGCTCAACGTGGGAATCAGACATATGCTTCAACGCGCCATTCACCATCTCCCCATGGTCCTTCGCGGCTGTGAGCACGCAATTATACTGAAAGGTGCTGAGTTGAATTCGTCGTCGAGTCATCTCACTCACCAGAGAAGTTGCCCCTTGCCAATCACCACGCTTAGCGAATTGCATGAGTTTTTCGTCAAAATTCTCTTCGGGCTGACTTTGGCTCTCAACATGGCTCCCAGTAGTTATCGGCTGGGACTCACGTTCGGAGGTCGATTCGACTCGTGCCGCACCCGCATCGTCCTCCAGTTGATCATACGCCTCCGGTTGGGATTGGCAGACCTGCTGGTAGGCCGCGATTTGTGCCGGTGCAATGTTCTTATGGTAGACTTTATGGACGGCTTGCATCGCCTCGACAAGCGACGTGTCCATTTGGTACTGCTGAAAGTACGGGACGATGCGGTGAATGAGCCGATCGGTGTAGGCGCCACACTGGATGATGACATTATGTGCCTCTCTGACGTGCTCCTGCGAACCTCCCTCGTCGGTCTCAATACACTGCATCACCGCAAGTGCCAGTCGGGTCCCACGAATTTCAAACTCTCGGTGAGCCTTTGCTCGGGAAAATGTCACCCAGGCCTCATGAACCATCTGACGGGCGGCGTAGGTATTCATCACAGCCGCGAGGAGATCTGCCTCGATGACCTCATCGCCATCAATGAAGGTTGCGATGATATCCTGGATGTTCTCATTCGTGCACGACGAGACGAGACTGGCATACATTCCCTGATCGGCATCGCCTTGCGTTTGAAAGCCTTTGATGATCGAGTGGGCCGTGTTGGAGTCGCCAGTCTTCACGTAGGCTCGAATCAGCGCCGAGCTGTGCAGTTTTCCAATCTGATTCATTGACGACCGAAGGTGATTGTGGACGCCGCGGACTGCCTCGAGTGCCTTTGCCCGGACGTCGCTCGACCGCATGTTGGACATGCAGAGTGACTGAATGACATTGAGCTCCATCATGCCGAGTGGGTCATGGATGACTGGCTTGTACTTGGCGTAGAGTTCAGTGGCCCGCTGCCAGCCGCCGGTGGCGTCACAGCGCACCGCCGAGAGCATCGTGAGGATAACGGCCCGTCGGTTGATTCGATTGGAATTGGATTCCATCTCCGCAAACAGGGCGATGACCCTCGCAAAGCCTCCAGTGCGGTATTCCAGCAGCAAGTTATAGTAACAGAGAATGGAGTCAATCCCTTCGATGGGGAGATTTTGGACTTCGCCGAGGAGCCGTGCGAAGGGGTCCAACGCGTTGTGCGCTGCGAGCCGTTGGAGCATAATTCGGATGTGCTCAGCGGTGAGGACATTTCCCGTTTTTGCCTCCCGGAAAGTCGTCCATGCCGATTCATCGTGGGGACTAAAGGCAAGCTTGTATGCAACTGTTTCTAACTGGCGAGTGGTGGAAACGGCCGACTGCATGCGGCCACGCTGCTCTGCCCATTCGGCATTTTTGGTGCGGACTTCAAGAATTCGCCGACGCTTTTCTTCTCGCTCAAACTCGATGACGGCGAGGCGTTCGTTCTCTTTGAGTTCCTCCTCTCGTCGTTTCGCCCATTGCTTGGTGAGCTCTTGAATATCGGGAACTTTTCGAATTTCTTCAACGGGCGCTGCCGGCTCTGGTGCCAGCGATAGTGGCTCATCGTCGGGAAGCGCTTCAAGGTTGAGGGATGTCCGGTGCCGCTCGGAGGGTCGCTGGTGTAACGGAGACACACTGCTTTCGCGTGATTCAACTGGTGCCTGTGGGTGCTCGTCAATTTCAGTCGCTTGGACTGGGCTGTCTTTGGGAATTCGGAGGACGCCTCGAACATCAATGACGGAAAGATCAGCGGCCTCGGGCTCCGGAGAGGGTGCTGGTGTTGTATAAGACGTCTCAAGCGGCGCTGTCTCAACTGACTCTATCGGTCGCAGACCAACCAAACGCTCTTTACTCGCTTGCATGAGCTTGACCATTCCGGGAATATGGAGTTTCAAACCTTCCGCCGCACCTGTCGAGGACTCTGGGAATTCACGCTGGGACGATTCGGCCCTTTGAGGCGTCGGCTTTTTCAACACGACCGACCCGTCAAACAGCGCCGGCGTGTGCGGTGCCCCATCCTGGCTGCTGGCCAAGTCGGTGATGAGAGACCGTGGCTTCACTGCTCGTGGGGCGACACCAAGGGCGAGGCTGTCAGCGCTTGCAACGGAGGGACTGGATGGTGACCGACGCTTGGACTCATCATCGCGCGCTTTGAGAGGCTTCCACAGTCCTAATGATGGGACAGACGAAATATTCACAGCTGGGGCTTTTCCAATGATTGGCCGCTTCGACCGAATTTTTACGCCGGACGAGTCTTTTTTCCAGGCGTGCGTCGTCAGCGACTGCATGATGGCGTGGTACGTCTTGAAATCGAGGTCGACACCACTTTTCTTTGCCTCGTTAAATACATTCACAGCGGTTCTCCACATCGTCCGATGGGAGTATGGCGGCATATGGCCAACCAGACTTGGGTTCATGGTAATGACAAAATGAGTAAAATTGGACATAACCGCGTGGGTGAGAATTATCCGTCTCAAAACTATGCTTCCTCGACATTCGTTTCACACGATTTATCTGAGCTTCAGCGCGGCCTGGAGGGCCTCATAGGTCTCAATGTATATATCCAGGATGGCCTTTTCTTTATCTGTTTTTGCAGTTGATAATTCTTCCCGACATTTGAGCAATTCTCTATCCACGTACGCCGACTCAAACTCCGCCAGTGGAATCGCCTCGACAGTGTTAATGTCGATCCCCCCATCATTGTTGACATGTGCAAACCCACCAGATGTGAAATATTTCTCCGTGAGCCCTGGGCCTTTTTCAATTTCGATAACCCCTGGGACAAGTTTGGCAATAGTATACTCATGGCCAGCTTTCACACCCATCTCTCCGTTTGGGGTGACAAGACGCAGACTGTCGACTTGCTGCTGCTTGAAAATGAGGTCATCCTGCCTCGTCATGGTGAGGATGAGCTTGGGAAGTGGTTCGAAGGATGCGGAAATCTCCTTGTCGGTGACTTTTTCAATGAATGAGAAACCCTCTGGAAGTTTCGCATTGGCCATTCGACGCTTCAGTTGTGTACCGCTCACAAGGGCGCGCGTGGATCGTGACAACATTACTATGCAAAATGTGAGTAGGGAGAAGACGTACAATGAATGAAATTGGTCGACGGTTGCCAATTTGAATCTCAATTATGACATAAACAGTATTCTCGTCTGGTCTCCACAACGTTGTTCACGTTGCGATGGCGATGACAAACGAATGTATAAAGCTGTGAGCAGATGCGGGATTTTTCACAATCTCCACGTGTATTCCTTATTCTGTGCGATATTCGACATTTGCTTCGTTCGCCATCTTTCGTATAATCGCTTCCTTCCCTTTGCTGATGGATTTCAGCTCAGCAAGGAAGGCGATGTGGAGGGCATTTCGTGTCAGCATCTTGAGTTTTGGCTTTCGCTTGGAGTCATTCCGTTTCAGCATCGTGCTGGCTTCCTGTATGTGCCACGGCAGAATTTTAATGGACAACCGCATCGTCCTATCTGCGTTTGATTCACCGGGCGTCGTGGCCTTCTTGGGCTTTCGCTTCTCCTTCTCCGCCTCGGTAATGCATGCGGTGTGGGCATGGACGTTTGCGGCAGTGAAATCGTTATTGCAATCAATGCATGTGAGCCGGTGAGACGCACAGGTCTCAATGTGTTTTTTGAGTTTGGGCTTTTTGATCGTCTCCGTGCACGATGAGCATTCAAAGGAAACCATTTCGTTTCTGACGGGAAAAAATATTTTTTCAAATGCAGTGAGTACTGACTATTCCATCACCCACTCGAAAGAAAGCACTATCATTCATACACACGCAACACGCGAGTACTCACATGCGCACACAATCTGCCGCAGCATCCCGCAGGGGCGTTGGCGTTTTCGCGATCCCCTGTAAGAGAATTCGTTGCGTCTGGATGTACTTAACAGCGCATCGTTCGACACACTTCACTTCATCCACAGTCAGATCGCTTGTACCGGTACCGACGACACTGGGGGCCATCGGGGTTATCGAGGCGACGTAGTCTGTCGCTCGGGTCACATACTCGGAAAATGAAGGCTTGACTTTTGGGTTCCGGAAATCAACGCACATGTCAAAACACGTGTTTGTTGCTTGTGTTGTTGCGGCTTCTAGCTTGAATGCCTCTTTTTTCAGCGAGCTATTCATACAGTTACGAGCAATATGGGGAAAAGGGAGAATTCTCGTTGTAGGCTCAAAAAATGAAAAAAAACAGCATGAATCGGAAAGCTTTCTTCACAACTTCAACAAACAGATTGGTTCATCCATGGATGATTGTGGCACACTTTCTCTATTGGTGGAAGCACTCGTTAAATGACGCTGAGATTCTGGTTCGCCGTCGGTGAATGCATAGGTGTGAAATGGTCGAACCCCCCACGCTGGGAAGAAAAGTCTATCGACCCCCTCCGAGCGAGGGTATTCACATTCGACACACACCGGCTCCCTCCAAGAATTCGCCGTCGAGCAGCTCCAGCAAATCCAATATGGAAGGTCAAACGGAGCGTGTCGCTTTCGGAACACATTGTGCTGAAGACTCACACGCCGAACACTGAATGGGAAAATATATGTGGCCTTTTGACTGCCTCGTGTGTTCAGCGAGGCGCGATGAATCGATATCCATTCACACGCCAATATACCCCGACGACTCGCCTGGGTGTCACGAGAATCATCGTCACTGTGTGCTGCACAGCTCGACGGACCCTTGGTGAAGAGTGCCCACGTCCGTGGATGAGGCATTCGGCATTGACTGCAAAAATCTCGAGAGACACATGCAAGTGGACGAGCGCTTGGGGAGTATTTGCGACGGGATTCAGCGAGCACTTTCTGCTTCCGAAAACACCACATGCAGCGAAATGACTGTGCTTCACACTTCCAGCATCTCCGCTCAAATGGGGAATTCTGCGCCCCACAGCCACACTTCCAGGTAAAGTACGGAATGGACGCCGATCGGCGAGCATTCACGCCGCAGTCTCTATCGTCACCCGCAAAGTGAAATGTCCCACAGCGATCACAGGCCATGAGCTGGGCCTCTCTCGCGTCGCACCCCACTTTCAACTCCCCGCACTGCAGGCAATATGACGACTTGGATGATGTTTCATTTGGGTTTTGATGTCGACACTGCGGGCATTCCCAGAAGTGCCTTTCATCATATCCATTGCACTCGGAACAAACCTTCCCTTTGACGGGAACGCGGCAGGATGGACAATACCACAAGTTCGCTCGCGCCGCTTCCGCATGCCATGTGGACTGTTCATGACACGTCGGACATCGTCGAGCGGCCACAGCTGAGGGATACGTTCTGCCGCACTGACAGGTGTAGCCAGAGCAATTTGAGCAGATCGTCGTGCTTCCGGGATTTATCGCCCGGTCGAAAAGGGAGAGCGTATCAACATCAGCGAATATCTTTGCAAAGTCGGCCGAGGCCACGTCTTTTGTGTCGTCGCTATGTAAGAACACCAAGCTATCCTTGAGATTCATATCATCAACTGGCATGTGCTCGCGCATACTTGCCCAGTTCAAGTGCGCCATCTGCGACTCGCCCGACACGCAATGGCATCTCCACCAGAATTCCTGCGGTGACGCCAAACGATACGCCGGATGGCTCAGCAGCTTGAGAAGCCTCGGGGTGAGCACAATTCGCTTGGGGTGCTTTTCGAGGAATTTCTGGGCAAAATCCTTGGAGAACCCAAGTGAGCAAAAGTGCAATATGCTGAGAAGGGCTTCGAGTAAAAAGCCGGCGGTGTTGCAGAGGTTACACAGTACGTTGTACATGTGCTTCCGGTGTCCACGCATGATAAGCATCGAGAATTCCTTCCATACCGCACGCTTATAGGAGTGAAACTCGGCCGTCATACGAGCCTTGGCGCATTGTTTAACGGTGGAAAACAGCTCCTGGCCCTGGGCGATGATAATTTTTAAAGTTCCAGCGTCTCGGCGCAGTAAGATGAGTGCATTTGAGAGGGTTTGCTTCCAGCACGCGCGGCGCTTCTCGACTGAGCAGATTTCTTTATTCGACATGGCAAAGTGTCGAAAGTCACGACAGGGCCCCTGGAGTAAACTCACACAAAAGGCTCGAGGGAAGGCAACCGACCCATCCATGGAACACAGCGTGTCGTATGCTTCTCGCAGCAGGAGAGCGCGATAGTTTCGAATATATTTTCGAAGGAAAAAATCGCCGCCTCGTGCAGTGATGAGATTGTGCACGTGATGATGCTTCTCTGGCCACTGCCGACGGAGCAGTGAGATGAGACAGGCGTGGAAGCGATCAAACTCTTCGGGGAAGGTCTTTGTGACGACGGTGCTGTCAAAATAGACGTTACCGCAGATGGCCGATACGACTTTGCCAGTGGTGAGGGTCTGATCGGCCATTGGCAGCCAGAACGAAATGAGATTTTCGAGAAGGTCGACGGAGGCGAAACGGACGATGAATGGAAAGATTTGGTGGAAAGCAGTTTTGAAGGTTTTCTCGAGGTCGGATTTTATGCAATGCAGGTGGGCTTTGAGCGTATCCGTGGATGGCTCGAGAGGCGTCTGATAGCTCTTTGGGGCGCTTAGCTGAGTCATTCGCGGCAACTGTAAGCAGTGCGTAGTTACGGCGATAACTGAAAACCACCCAGTAGTGGGGAATTCATCGGCGTTTGGGTCCGAAATGAGACTCACTGCCGTTTGGACGGCATCCCACTTCCAGTCGATCGTGGTGCGCCTCCAAATGGGCCCGATCAGATTCCAGGGAAAATAGAAGAATTTCGAAAACGACGCTCTATCCTTGCGGTATGCCACAACTTGCGCGTTTCGCTGGATAAGTGACAAATCGTTCGATGGCGTAAACGTCGTATTTTCAGTGTGTCTCTTTTGTTGGAAATTAAGTTCATTGAGAAACAAGAGCATCGTGGCACCCAGGGCGTCGATACCAAACTCGTGATGGGCGCGCAGAAATGCATACACCCACGTGAGGAAGGGAGACCCCGGGACACACATGCTGAGCATTTCCACGAGGAGCTTCGCACATCCAGCATCCGTCAGGTAGAACCGACCAGATTGCAGCTCACACAAAACTTCAAGCACTGTGCATGGAATTCTAGCGGTTTCATCTGGGATATGCCTGTCATAGACCAGCGGCTTGCGCTCAACTTTTTCATTGCTGGGACGGTGACGAGTACTTATCCGAAAAGGCGGACGCCTGGGGATGCGCTGCATCGCATGGAAGCTCGATGTGTATAGTTAAGACTCGAATGCCACCATTTGTAGGACTCCACGACTGATAGTGAAAATAATAGCGTGTATGAAGGGAATGCCTTTGAGCATGAAGCAAAATACTCTCTAAAGCAAACATCAAACACAATTTCCGTGATTTTTCTGGAATAAACATATAGTATTTTTCAGGGCGCACATATTACTCGTATAAAACTTGTGACTCGAGCAGATACTCCGAAGCTTCTTCGCCGACTATGAGACTCGATTGCTCTGCGTTTCCGGAGGGCCTCGCGACAGTGTCAACCAAGTGGTGGCTCGATGGGCTCATCGGGGCGGAGTGTGGTGTACTTTGGGCCGTGGCAAGGAGCGTATCCATTGAACCGATTAACATATCCTTATCGAAGAAGGGCGAGCCCTGGCCCAGCGAAAGGTCTTGCAGGGGAAAACTCCCAGGCCGCTCGGTCCCATGTGGTGTCGCGACAAAGGTTTCAGCGGTGGGGCCTGGTTGGCTCGAGCCGGGTTCATCCTCGGCGTTTTGAATCGATTCTTGTGTCCCTTTGAACTCGGCGGGAAGTCGCTTGCGGATGGAGCTCACAAAGAGAAGCCGATAGTACTCGGGAACTTCCGGCAGCTTGGTTCGTGTAAATTCGTGGGTGAGCTCCTGGAGTTTTTCAGATGGGATCCTGGACGTGTAGGGCAATACGGCACAAACCAGAGCAGCGTTCGCCACGGGATTCTCAGAGACCGACTGGAGAAGTGCATGAACGATTGCCATAACTGCCCGGCGACTCTCGTCTGTTTGTGGCATAAAGTGCGTTTGAGCGAGCCGATAGCAGAGATTTTGAAAATAGTTGAGATGGGACGGAGATTGATCATTCTCCTTGAGAACGGCATGTGATTTTTGAATAATGTTGAGTTCAAATCGTATCCCAAGAGTGAATGGGCTCTCCCTGGCGTCGATGGAAGAAAGAAGTCGGCTCTCTCTGTTGTGGTGAAGTTCGCGCTTGACGAAATGAAAGAGATCTTTCACTGCGTCGCTGAGCCGCTTGCTCGGCATTCTCGGCCATATGTGAATAACCTCGGCCACGGCGTCAACGGGCAACGCGCCGACTTTCACCAAGCGTGTCACCCCAGTGGTCAGCTTACCCACTTCGATTTCAACAGTTCGTCGTGCGGCATTGGTCTCGGCATGCACGAGAGATGCATGCTCGAGCATATTTCCATCCTTTTTCTTGAGCTCTTTGTTCAAATGGGTATTGGCGTCAATCTGCGCGCACACAATAGCTTGTACAAGTGAGCAATACAGCGCAGGGATGGATGCATATTTTTCGGGGGCGGAATGAACGTCATGAACGGAAATCAAGTCGCACAATCCAAGGAATATCCCAACGGCGTGACTTGGAGACAGTGGGGACACCAAGCGTAAAGCTTCGAATAGTACGTCCTTTGAGTCATCAAGTGGGCTGTGTCCATCTGCGCCGAGTGAAAGAGTGTTTATATTGGTCAAAAGGGACCAGCAGCTGGCCCGGGCCAGACATCCGGCGAGTGCGACTATTTTTTCGATGGTTTCATGGCTGGTCGAGACGTCTTTGACACGAACCAACGCTTGCAGTTGCTGCGCTGCACTATCCCGCAGCTCTCCCAAATCCATGATGCGATACAATGCGTGTGCTCGCCGCCATGAAGCCGTGTCTGAGACATTCATTGCCTCTCTCAGAACTTTCCCCAGCAATTCTTGAAAAATATCACGCACACCCTGATTGGTCGCAGATGTCAGTGGAAGAATCGCTGCGTAGAAGGATGCAATATCATTCAGCACAGCGTATTCTGATGTCCTTTCAAACTCGGTGTTTAAGAGGTGCAACAGCGGAAGTAATGATGAGCTGTTTGTTGATATATTTTGACAGTGAATATGTGGCAAAATTGCCGTGATGGACGGTATGATCTCCCTGATATTGCTATACATATCGAGCACTTTCCTCGTGAGTTCAATGAGCGAGTCGGCGTTATATTCTTCAGCACAGGCTTCCACGGGATTGGAGTGTAACTTTGAAGCGAGCGCTGATACGACTTCGAATGCGCTTCTTGTTATAGGCAGACTCTCACTGTCACTCACAGCGATCTTGGCTATTTCTTGATGGTGTAGAAACAAAACACTTGTCGAAGGTTTGGTCCGACTGGTAGGTTTCCTTCGTTTGGCATCATGTGAGGCATCCCCTGTCGCATGAAAGAGCGCATCGACGACATACCATGCAGCTCCCGGAATTTTACGGGTGTCGCGTGCTTCTGTGATGAATCGTAAGAGGGATTCGACGCGCATATTCACCCGTTCATTTTGGGACTCTCCTCCTGTAGAGTTTAACTTGAGCACCAAGTCGAATAAACTACCTGCAGCGTGTCGAATCATTGGTTTCTCATCGAAGATGGTGCGGAGCACCATATCCATCTTCTCCTTTGGGTAGTTTTCCTGCGTTGAGTGCACATGGTCGTTGCGATAATCATACTGCAAAAGTCGTTTACAAGCAGAGAGCGCTGGCGCGACACAGTTGGGGTCAATATCTCTTGTAAGCTCAATAATATGTTCTCGAAAACGATCAGTGAATCTTCGCAGTCCATCATGCTCTTCATTTTCTGTGGCGTACAGTGACGATAGTGCATCCAGAGTCTTTCGGCGAATTTCGGGGTGTTTGTCGTGAAGTAAAAAGCCAAAGTTCTTTGTATACTCCGGCTTTAAATATTCGCTTGGAAATGTGCAGGTCCATGCTTGTAGAGAATCTATCGCAAGGGCTCGTATTGGTAGGTGCACATCGCGAACTCGACGAACGAAGGCCTTTGCATATAAATTGAAAGCTAGTGTGTTCAAAGCATCTAGCTCTTTCTGGATCGATTTCTTGTGGGTTGGGGCATCATCGAGAACTTTTGCCATTTGAGTAATTCTTTCAAGCAGCCCTGATATGATGTTAAAGGCGGCGATGGATGAGGAGTGACGAAAGGCTCGGCTTTTGCTTTCAGTCATGGCAAGCATCCACGGAGTGAACGCATCCAAGAAAGAGTCTATCTCCAATCCATTGAAGCTGTGAATTAAAGCTTTCCAAAATGCTGCATAGTTGCGTCGAAAATACTTGTGTTTCAACTCAGATCCTCCAACAACATAGGCATCGGTGGTGTCCTCTTCGATCCGTGAAAATACCTCCTCAAGTGTCGAATCCACATTCTCTTCCACTTGCCAAGGCTGTATTTCTACAACCGAACCGCATGACCTGCAAATTAGGTTAATAATATTTGACAATAGCAAGTTCAAGTCAGCTTTTGTTTCAAAAATACTCTTTTGGTTTAATGCTCTTGCTGTCTTCGGATTCTGGGAAGAATGTGGCACTTCTTTTCCTGACAGTGTGGTCAGAATGCTAGAAACTTTTTCATTAGAGTCTAATCTCTCGAACAAGTTGATACACTCAATTTTGAAATTCTCATTAGCTGCAGGCAGAACAATTTCTGAGGATGACGTTACCTCCTGATCGTTTTGCTTACCTTCGCTAGGCATCAGGCTAGTGTTCTGATTACGCCCCTTAGGCTCTGTAGCTCTGCCTCGTTTAACTGATTTCATGGTGAGAGTAACTTCCGTTTTGCCCTTTTTGGAGGTAGCATTTCGATTTGACGGTTTTGCTTTGCGATTCTTTTCTCGGGTCATTTTCTTTAGTGATGTGTGTTAGTGATTCAAAAATATAGAAAACGTGACGATATTATTATGAAGACCCTGCGGTTAGTTTGCCACGACACTTTCTTATAAGTGAAGGTTGTTTAACAGCGCTAGAGACGTGCTAAATGCAGTCTTGTACTAGTCGACGGAGTTTTGAGCTACAACAGCTGAGAGTAAAATGGGAGCTCTCTTTTTGGTGAAACTAGTAATTATCGACTACGCGATTAAGTAAGAAGCACGTAGAATTTCAACTGATGTGCAAGAAAATTAAACATGTCACGTTTTCGCCTAGCCCAAAAAACCTGCTTCGCTATTAATGTAGTATTACGACGACTACTATGCTACATACAAAACGCCTGAACTGAATTACTCTTACATGAACGTAAGTTAGCATTCTAGAGGCAGTTCTGCTCATAATATGCTCAGCATTATTGATAAAAATAATGGCTCATTCCGACGCATGAAAAGAACATATCCCAGCGGAAATTGTTTTCTAAGAGGAATCTCATAGCATAGTAAGAGAGGTCGCGTATAAGCAAGCTATCGTTAGCGGGCTTGGATGTCAATAGTGGATTTTGTTACAAAATTCTCTCGATGCTAGATTTTTTAAATTACCAGTAAGAAGGCCAGAGAACCAGTAACTTCACAAGAATGGGTACCATCTTCACTTACGGCTGAGCAATAGGTGCTCATTCCGTAACACAATAAACACCACGCCACTTAAAAAGATACCATCAAGTTACGCTCAGCTAATTAGAGTAAGTTCGCTCATGGAACCAGCGCACCAAGTATGAACTTAAACGAAAATACAAATTCTGAAAGAACGTTATCAGCCGTACATTTATATTACAAGCATATGTATCCAAATAAATAGTACTTGCTTGGCAATAGAAACTTTTAAAAATACCAGATCGCATCTACTGTGGTGAAACGAAAATGGTTGACCCGAGGGTGAAAGACTCTGGATAATTAAGAAATTAAGAAGACCACCTTTGTCAAAAAGACCACTCGCAATAGCTTATGTGGCATCAGCAACCAGTGTGCGGAAAAATTGGGAAAAGAGAGGAGACATTGAAGATCGAACCGTACCCTCCGCTCCAACGCCCGTGGAACCGTACCGGAAACGAGGACGGACCACCGAGGATGCAGTCACATGCCCTGAGTGTTCAGTAGTTCTAGTTTCACGCTCGACGGGGGTGAACCACCTCGTCACAACGCACGGCTATGAACACCAGGAGGCGCTCCGCTTGCTATAGAGTGAGCCGCCAGCGCCACCAGGTGATCGGACGGCACCACAAAAGTGCCCGTACTGCCCGAGGATATTCCAACGGCCGCAACTGTTAACCGGCATGTCGTGGCGATGCACCGAGATGAAGCACGGATCAAGCGAGCGCAGCCCGCAAGATCACATCTGCTTCGCACCCACAACTTCGACCGACGCTTACCCAAACGTCATCGGTCAAGTGACTGTGAGGAGTCCGTGGAGCACCTCCTGTTTTACTGCTCTCGCTTCGCCGCTCTGCGGATGAAGCATGGTATCCGGCCACCAGGGGACGCCAAACAATGGTTTGAGCGGAGAGTTCCCGATTTCCTCAGGGAAGCCTTGTAGCTCTTCGACGATGAATGGCTCCGTCGCGCCGGAGGTACGCCTTCTGCGATATCATCTCTGCAGAAGCCTGCCAATGTGTTTCGGCTTGTGCAAAATATATCTTTTATAAATGTAAACCTATAATAAAAACTGCTGCAAACGCAGCGGCGGCCCTTTTTGGGTGCGCCACCCGGTCCCTCAGAAGGAGAGAAGCGGACTGAAACTTGAGCGGCACGTGCTGTTGCGCTATCAAAAAAAGGTTATTATGGATGCACACTTGATACAGCTTATAAGTCGAGTGATATCCTACTTTCCAGCCGAAACCTTCTTCTGGAATTTTACTTCACTTTGATGTTCGCACCAGTCGCTAGTTCAACTTGCCTAGCGGGGAACTACTGTACACCATCGCTCCACCGAGTAGCTGTTTATTTTTACTTTAGGACAACGAGCGGAACGACAATTCTGTCTTCACTCGAGATTTTTTGTCTCGGCATACACTATGCTCAAATGCTCTGTGGACTTGAAGAGACTTCCGAACCTATCGCGAATACTGGGTTTATGTAAAAAAAATTCTCAATAATCGACTCGAGGGAACTATCAATATATCTGGATTTCGTGGGCTCACCGGACAGGTCCCTAGCTATCCTTCCAGACTAAAAAAGAAAAAAGTGTACAATTTATAGATTCAAGGAAAGAAAAAACTGCAATTTCCAAACACGACAAACATCCGCCCCAAAGGCAGGTGACGTTGAATAAATCAGTTGTTGATCACTTCTCATGATAGCTCAATGCCAGCGATCTTAAAATCATCATGAATGGGAGAGAGCCCAACGTGCATCGCATGGAAAAATTTATCATGGTTTTCCCATGATACGCAATCCAGTGAATGGCTTCTATCACAACGTCCATTGGAATTGAGTGCAATGGATGTGCTCACGACAAATTACAGTTCTGCCCGATGAGCTGCTCCATGGTAATCATTTTACGAGAGTATATGAACACAAACAGCGAAAGCAAAGTAAACTATCGGCATCACTCACGTAATGCCTTCGCGTGGAAAATACACAACCGAAGAAAACGATTTTATTCACTCTGCATTTTCAGCGCACCGCTTGAGCTGCTGCGAAAAAAGGTAATATCGATTGACATGAAACGCAATAGATGCATCCAGCGAGTCTATCGAGTCGTCTGTCTTTCGAATGCCATCAAGTAGGGATTGCTCATGCGTTTGCGCGTAATTCAATACCTGCGCGTGTGAGAGCTCTGCCTGCTCCTTCTCACTATGGAGACGCATCACTTCGCTCTCTGTGTCGGTATCCTGTCCTTCTCCCTCCTGCACGCTGTCGATGGAGAGTGATAGCTCAGTAATTCTTCGGCTCCAACCGATGAGGGATTTCTTTATTTGTTCTTTCGTTTCGGACTGAAACGTTGCGAGTTTTCGCGCGAGCTCGTCGCGGCTGACGACGGCGTCCTCCCGTTCGGCCCGCAAATCGCGGATCTTGTGTTCTTCTGTTCGGCGCTTGCCATCAAGTGCACTCAGGTCAAGCGTGGTGTCGATTCCATATTTTGTATTCGATCGGCGGCATTCTGCTTCATCCGACTCGGCGGTCGTTTTCCCCGAAGTGGCCTGAAATTTCCTTCCCTTGGTGGGGTGCGGCGGAGATGACCGCTGTTTGACCAGGCGCATGCGCTTGATCTCGGCATCTTTCTTATCAAGCGAGCGCAAAAGTAACATATTCCGATTCTCAATGCTTTCAAGCTGTTTTATCAAGAATTTCTCCTTTTCAGCTGACTTTTTCTTTTGATTGACCGAACGAAGCGTTGCTTCACGGATCTTGACGTGGGCCATTTCGTGCTGCTCGCGGAGTTTGTTGAGCTCCACGGAAAGCTTCCTGATCTGATCTTTTTCTACTTTTTGACGTCGCACTTCATTTTCTGCTTGGGAATGCTTTCGACGAAGATCGCCAATGGAGGACTCAAGCTGGCGTATTTTCGTATCCGCCTGGGACTGCAGGCGACGGGCCTCGATGCTGTCCTTCGTGAGCGACCGAGCATCGAGTTGTTTCATGGCCTTTGCGAGATCGCTCTGGGCCTGATTGCGCTCTGACTCCATCAAATGAATATTCTCAGAATATTCCTCGAGGATCCGTTGCGCTTCATACTCTCGCATGACAAGCTCGTGAATGATCTTCTCACGCGATTTGATCTCGGCGTCCATTTCTTCGAGGGTTATTCCATCGTACTCTTGCTTCCGCTCATAGTTATCCCGCTCGATTTGGAGCGCCCGTCGACGAGCTGTGAGATCGAGCCGTTCGTTGACAATATCTGCCCTCTCACGGGAGATCGTTTCGAAATCAGGGGTGGTGCAGCCCTCTTCAGCTACACCAGGGCCTGCCGCACTGGACAGATGGCCCTCAAGCGGAGAGGTGACCTTTTCAATTCCATCAATATCTGCGCCGCTTGCTGCATGACGTTGAGACTCGAGCCGCTGGATGTGATCCTCCTCCAAGTAGTCGACACGGAGGGAAATCTCCTCCGCCCAACGAAGAATAATTTTCAGTTTTTCGAAAAAATCTGATTTCTTTCGGAGCGCAGCCAATTGCGCTTGAATATTACTCGGAAGCTTGTGCATGCACTCTTCAATCAGGGCGGTGCATTTGACTATAACGGGCGACTCTAAGTCGTGCTGGGGTTTATGGCTACTGCTCTTTCCCGGACGTGGAGGATCTTTATTTGACTTTGCTGTGCCCCGTGAGGGTGCCATTTCAGCATCGCACGAAAAGGGGATTCCATGCTGAGACAGCAGGGCTTTTGCCGCCGCGAGCTCCTTGCGCAGCTCCTGTATGAGAGCGATGTGGGGGTCCAAATTTCTGATCGGTTTATTGCGTATATTTTTCGCACGATTGGCGTATTTCAATGTATTGAGGGTCTCCTCGAAGTTGCTATCTGCGGGCGAAATACACGCGAGCATGACAGTGACGCTGTTGCCGCCTAGACTGTCCTGCAGCACTCGGGTGAGCTTACTGTCTCGGTACGGCACATGAATCCGACGCCCTGGGAACTCTTCCTGCTCACACAGGCATGATATGACATTCCCGAGACTGAGAAGCCCACTGTTGATGTGGATCGATTCCTTCAATCGAAAACCAGTCGCGCCGGTTTTCTTCTGTCGCTCGCTGCCGGCGAGGTCGACGATGCGAAATTTGCTGATGATGGTTTCGGGAATATCACTATTCAAATCGGTCGACATGATTCGACGTTGCTCGAGTGTGACGGTGATAACTGCATGGCTTCGGCTACTTTCCTCGTTCATTCGCGTTCCCCCGACAGTCCTCGTCGCGAGCCCTTCTTCAATAATTTGAAAAACGTCGACTGCATTGTTGACAACCAGCTCTGACAGTCCAACGACGGAAACGATCCCGTTTATTCCCTCTCGAATGGAGAGGTTTTTGGCGGACTTTGCTGATTGGTCTGTGCCGGTGTCCTCGGGCTGCCGACTGTCCTTGAGCGAAATATCTCCGGTGTAGCTGGTCAGTAGATCTGACGATCGATGCGTCTGTGCCGACGCTGCGAGTAAATCGCGAATGACGTCGTTGTGAATCTCCATGGCAGAAATACGGATTGTGAAATCCACCTCCTTTTGCGGGTCGTGCGATTGCCCGCTTTGCTTCCCATCATCATTTGACGTTTTCAGCGCGTCGAACAGTGATGGCACAAAGTTTTCAATGATCCCTTCGACGCTATAAGTTTTCCCTGATCCAGTCTGGCCATACGCGAAAATTGTACAGTTGAATCCGTCCAAAAATGACCGCAACAAGGGCGTGCAGCACGCTGAGTAGACGTCAAACTGCCCACAGCTGGGGGAAAACACGTTGTCAAAGGTAAACGACCGATCGCCGAGAAAGATCTGACAGCAGTCCTCCTCTGGGATCAAGCAGCATGTTTGTGCTCCTTCCTGGATCTCCTTTGATACAAGCGGGCGAATGCGCACAGCGACTCGAACTGTTTCCATATGAGTGTTGTATAAGTTTGTACAAAAGAGACGGAAATATGTCAAAACCCAAATGGGAGTCTGTGGCATGATACAATTTCCGATTCGATCAGGCAGAATCATACAAATGTCTGACTAGCTGCCGTCTGTGGGCAATCGAAGCTAAATATACTTCTCCACATAGAGACTCCCTTTCGTCGGCGAGTCTGTGTGATCCATTGGTATGTTGTTTGCTTGGTGTGTATGAGGTAGACATGGAAACCCAAGAATGCGATCAACACGACACTGCATAAAGCTTCGTAAAAAGTTGCTAGAAATAGGATCGCTCTATAGGAGGAAATACTGTCAATTCCATACCACTTTTTGAGTTGAGATGTGAACAATCGTGGATTGGCAAAGGATTGCGACAAAAGATAGCCTCCAACACAAACTTGCAGAGTTATAGTGAACGTCCCGACGACACAGAAAACAAAGAACCTTGTATAGTTTGCAGATCCAATACAGTTCGACACCCATCGACAGTGATGATCGAAGCCGGGTACACATTTGTGACACATGCGACAATGCTTTGTTCCAATTGTGGCTACTCGTTTGCACACTGGGCAGTATTTCTGTGAGTGGAGACCTTCTTTTCGAGGTGCGTTTTGGCGAGATGATGCAAAGAGGTCCAAGCTGAGAGAGAGAACAGTGCATGCGATGACGAGGAAAAGGCTGACATACAGACCAGCTATGATAAGGTTCAGTGGATGACCGAGAAAGGGGCAATGGGCGGTGAGACCGAATGCAAGGAGAATGAGAATATGAATCCAGAGTCCAACATTTTGGGGTTCCATCCTCCGATTACCTATTGGACATTTTCGACGAACATTTCCAATTCGAAAATTTAATTTTGTGATAAAGCGTGCGTGCGTGGAGCTAAAAGTTGGAGGAGAAGATAGGTAAAGCTGATTTTTTACAAAAAGGGGACAAGAATATTCACAATCGCACATATCGTCGGGGACGTGAAAAGGGTTTGTGATGCCAGACAGAAAAGTTATGGAAATGAAAATTGAATGTTCTTCGCGAGCTCCTCGAGCTTTTTTCTTGAGAAGCTGTTTGATACGTCTGAACCGCTGACCTTCAGAGATCCACCAGATTCTCTCAACACACCCTCAGTACCGAAATCAGAAAACACGTGCAATATGTATTCAAGGGGGACCAGTAGTATTTCCTTCGATCTCACTTTCTCTTCCAAAACAGCACATTCCGCTAAGCGAATCGAGTGGCGGTTGAGATAGTAATCCACTGGTGGAACCTCTTTCTTGTGGAATGATTGGAGAACCGATGAGTCGTAGATGAGATGCGTGAAACCAGTGAGTCGCGTTTGATCCAAGGTCGAACTTACGTCAACGGCACCTCCCAGCTGAAGCATCGTCATCATACTTTTATGGCTCTCTGATGCTGTGGCTAGAAACACCTTCCATCCAGGAAAAGCACGATGGGATGACTTTCGTACAAATTGCGCATAACTCCCAGCTCGATGTATCTCGTATTGGGTCTCATCCGCCCAATCACCGGCCTTTTTTGAATCGATCAAGAATTGCTCGGTCACAAGCCATTTCCCCTCAACAGAAAAAGCAAGCATCTTTTCACTTCGAATATGAGGCTTCCCAGAGACGATCAAATGTGTCGCCACCGTCGCGTACTTTGGGCCTATATCAAATGTCGATCCCAATTCGGTAATGATATCGAGGTATTTGCCCCGGGGCGAAGAGCTGGTGAACTGGAAACAGAGAACTTTTTGCGAAATTTCCTTGTTGCTCAAGAGGAGCTGACGACTATGCACGTATTGTACGACTTGAGACTCCACGGGTAGGTGCTCCTTGCCTTTGTTGGCGTGGCGAACGTCGCTGGTCATTAACGTGTGGGAATAAAGATCCAGATCGGATTGCTTTGGGATCGCAGGTGATTTTCGGGTCAAATAGCACTTGCTTTTGGAGGCTGCTTCTATGCTTGTTTGCAGCTCGTTGCGTGAAATTTTTCTTGAAGGACGACACACTGAAACCCTGCTCTCGAGTTCTTGTGGAGCTTGCTTCTCGGAAAGTTGAGTGCATGAATCCGTATGCTTTTCAAAGTTGCGTAAGGCATTCTCGAGGTACAGGCTAGGGTCCTGCGGGATATTCTCCATATCAGCCGATTGGCTGCTTTCGGTATGTGGCCCTTTGCTCGGGAGACTTGGCGCCACAGGAGCGCTCAAGCTATCAAGAAACAAAGAATCAGTTGGAATGTATTTTATTGAGCCTACAAGGTCTGATGTGCCAGTGGTACCAACGGCAGGTGTATATTCGTTCGTATCCGTTGAAGATCGAGATGGACTATATCGAATGGGGAGCCATTCAGATCGAATGATGGATTTTTTAAGCCATTCCATCGAAACCACTGGCGTACCCATATAAAGAAGGTTGCACATATATTCATCGGCTTGTTCGTGATTTGACCGTTCTCGGTCAGCGTCATTTTCTTCGAGGCGTATGATAATGTTTGTAAAGTGAGGGTAGAACCGCCAGGTCACAATTCCACCAAGAGAGAGTGCCCCTTGCATAAGTCCATCGAGTGCAATCTGATGAGCGGTGTGCGTTTGTAAGTGCTTTGAAAGGTCAAAGTACAATACACGGGGAACTTGGATGCCAAAGTATTTACACAGCTTCAGCATTTTTCTTCGGTGAAATGTGACAAGTTGGGATTGTATTCTCTTATCTTTTCGGTTCGAAAGATCTTGTACAGTTCTTTCTTCTTCCGCATTATTACCATGCAGAAGGCCTGTAAATGAACTTTCAAGATAGGTATTGAAGCTTTCATTCAAGCTGTGCTGGAAGTTGACGAAAACGACATTAAACAGGTGTTGTTGGATACACAGGACTTTCAACTTGGTGTTGTGTATTGCTTGGAGTCCATCTGGATTGGATGGAGCATGTTCATCTGTACACCCTGAGTTTACACAATCTTCCTCAACTTTCTCTATATGATCGAGTGCACTGTTCACACACTTGGCAATCATCTTAAGTTGGGTGGTCAGCTCGAGTCGCAGTTGCTGTCCTGCTTCAGTCATTGTAAGGCAATGCCAAATGTCTGACAAATTGAAGCGAAACACATTATAATACCTTCCAAAAGGTACCATGAGCAGGTGAATTACGCATCATCTATACTCACAGTGATTTTTCATAAAGCTTATCCAAGACTGCGGGGCTGCACTTTGCATGGCCTTTACCGGTGGATAATCGGTAATCAAAACAAGCGGGGCTTTGCCTGAGAGTCGAAATACGGTTTTCCACGTTTGCTCCTGTAGTTTCTTAAAGAAGTGATCGTCTATTTCTGGGCCATCTTCGTATATCCCGAGTAAAGAAACAGTGGAGGAAAATCCATACCCAATATGTAGTGTTATTTTTCCGTGTTGGACATTTCTGTTTTGATGTGCAGCTTTCACAACATTGCCGCCTTCTTTTTCGATAAAGCCCATGATGGCACTATGCAACTCGTAATGCTTAAGTACGACCTTTTTCAAGAAAACAAAGTCATAGACTGGAAATATCAAATCAACATTGCACTTTGTGTGTTCTTCATCAAGATTGTATGACACTGTCACGAAGTACTCAAGTTCAAAGCGTGGTCTCCCCTTATTTATAGTAATGCCTTCATTTTGCCACTTATTTCTCACGATTGGGTATTTTGAAAAACGCTCGATGTTCTGTTCTATTGATGATTCGCAGGCTATACTGTGCAAATGATCCACTATCGTAGAAAAGGACGCATTCATTCTATGGTTCAGGGGGCACTGCGCAATAACTTCAGCATATGCATTGCCCACATGTTCATGCGGTCGAATACCTGCTTCTCTCTCTACTGCTTTGTCCATCTTTGAAGCTAGTTCAGCTGCAAGTGACTCACTATCAAGTATGAGTTCGACTAAATCTAAAGTTTGAAGGTCAATCGATAGTTTATCGGATATAACTTTTTGGGATCCATAAACTGAAAGTAGTTCGGGCAGAATCCTTTCGCTCAAACATTTAGTGGTCTCAAATGCTTCAGAATTGAATATCGGAAGCATAATTTTCTGTGATTCATAGATGACCTTGTTGCTGTCTGTATAGATAGCTTCAGTAACATCAATTTTGCGAAGTGCATGCAAATTTTTCCTTTTGTCAGGGTTCTTTGTTCGTTGAAAACGTTGTAGATGAATAAAATTACATAGCTCTCCTTGGGGACAATCAATCTCACTTTCAGTGAACTTGCACCATTTAGGATATTTAACCCCACTGACACCCTGCTGAAGCCCCTGGGAATAAGCAAGCTCTGATTTCTTTACCCATTCTCCATCAATATATAAACTCTGACTCAATCTGTTACTTACTTCAACTACGGGGCCTTCGGGATTTCTCGGATCGTCGTATAACAGCAATTCAACTGGTGTCCCTTTAATAGTTAGAACATTTCTCTGTGCTTCGAGTGCACTTTCAAGAGAAGAATACCACACAAGCCCATATCCATAAACGTAATCGGGCTTGCACACGTACAGGACCCTCCTACTTCCTTTAGTTTTTCTCTTGATCGCATCAACAAACTCGTTCTTAGCGCAATTCTTCGGAATCTTGCGTACGAAAACTCGTATTTCCATCTGGTTCCTGTATCGATCAGTAGTTTAATACTAGAATGTACTAACAAAATTACGGGATATAAGATTACGAGCAAATAGTATTACCTAGTAGGGCCTATCATTGTGTCACTGTAAAATAGGCCTACCTGGACCCGTAGGTTAAGTTAAAAAGGAGCGAATTTAAAAAGGTTTGAAAGTTGTCATTCTGGACTCCTTTCAACCTGTTATATCAAAAGTAAGGAATTCTTGTTGCTCCCTACCAAGTTCTGAATTGAGCTCTGCTATTTCGGCGCTATGTATAGTCCATAGAAGTATTCAATCTGGCTTAGAAAAATGGAAATTCTGTTCATGCTATTTTTTCTCTTATACATATTCCCTACCTATAAGAGAATCCGTTTATTTTCTCACTTTTCTATTCGTATTTGATTCTCTCACTTTCACGAGTAAAACTTATGTCGAACTACGCAAAAGCTCTCAAGCATATAGCTTTACGTGGTCGTGCTGGAGTCGGCTTATCAGCAGCGGAGGCTGAAATAAAGTTATACAAGAAGTCATTTTTGCCCCCGGACTATGCACCACCGAAGATCGATAAATGGGATGACATGATTCAACGTTGGACGTACGCATGGCAATACCCTGTATCGGATACAATAGAAACTCCTTCACGACAGGTATTAAAAGATTACAGGAATAACCTAATTGAGCTTGCTGATTTTCTGAAAAGTGTCGCTGAAAATCCCCCATTCTTGAAGACGGAGAATGACAAATGCTATCCCTTGCTCCCCAAGATTCCTCAGCACGAGCGCCTCCCGCCTAGTGACCATATTTCTTCAACAGAAGTATCCTCTAAAGCTAGCAACGCAGAAGAAGCTCCTTTCTTTGAACTTGTCCCGGGAGAGCCCATGGTAGAAGAAGGCATTCCTCTGGCCTACGTTGATGTCATGGCCCCCATCACTGTATTCTCCAAAGAGCTTGCTATCCATCTAGCGGATGTTGGGCTAAGTTTTGATGAAGATGGTATTAAAACGGCGATTCGTGCACTTGGATTAGCAGATAAAGAGAGCGAAGCTACTTTTCTTTTTGACTTTGCAAGATCCATCGGACTTGCCGGGAGAAATATTATATCTTACAACGCTCTCGCTTCTAACCTCCGAGGCAAAGACTGTGTGAAGTCAGTCATGGAGCTCATCGAGCGCGCAAAATCAAACGGAATTACACCGAATATTGTGACCTGGAACATTCTCATATCACGTATGTCCAACGTTGGCGACACACAAGGTGCTATTCAAGTTTACAGTCACATGAAAGCGCTAGCCAACATCGAACCCAATGAAGAGGTAATTACAACCATGCTATGGGTATATGCAAGTGATAATTCGGAGGAGAGTACTCAAAAATGCATCGAGCTCTTTGAGCAAATGCAATCAATGCATAACATGGTGCCTCTTCGCGCATCATATGTGGCAGTACTTTTTTCTTTAAGGTTTCGAAAATCACGCTTATCTGAGTTACTGGAATTGGCTCAAAAAATGGAGATAGTGGGCTATCATTGGTCACCGCTTGTGTATGAGTGCTTGATGATTAACCATAGTTGTACTGGCAATCTGACAGAGATTCGTAGCCTGCATGCGAAGATGCGAGAGAATGGTGTGGAAATGACAGCAGGTCACCTGTTCCCTATTATTGAAGCGCTACGAAATCAGAGTGACCAAGATATAACAGATAAGTTGAAATTTTGGAGATCGCAAATAGACATTGGCTGGGGTGTACTCAGGTTGATTCAAAAACGGTGCGCCCATCTTGAGAAGGTTCAGTACCAAGTCCGCGTCGAAGTAGGCTTTGACGCTTTATTGCGACTCCTGGAAACAGGGATAGAGAAAATATCGGCACATTATCCAGGTGAATGGGAGAAGTTAATGCCTGTGAAACAGGAAGCTACGAAGATATATGAAAAAGGCCCCTATGAAGATGGAATCACTCCATGGAGCAAGCGCTGCCACGTCAATTACATGAAAGTGCTTGCACATTTTCCGGAAGACCGGGCTCGGGTGACGTCGCTCTTTCATGTCGTTCTCGGTGAATGCAGAGTGGCACAGAATAGATCATCAAAGAACAAGCTCTACCGGGCGTGTGTGGTAATGATCAAAATGCACCTCAAGTCAGGGGAGGAAGGTGGTACACGGAAAGCTTTGGAATACATTGAGCTGATGGAAAATCACAGTATCTTTCCGTCGCGTCACCTGATGCGACAAATACGGAGGATCGCGGATGAAGCCGCCTACACTCGTGACATGAAGCGAAGAGCACGCCGAATGCAGCAAGCGAAGGAAGAATACAACGAAAAGGATTCTGGCCAGAATACAGTGGAAAACCCATCACACACTGAAGTCAACGTCGAAACCTCCAACACAGCGTTCGATCCTATAAATCCGCTGTCTCCACAGGACATTTCATCTCTCAAAGACCAGATTGCCACGCAAAAAGACGAATATTCAAAATCACAAATTGACGAATACTTTTTGAATCCCAAAAAGAATTATGATAACCCCAATGACCTACCCCCATTGGGGCCAGTTCAGCCACTTGGAGATACCAAACGCAGCGCGAGTTTTTGGGACAGCTGGTCCGAAAATACAATTTCCAAGCATGAGATGTTTGAGGATAATGCCGTGGATAATATCCCGCAAGGGGGCATTTTTTCAGAGAAAAACACAGCGCTGCAGAAACTCGGTATCATCTCAAAGTTTGAAAACAAGGAGGACATTCCGAACCCCGCAGGCAATAAACTTTTACAAAAACTCCGCGGAGATGGCACCGAACCCGCGGGAGCACTATGGGCCATCGATGGGTCAGGTTATTCCTATCCATCTTCGCGGTCAGGGGTTTTCGGCTGGGATGCGACCTTCTGGCGCGAGAGGCAGATTATTAAGAAAGCATACGATCAGTCGATTTCGTCTGGGAACCTCTCGTGGATTCGCAACGTGCCCGCGTCGTTGCCTAATCTGAGCAAGCGAACAGTCCCCGAACAGCTCGAGTTGGAACAGACAGGCGCAAAGTCGGACGGCGAATTGGCAGATTCTCGCGCCTACCCGCTGGAGAGATATGACTCAGGAGAACACAAACTCCCGAGTGAACATGCCAGTCCAGTGACGCCAAAAGACGCATACGCCTGGGAGAAGGAGAAAGATCATCCACTCATTCCTTACATGACGGAAAAGGAGATTATTCAAGAAATGGGCTATGACGACGAGATTGATGAGGTCGAATCTGAGGACACGCTTGGGGTAATCACCAAGCTGCAATCAGAGCGGATGAACGAGCGAACGATGGAAACACTCCGAAACGCGCCAACGGATGTTATCTCATATGGCGCGACCCATGGAATGGGTGAGCACAAGGTGACGGGGTATAAGAATCGAAAATACGACTATCTCCGCCGTTTTAAGGAAATGTACCAACGCGGCCAGCTCGAGGTGCCCGATGAGCCAATTGTGCGGTTTGGCCGGAAAGAATCTGATCTCACGGCGAGCACGGCTGCATCAGTTGAAGCATTTTACGCCGCCCACGAAAAGGCAGAAAAAATGGGTGAAGCACGAAATGTCACGCCTATCTCAGCCAACAGTGTCATGAAGCGAAATATGCGACGTGGAAACGTGACACTTCGAACAAAGAAGCTCCGCACGAAGGGAGTTCGTCGAAAGTCTCTTGGCTTGGAAAAGGCTCACGTGGAGCCGCATGACTAGCATAAAAGTCAGTCACTGGATATGCAAATGCCTCGATGTCTCCCAGGGCCTTCTTGAGTTTCATGTCATTGCTGTCATCGGCGATGTGCCTCCCGCAATCGAGTGTCATTGCATTCGAACTTGACGACCAAGATGTATTCTGGCTTCGTTTCAGTCAAAGCTAATGATTGCTTCATTACGGTATTTGGAATTGCTTCAAGACTTTGATGCTATGAAAGGTCTATTTTTCTCCTCCTTTTGCTTTGAATCCTTTTTTCGCTGTACAAACATGGGGGTGTCGACAAGCTGTGATGGACATTCCGAAATACTCCCAATATAGCCGGAGCGTCCTTTGTTAACTCCTTGGATGATAGCGCAACTGATGTTCAGATACCGTTCTGCGACAAATGTCAAATCGATCGATCCAGTGAAATAAACATATAGTCCGAAGCTGGCAAAACCTTCATTCATGCTGTTTGGTACTCCCCCTATGATTGCTGTATAAGACTCATCATGCGCGGAATGGTAGTCCAGTAGGGTGACAAAAATGTGGTATACTCAGGCCTCTTAAATTTGGTGTACGGCCAAATTAAGAATTTTGAAGTCGCAAGAAATGAGCGCGACACACTCATGATGGTGGGCAGTTATCTCTGGTGCCTAGCAACGTCTTGCTGTTCAATCAGGACATCGCCCTCCATCAATATGACTACTCAAAAATAAGCGTGCGGTCTTCTTGCGTGTATAAAAAAAAGGTAAAATCTAAAACCCCAATCTTTCGCTTCTCTGTATTCATTCATTACGGAATGTACTTCACGTGAGACCTGCTGACACTGACTACGCCAATTTTCGCCTCTCCTCCATAAATTGTCCCGGAGAGATTGGTCTTTGCAATGTTTAAGAACCCCATCGACTTTGGAATCTGACTAAAATCAGTTTCACCTATGAATGGGTTTTTATTCAGGTGCAAACTCGAAAGATGCTGCGGTAATCGAGTCAAATCAACTGTCCCACTAACCTTTTTCTGAGAGTGCAATTTTCGTTTAATTTGCACGTGGCTTTCGACACGTATGCACACGCTTCCAGGAGCATTCCACCCGGAAGCTCCCTGATGAATATGTTCAGATTCGGAAAAGTCCCCCCATCAAAATTGATAGGCTCGTAAGCGAATGGCTCCACACGAGCGTGCTATGGCCCAAGTAGCGGCATGGTCCCATCGTCGACGGTAGAAGGTCAAGTTCGATGCTTCCGCTCAACTTGTTGGCCTAAGCTTGTTTGTCGCTCTGGGGCAGATTAGGCTCATGAACAATCGAAAGAACCAGAAGAACGCTGACCCGAATGAAAGGTATGAAATGGTGAAAGTTATCCATTGATGTACAGAATCAGTCAGTGAACTCGTTTCCAGATCCGTCCAGTTGCTAAAGAGATGTTGGAAATTTTCGAAACAGCAACGATCCACAGAGGTGAATTTTTTGAGAGCGCATCATCACTTGCCGCGCAAGTTTCAACCACTTGCCTTCATTCGAAAGGATCGAAGGCGCACCCAATAAGGGAGAAGTTGTTTCCATGAAGCCATATATTCTCATTTCATCTGAGGAAGAAAGCACTGAGAACAACTGTCCCGGCAAACCTGCTCCGTCGTAGTGAGAAGATCGGCTGTCTCGCCGGGAGAGATACCACTCGGTCCATATCCGTTCCCTTCGACTAGAAAAATCTCCGGAATACACTCCTCGTTTTGTTCCGAATATGTCGGGTAAAATGTTGGACACGCCCTGAATCAAAGCGTGTGGGAGCACACGCGAGGTATCCCATTCGTGCATTCAGAAGGATGTGGACATTACAATAGACGAAGAATAAACGACATTCTAAGGAAATACTACAGCCTCCGATATTGATGTCACTTTCTATTCACTGCCAACAAAATATACGTGCGTTACTCGAAAGCACAGAATTTCTATCTCAAACGACGTGCTTCTCTATCTGTTTCCATCAGTGCAAGAACATCGTCTTTTCGACACGGGCCTTTGACATTACGAATGATGGTCCTTCCGCTGTCCTGTAACGAACCATCCTCAGCGAGCAGCCGAACACGCACTTGTGTGACACCCCCACGGCTCCCTGTTCTGCCGATAATCTCGATAACCTGTGCGAGTCGGGCATTGTCGGCGTTCTGCTGACCCATATCTTCCTTCTTGGTGCAAACTTTTTCTTTCTGTGACATTGAGTTCTATCGGCAGGTCGAAATGTATCAAAAGGCAATATGCGAGTGAATTTCTCGAAAGAATATCTCGAAACCTCCGGAAGAATACATTTCACGGAGAAAATTTGCATTTCCATTTCCGAGTATGAAAAAACCCCGCCTTCGCCGAGGAAATATTCAAACCTTCCTGTGTGAACAAACAAATCATCAGAATTGCCCTTCAGCCACTGTAAACGGTATAAAAAACACTCCACTGACAAACTACAAAGGCCCATGCCGTGTCCACTTCGACTGCTGGTGTACATCTTGGAAATCCCACCGTGTTTTGCGCCGGAAGTTGTATCGAGTGGGGAAAATCTCCGGATGCGGCCCTGCGTACTGCATGTCGTAACTCGGATGCTTCCCACGGGCATATTCTTTGTACTTGCGATCGAACGGCGCCGGCATTTTGACGGGGCGCATTTGACACGTTCGATCCCTCCACATGGAGTGGTACCCTTTCTGGGTCTCGCCGTACATTCGCGGGGCATAATGGGCCGGGCCCTTCGTTCCCAGCTCCTCGTTCGGCTGGCGCCATTGGCCGAGCTCGCCGTATTCGTTCATATACCCGGTGTCCCTGTCCGGGAAGGGCAGCGAGTGGCTCACACGGTCCTGTACTGGGTTGGGGAGCTGGGCCGTGGGGTCATTCCGCTGCTTGCACTCCGCCTGGTGTCGGTACTGGAAGTTCATCAGCGCCTGCGTCTTGCGCATCTGGATGCCGATGATGGCGTAATCCTTCTCAATGAGCCGCCTCGTTTCCTCAGTGACCTCGACGCCATACCGGTCCCCCCAGACCAGCATGCGCTTCGTCAGCTCGGCCCACGTGTCCACATCCTCGTGGAGCTTGTACTCGTGGTAGAGCAGCCGCATGCACGCGTCGTCCCATGCGAAGCTGCGCTGGACGTTTTCGATAAAGTAGGTGTTGCCGGACATTGTGCGGTTGAAGACGAGGCAGGCGAGAATGTGAAAGTGGCACTCCAGTGACCATTGGAACCTCTCTATGCTCGCCATTTCTTTCAGCACGTCTCCGAGCTGTGTCAAAACTTCCACGCGCTCGGCATCGGTGATGTCCCGGCAGCTCTGCTGGTGCAGCCCTCGGAGGACCCGAACATAGAGGACTTCATGGGGAACTTCGCCTCGCTCGCGGAGCTGGTCGTGCATGAACGCATGGAGTTGCTTTCCAGACCAGCCGCCCACGACCCGGTGAAACTCAAGTGTGGCACTGACCCATGGCTGGATATCGATATCCGCAACGTGATTCTTCAGGACGTTCTCACATCGGAGAATGAGCGCACATCCGACTTCATATGGATTTTTCAGCTTGTTCGTCCGCGATGGCGCCTCTCGGTCCTCCGCAGCGACGGAGCTCTGTTGGATCGGATCATCAACGAATCGCGTGATCGTCTGGAGCACGGTGGCGTAGACGTGTAAGAGATAGTTCTCGTTGCTCTGACGGTTCATCTCATGTGAAAAGCGCGATTTCGTTGGACCAAAAGCGACCTTGGAGTAGCCTTTCCGACTGTATGCCCACTTTTCACTCTCGAGATAGTCATTTTCCAAGTACGGGTCCCATGGATTCTGGCGAGGCATGTCGGCCGTGGGCGGCTCTGGGACCGGTGTTGGCGTCGACAGCAGCTTGGCATCAAGTTCGTCCAAGAGGCTCTCCACCAATGCTTTCTCCCCAGACGCACACATCGCCGCGACCATACACCGATATATCGTGCGGGTGGTGTTGAACCGATTGCGGTCGATGAGATCCATGTTGGGGTCGTGCTCAAAGTGCTTTTTCCATTTAGGGAGGTGGAAAAGCTCCTCGCGCGTCACTGAGAACGGCACTCGAGTGATCGGCTTTGGGTCAGTCTCGTCATCCTCGAGGAAGCGCTTTTCGGTGCAGTAGCGGTTCCAGCAGGTGAAGGCGCTGTCCGCGTCCTGCGTGATGGTGCAGAGGTTGAGGTAGCAGGCGATGAGCTTGTCGTCCGGCCACGTCTGCTGGCGCTCCATGATGCTCCAGACGTCACGGGCCATGTCGTACTCGCCGCCGCGGATGAGTGTATTCATGGCCGTCAAATAGTGGACGTGCTGGGGAGTGAGATTTTCGACGATCATTCGCAGTAGCCAGTGGAGAGCCTCATGGGCGGAGTGATGATATGAGCGCCCAGACCCGATCCGCCGCTGGTATAGCATGAAGAGATACTTGTACTCCGCGGGAGCGCGGGCGACCATCGCGTATTGCTTATATTCCCACCGATTCTGCTCACTGTACATGAGCGAATACGTGTCAGCCCCTCGATACCACGGCGGGAGGCCTTTTCCCTTACGCGGCAGCATTGCCCCCATTTCCGCCCAGTGGGTGTTCGCGGCGTTCTCGAAGAATCCAAAGTCGGTGTTTGTGAGCATCGGCATGGCATTGGCGTTTGGGTCGAAGCCCATTTTGCCGGCGGATGGCCCTTCTGTCCGATAGAGTCCAAGTCGGCCCAGCGATTTAATGCCGAGAGCGCTTCGGAGGTATTTCATGTTGGGGTCGAACGCCTTTGGCGCACGGAATTTGTGAATGTGCGAGGGGTCCGTTCGACGAAGCATTTTTAGGAAATTGAGGTGGAAGAGAGAGTTTGTGGGATTATGCGGGAAAATGTCGAAATCTGATATTTCGGCCGATAACTGGTATTCACACAGTGGCAATGGAAGCCGCCACAAACTATCCATCAAAACACAAGCATCTTGCTAAACGCCAAACGCGGACTCACGCACGGCACTTTGGGCCGTTCGACAGTCTCATGGCCAAATAATTCGTTCGACAACTCCCATCGATCAAACACCTTGTGGCGAAGGTTTTTGCCATCAACGGCAGAGCGAATCGGACATTCTGTGTGAAGTTCGGGAATAACGCGTCGCAGATCGGGGGGAGCAAGACTCCACGGCACCTCATAGACTTCAAAATCTCGGCCTTTCCATTGGCGTCGGCTGAATTCCTGGGCTTCATATACCGCAAGCATTCGCTCCTTCGTCGTGGCTTGCTGCAAGTGCTTTGGTCCATTCTTGACGCCGGAGGCCACTCGAGTTGCGCGACCGCCGAAGCGCTGTGACTCATGACGGGGCCTTTTCATGTAGGTAAAGGCACGCTTGCGAGTCGGTGCGCCCAAGCACTCCTTTGTTGCGATGAAAAAAATACGGCACTGGTGAAGCATCGGTGGGATGAATTATGTAAAGAAATAGTGTGATGGGACGTTTGGTGGCTGACTTTTCAGTGATACACAAAGGAGAAATACAATTGACAACAAGAGTGAAACTATCATTTCTGTTGCGTAGATTGACAGAGTAGTCCGGTCAGCTCATCGTTCACCTTTTGGAACGGTACGGCGTATTTCTCGGGGTCCAGCTGCAGGAGCAGCCGAAGCACTTCGATATGGGCTGCTTTGAGATCACATCGCTCCTCAAAGTCCTTCTCGGCTGGAAAGCTTCCCTGCGAGAGCGCTGTGATGGAAGTCATCACTTCATAGACATCGAAGATTGTCTCAGTGAGTTTCCAATTCGGATCGTTCGGAGATTTGCGAAGCTTTTCTGCCTGCTTGAAGAGAAATCGCGCAGTGAAAACGGCGGTGTTAGCTTCGGTCTGGAATATTGACTCCTCTAGTGACTCGTCGGAGAGCGTCTCCGTACTCTTTGAAGCGGAAATATCCTCTGCATTGTCGTCTACTATCGTTGCTTCATCCAGCTCTTCCGTTTGGATATCAGCAAGGAGCTGTTTGGTGAATTCAACTTTTCGAAGCGCCTTCTCTGCGATTGCAATATTTGCTTTCGAAATCTCCTTTTCCACGATTTTCATATTCTCCGGAATCATCCGATCCGCTTGTGGGTGTCGATCGACAAGAAACAGCAGATATTTCAACATACGAAAGCAAAGTTTGACCAAGCGCAGACAGATGACTTGAACCCAAGTGCCCTTCTCCCGTGCGAGGACAATTTTCGAGGCAACCGAGAGCAATCCGCTGAATTGATGGAATTCGATGAAAACTTCACGTATCGCATCGAGGTACCTCTCTTCAATCAGCATAAGGCTCGATGGAGCCTTCGATGTGGAAGTCACCGATTTCAACAGAGCGCTGCACATATTCGACAACACCCCGAAGCGGCACTGCAAGAAGATGCAGCATTTTTTGATGTCAGTTCCGGTGGAGTTCGCGGTAAGCACAAGTCGTTTCTCCAGCTCTTCGTGCACATACAGCATATGTCGAATGTCAACCTGCCGCTTCGCTCCCTTGCCCGCCACGGTGAATGAGAAGCGATACAGTCGTTTCAGGGACATCAGTGGCCAAAGATTTCCGCTCCTGGCAAAGGTTCCAGTCAAGGAAAATATTTGATGGAGCTCAACCGGGCACCGCGGGATGAACTTTTCCATTACAGCCATTATTGCCTTTTCAACTTCGTTCGTCAGCAATGCAGTTTGCCTGGTTTTCCATAGCGTCTGTATGAGTGTTCCTATTTGGGATATAACTCGCCACTGCACATCCAAAAACACACATTGGTCCCGTTGACGGGATGGATTGGCAGCGGCGTCACACTCACTGCGCTCTACACTTCCCTCGTGCTTAGCCATACGATCCATCTCTCGCCGAAGCTCCTTGCTTAATGGCAAGGCAGACACAACTTTTCCAGCCCCAATATATTTGAGCCCACCAGTGGTGATTTTGTCATAATAATAGTTCAACTCGACGATGTTACAATCCATCAGCGCGCATAGAAATTTCGGCAGAAAGTCGGCGATGTAGGGGAGGGACCGTACTGCAGTCAGGAGGTTGAGTGTGATCCTATGTATGAAAAATGATGTGAATGCCTTTCGATTCGAATCCGTTGGTGTCTCCAGTGTACTTCGAAATCCGTCGGTTTGAATCAGATGGAGCAGCGCATGGAGCTCCGCCTCTCTCAGCATGGCATTATCACAGGAGAAGCGAATATACCACGCAAGTTGAGCAGGTTTGAGCTTTGTCAAATCGATTTTTACCTTTCCTCGAACGAGATCCTCCAAGAAGCATCGAATCAGGGATTCTTGGTTTGAATCAACCTCCCGTTGCCATTGCGTGGAGGCTGACGGGTTTCGAGCATAGACGTGCACAAAGCTATAGATCGACTCTTCCAGAAGATCCGGCCGTCGATGGAGCATGTCGTAAATTCGGTTGATCATTGGGTTATCAGCTGACGTCAAGTGCACATCCGGTTGTTCAAGCCCTTCATGGAGAAAGCAAAATGCGTCCTGCGGGAAAATGTTCCGGTCTGATATTTTCGTCCACAGCGATCGAAGGGCAGCCACACCGGGATGGCGGGCGAGGCTCAATCGAACGAGGTCGCTTATGCATATTCGTTGGGCTGAGAGGATATCATCGGCGCGCCGTTGCATCTCCCCATCGATGAGATGTGGACAGGAATTGCGCATACCACAGTAGACTTGGACGAAAATAGCGTCCGGCAAGACATGGAGGGATTGCGGCACGGCGTGCACCACTGCCTGAAGTAGCGAAATCTGCACTCTTTGGTGAAGCGCAAAGAAAAGCAAACTCGTCTGCACCTCAGTGCCGAGAAGTCGCCATTTTCCACCTTCTCCTGACTGATCGACATGTGCGCGTTTGGATCGCCAGGATGAGGCTGCGTTAAAGCACATTTTGGAGAATATATCTTGCTGTGGCTCGTTGGATGCAAGAATCAATCGCATTGTCTCCATCGTTTTCTCTGGGGAGAAGAAATGCTCGCCGGAATTGATGGCGTCCTTCAGTGCGGGAGGGAGTGACCCAGTTGGATTTGCAACGCATAAATCAACGGCCTCAAGAAGGAGTGCGGGCTTGTGGTGCCGGAGTTCGATGGCCCGAGAGAGGAGCCTTTGGTGGATGCTGAGAAGCGTCGACATTACTGGTTGGACGAATTTGCAGCTCTCATGAGAGATAATTTGAGTGAATGCAAAAAGCAAAATAATCGAATCGAATCAAAAGGAAATCTACAAATTCCATCAAACGTACGACAAGTCAGCGGGGACAATTATGGTCGATCAATGCCTAGAACGGATATCTTGTGCGCTCGAACACTTTCTCCGCTTGTCTCATCGGCGTCAGCCACAGTCCGACGAGGGCCATTCGCCTTTTCGGAGGGGAAGAAATGATCCCTGACCGATCGATACACCTTCCGCTTGAGGCTCGGCGAGAGACGGCACCGACGAGCGAGCTTTTTCGAAGTCAATTCCTTCGCTTTTCCTTTGGAATTCTTGACGGTGACCACCGGAGCCTTGTGATCAATCAAGAATTGGCACAAATATTCCATGTCGACCCACTTTGTCCGACCCAAAAGCACAAACTCCCGGAGGTGATCCTCACTCATTGGTGTCAGCGGGAACTCGGCCGTGATATGCCCGTTGATGTCCACCGCAACTGGGACGGGCTGACTGTCGATTTTTGGACTGAATGTTTCACCCGTCTTCCATTGCGTGAGGTGTCTGTAGTGCGCTTCGAAATTACTGGTAGCTCCCTCACGATTCTCTTTCACTGCAACCGCGAAATTATGCGCCTCATCGCCCTTGTTGTGCAGCTGCTCAGGAATGCGATCCTTCAGCTGATCCCAAACCGGCGTCTCCTTGCGACGCATACGCAAATAGAGTTTCTCAGCCAAGGCGGACTTATTCAGCGTCAACAGCCCTTTGAGGATAAGATTGAGGGTGGCAGGCGTCCCTTGCACCCCTCGTTCGAGCATTTGCCGCAGCACGTAGACTGTTTCACCATATTCACCCGACTTTTCGCACGCTTTCATGAGATAATGAAACGTAAACGGCGTTGGATGAATGCCACTGCGGTCGGTTTGGGAGCGATACACGCTGAAGGCCGCCAATGGATCCGTCGAATTTGCAAAGCACTCGATCACTGCATCAAGGAGAAAGCAGTCGACTGGGACGGCGTACATGGTGCTGATAAAGCCTATAGCCTCTTCCACTTGATCGTTGCGGACAAACCCGCGAATGATGGAAGTGCACATTGCCTCATCTGGTTGTATCCCGAGCCGCTCCTTTGCGTCAATGTATCTTGAAAGCGCTATGTGCATGATGTTGCGGCGTGCGCAGACCTCAAAGTAGTACGTGTAAGTGAACCGCGAGGGTGTGAGCGTGTAGCGGTCGGCATCGAGCCACAACTTATGGGCGCGGCTCTCCATGAGCTCGGGGGAGAGGTGCGGGCTTGTTCGAGTGCTATACGATACGCTGAACATGAGGTACTCGAGGAGCTTCGGCGACGGTGCGGAAAATCCGGCTTTCATGAAGTGGTACATGTCGAAAAGCAAGTCGGTGTGGACATTTCTTCTGAGCACCACATCAACGTCTTTCACCTGTTTCGGTGGCGTCGCAAGCAAACATTCGAAAATATCCTCGTAGGTTTGGACTCGAAGATGGATCGCATTTTTCTTGACTTCGCTGCGATAAAGTTCGGCGATCCGGGATGCCTTCTCTTCGCAGTCGAGATGCGATGTGAGAACGGCAAGAAACTTTCGGCTGACCGATGAGAAGAGTTGATTCCGCTGGTCCCACATCCAGCGCGTGGAGACTCCCCGCTCCCGGGCGTATTCCCGCACGATGGTGGAATCTGGCTTGTCGGCGAAGGCCTTTCCCGATTGAACGCGGCTTGGATGGTTGAGGCGAAGGTCTTCTGCAAGACGACCGCCTTGATGATGGGAGCCGACGATGCCTCGTCCTGTGATTGGGCCAGTTTCTTCGCTTGGGAACTGCATTGTGACTTCTCGTCGCTGTACGGGGGTGGCATCACGGCGACTGGGTTGATACGTGTAATCGTCTGGAGTCGTACCGATGGTCCGCCTGCCGACACAGGGGTAAAGCGTATTTGTCGCCTGTCGTTGCGCTGGGATAACGAAAACGCTTCGGGGAGAAAATCGCATTCTGTTTTACGGCATTCAGCGTGGGAGAGATTGAGTATCAAACACCATATGAAAAGTTAGAAATAGTGATAAAAATAGGTATACTATACGAACTTTTGAGAGAAAAAACACACCATACAGAGATTCAGACTTCGAAAAATGTTTCAACAGACTACCGTCGACTCGGTGGGATGTACTTGCTAGGCTTCGTTTGGACATCACTCTCTGTCGCCGCCATCGCAGGAGCTGGTTTCACAGGCTGCGATGCGTATGACATATTTCTGTCGGATTGGCCCGCCAAGGGAATCGACGGACTACTCGACCCTGACTGTCCACGAGCAGCGAACCTTTTCGTCGTGTCAGTTCGGGTCTCATCAGCAGCTGGACGTGTGAAGAAAGGACTCGTGATAGGTTTTGACGGCCTTTCCACGAAACTGCTTCTGATCGGCATCTCCGCTGGACGAACACCGGTGGAGCCAGTTTTCCCTCGGGCGACGAATTTCTTTGGTCCGTCAGCGGGCGGCGCCACAGGTGGCTTCACCTCTTGTGGAGGAATCTTCACAGCAGCCGGTCGCTGTGGCGGTGATTGGTCCTCTGACTGCGTCATGCTTGAGAGTTGCTTCCATTTGATGCTATCGACGCCAGATTGTTTTTTTCCACGGGCGGCAAAGATCTTTGGCTTGGCGGATTCCTCGGGGGTTTTGTCAGTGAAGAGAGATTTATCACTTGACCACTCCGTTGTACTGACTTCCGCACGACCGATATCGACAGAAACATCATCGACCACGTCAACGCATTCAGGTTGGCCCTGAAGTGTACTCAGCGATATTTTCACGGATTGCATGTCAAAATTCGTTTCACCGGAGAGCGGATCTGTGAAGGTCGTCAATCCTGCTTTCGCTTTTTGCTGTTTCTTCTTATCGTTTTTCTCAAAGAGCTTTGCTAATTTGTCAGTCATTTCTTTCCTTTTGGGTGTATGATGAGTGCATAAATGACTCTGAGAAAACCGATGGTATATCGAAATATTAGTGTGTGTCGGGAGTGAATATATTTGAGATATCACACGATGTTCTTCGTTTCTGAAAACACGGGCCTTTTACCCAAAACACTCGAAAAATCACTCAAGGAGATTTCTACAGAACAAATGTCAGTATGACCAGAACAAGTAGTATACACATGAGGACCACAATCCACGAGAGCTTTCGAGCCTTTGATGTTTCCGCTAGCAGTCTCGTCACTTTATCGTTTGCGACTCGTAACCTCTCACCGAGCCTATCCATTCGTGAAGACACATTTTTTCGCTCTTCTTCATCATCTCTCAGAACCATCGATATCGAGTCTGCAGTGCTTCGCACCTTTTTCACGGTTCGATCGATGACCCCAATGTGCTCATCATGCTGAGCAAACATGGCCGATTGGCGATCTATCTCCGTTGCCATAAAATCATTCGTTTGCTCATCGACGGGACCGTTACTTGGCTCGGACAGATGCTGACCGTTTGCTTTCGAGATCAACTCCCGTTCACGCAACGCACGGAAGAATTTTTTCTCGGCGTGTAATAGTCGATCCTTCGCGTCATCAACAAAGCCATGGCGATTTTGAATTTCTTCGATAGACAAGTTTAACTTGCGAAGTGTATCGACATTGTTGAGGCTCAACTTGAGGGCACGGAGATCCTCTCGTAAACGGCCGATCAGCCTCTGAATGCTGTGATGCAAGCCGTCTCGAGTCAGTTCGGGGGTGTTTTCTGATTCATACTCTCTGATGTTTTGTGCAAGCTCGAGAAGTGAATCGTTGGTGAGTTCCCTGAGAGGGTAATACGGATCGGACATTTTTTAAAGTTGGATATAAAATATTCTCCAATGGAATGCGGAAAATGAGAGAGCTACAAACATAGCAGTGTTCGATAGTGTTTCAAGATGTCACTGGCCCAAAACGTAGGTACATCGAAAATGTATAACTCAAAAGAAAGGAAAGGCAGCCGATACTTGGGGAAAATCTAAATAGCCTTTACTCGCAAAATGATCTATTCATCTTGTTCACATATGTTTTGGATACCATTTTGGAGCTGAAGTAGGTTTACCCACTGCTTAATGAGGAATAAACCAAAGATATTGGCCATAATCGTTCGCGACGACAGCACTGCTGCCACGAATCCATTTGTAATGGGGAACGTTTTGAGATACATTGATAAATACCAGAGCTCCTGGGCTGCGTAGGTCACGCACATAATCCACTTGTGCTGGTAGTAGAGTTGCAGTAACAAGCTTGAGTTTCCTTGCAAGTCCTTGTGTGAGCTCTTCTTTAAGCTCATCGTCGAGCACATGCGAACATAGTGCGAGACAAAATCCAGCGCGATGAGGAAGATACCTGTGGTGACGAGAGAGGGATATTTCGATACGAGCACGATGATGAGACCACATGTGGCAGTGCGATCACACATCATATCCAAGACAGCACCGAAGAAAGAGCATTGATTGAGGCGTCGAGCGAGGAATCCGTCCAACCCATCCAAGGCCAATGCCAGGATGTAGGATATCGCGAAGGCGTTCGGGTTGTCTATAGCCTTGGAAAAGGCAAATGCCAATAAAAAGACCCGAATATAGCCGATTATGTTCGGCCAGAAGAATAGGACTTTGTACATTGAGACGAGTAAAAAGGGACTTTGATGATTATCAATGTAAAGTGCTTGTCAATAAAGAAAATTTCAAGCTCAAAGACTCAACGAGCAGTTTCCACAAATTTTCTGACAAGAGAAGATGGGTGGTCTTTCCAACTCTCCAGTGCACTGGTTGTAAATGTCATTACCTCATTCGTGGTGGGATGGCGGAACGAAATTTCACAAGCGTGCAGAAGATGGCCTGGAATATTCTCCTGGGCCATACGTCCACTCTGGAGAGCGCTACCAGGAATATCAAAAAGGGGTTCAATCTCCCGTCGAGTCAGTTGCAAAAATCGTTCGTTGGACTGGCCGTAAAGCTTGTCTCCAAGAATGGGACAGCCGAGTGTGCTCACATGCACTCGAATTTGGTGTGTGCGGCCGGTCTCGAGCTTGCACTGTATGAAGCTGAGCCCCAGCGAATCATCATGGTGGAGCAAAGCAACTGTGGTATGTGCAGATTTGGCTCCCTTTGTCCAAGGGGACACATTGTCGGATTCATCCGTGCAAGTGATCGGTATCTCTGTATCAGTACTATGGTATTGAATGCTGACACATTCGGAACCAGTGCCTTCGACGTTGGTTAAAGTGGCCCTCATGCGTATTTTACGTAAGCATGGAATATCGAGACTGTAATTTGCACCGAAAGCTTCACCAGCTCTCGTGATAGAATATCGTACATGAAGAGAATCCTTCTTCGTCATTTGAGAAACGCGCTGCGGAAGATGCCCAACGATAATGGCTTCGTACAACTTTTTGAAATGCCATCCCTGACTGGTTAGTATTTGTGCTGCACGAAGATTTAGTGCCAAAAGGACAATGCCAGACGTTTCCTTATCGATTCGATGAATGACGTATATTTTCTGGCCAGGGAATAGACGATAGGTTCGGTTGAGCAGCTGCTCCAGAGTGTTGTAAAAGTATCTCCCACCTTGAGAAACTGGGAGGTTTTGTGGCTTCAATACTACCAATACGTCTTGGTCGTGATGAAGGACTTCATAGTTATCCGCAATAGGTGGTTCATTACTCCCCTCACAGGCTGTTTCAATCACATCTCCTGGCTTGAGTTCTACTCCGGCAGAAGCTGCCCAAATCCCATTGATCTTCAAACAAAGAGCGCTGTCTGCTGCAGTAGGTGACGTACTGGGATCGCTCAAATGTTCTATCTGTTTGTTTAATTTCGCTAGCCACTCTGTTTCTGTGCAGTAGTGAAAGTGAGATGACAGAAAACTTATCAGACAAGACGGACCATGGCCGATATTCCATATGTACTTTCTGAATAGTCTGTCAGCGTCGTTCATGCAATAATTGTCGAAAATGTAATTACTAAGAAGTACATATCCCGTTGTACATCTTGACGTACTCTGTGTAAAATAGAGGCTTTTCAATGAACTGGGTAGCTAGAAGAGGTTGTCCCCGTGACATCACTGAATGTTTCTTTCACCGTTTCAGACGACAAAAATGGAACATAGGTTTCCCTTCACATTGAATTGTCTTGTAGTTGAGAAATCAGACCTACAGGTAGCAGACCTATCCAATATATTAGAATAGCCCGACATAATACATGTAGTTTTGCATACGAATCTATTGTCAGTAGATTTCCTATGGATATTCCAATGCCAGTGCTGTTTATTAACTCGTAGCTCATGTCGAAACTTCGTAAATGAAGAAGAATCACCTGCAGTTTCTCTACACTTGGGTGCGCGTCAATCATTGCTTTGATATCCACTATAGAAGATGCACTTTCCATCGCCCCAAAGATGTCTTTCTGAAGAGACTGATTTTCACCCATTTCATGAATCGGGTCTAGTTCTTTTATCGCAAAGGCAAATTCTCCGTCTAAGTTCGAATGGTTCTGTAGAACATCTATCCCACTGGTCGATTCTACGGGATGATTTGCGAGATCGGTGGGGATGAATACTGTAGGATCCATGGTGTAGGAAGTAAAACACACAATTGTGGCATGTAAATAGCACTCACTGAAGCAAATAAACAAATCTCTGGACAATGGTCTGTCACCATGAAGGGTATTCTCACTATTCATGTCCGTTATATTAATGATCGTGAAGAGTGAGCTGCGCTAGAAGCTTCATGTAGGCAGTGAACAACACTTATTCTTAGTAATCTATTCTCACTTAGTAAGAATTGGAGTAGGTTCAGTAGGTTGTGCGAAAAATTACGTCTTAAGTTTCGTTTTCGTCATGCTAACGTACACCAAATCAACATCTCAAAAAGGGCGACATGCTCACATTGCGAATAACCGTACACAATTTTCTTTTCTGTGGATTATGTACACTAAGCTCTAAGTAATGGCTGAAATTGGTCAATAAGCTCAATCAGTTAGTAAAGAATTTTTATCAACTTAGTGAACCAAAATGCACATCGCGAGATTCCTATACTTCGCTCGAAAAGACAGAGTTCCTTTTCCGGGAACTTCAATAAATGATGGCAGACAAAAACTTGCTGTTCTGGTGGACGGGAGAAATGTATTGCCAGAAATTTACCCCCTGGTCGACAAAGCAATTGAAGGCAAAGGCTTAATCTGTCTCCGAAGATACTTCGATTACTCGACTTCGGCAAAATGGAAAGGACTTCAATCAACGTATGGATTCGAATGGTTTCGAGTGGACAACTTCGTCCCGCTGCACATGCAAATCATGGCTGACGCCCTTCACATCGCTCAATACAAAAATTTGAATATGATTGATGGAGTCATTCTAGTAGTAACACGAAGCCAAGGTGACGCGTTTTCTGAGTATCATAAAAGACTGGCTTGGCATAATATTAAGTTCTATGTGTTTACGGAGGCCGGGTTACATTTTGAAACGTCTGGAGCCATCGCTTCCATGGACAAGCTGGAAACAAGTGAGTGCAATTCCTAAGAGAGTAGCCTAGTACACCCAGGTCGAAGCTTACTACGAAGCGATGAAGCCTGAAAAAGACCTCAGCCTATTTCCGGGAAGAGTTGAAATTTGTAAAGCTTGCTGCCACCAATGCAATGATCGCGGGTTGACTGGAAGAATCTTTTTATGACAATTTACTCGAATTCTTAGTGTTTACTCAGCTTACTAATTTGAGAGTTATGCTTACAGACACCCAAGTATGTTTGAAGTCTGAGATTGCAGGTGCTCAGTGGATAGATTTTGTCCCGTTGGCAAAGGAAAACCAAATCGGAAACACTTCCGAAGTAAGCTCCTCGAGTTTAGAAGAGCTCTTTGTAAATAAATCTCCTTTGCAAGCAAGCATGACTGAAGATTCGACCGCTGACGTAAAAATCTTACTTCCAGCACAGCTCTTAGCCGATAAATGGAGACCCAAGCAATACACTCAGCTTCTTAGCGACGAAAGATGCAACCTGAAAATCATGAAATATTTCGAATCGTTTAGCCGGGAAACGACTGAGCCCACAAACTGTTCTGAACCACATATATTGATCCTGAATGGACCCCCTGGAGTCGGCAAAAGCTCCCTCTGCGGTGTTATTGCTCGACATTGGAACTTCTCTCCAGTGGAAATCAACGCTAGCCGTGAGCGAAATGAATCACAGTTTATGCAAACAGTAACAAACGTACTTCGCTCTTCGTCTGCATCCACAAAATTTGGGGACACCACACTGAAAAATTGTCTGATAGTTGAAGAGCTCGATGGCATATCCGCTCATGGAGTTACGTCGTTACTACATGCCGTCATTGAGCGACAGCGTAGCTGCCCTGTGGTGTGTGTCACCAATGATCTGTACGTCTCACAATTGAGAAACATTCGTCAACACCATCTAGTACATTGCCTCACCATTCCGCCAATCGATGAGGATCGCATGTTGCAAAGGTTGACCATTATCGCACGCGAAGAAAACATTTATCCGGAGATTTCCACTGAAAAACTACGGAGCATCTTAAAGTATATTGCCTCTCACGCAAGTGGGGATATTCGAGTTGCGTTGAACCTTTTGCAGTTCGCGTATCTCCCACAAGGAGTGACGCATACGAAGAAAGCAATTTCCGAGATAGATGCAAATGCACCGTTTGCGATATGGTCATTCATCTTGACGAAGAGGCAACACGTAATCCATTCTCCGGAAAATTTAACAACGCCCGCTTTCGAGCTGCTCAATCAGTTGACAAAATGCTCAAACACACGACTAATTGCAGATGGTGTATTCGAGAATGCTTTAGATTCCCATGGAATAGGAACGCTCCAATTTGCGAAAAAGAACTCTTTTCTTCATTGCTGTCACTTGTGGAGTGTAGTGGACGGTATGAGCAGGCATTTCGGACCAACCATGGACACGCTTCTTCGCGTTGTGACAGTTTCAACATATCTGTCGATTCAATCGAGTGGCAAATACGTCAGCTCGGGAGAATATCGCTGGCCTCGACTTGAAAGCAACGCGAAAAAGCCCCGCGATACGCTTCGAGGGCAATTTATTACCGACTTTCTCCATACCTTTTCTCGGAACTTTGGCCGTATTCTTACTTTGAGCGAAGTTGCAATGGACTACCTTCCAACGCTTATTGCGTCTGCGAAACCTATTGGACGTTTGCTCAATGATTTCAACAACTATGACTACACCAGACTTTCATCCGTCCAACAGGCGGTCGTCGAACATGCGGCCGGATTACTGCGATTATACGGAGTCATTTCCTCTCCGAACAACACACGACAGAATCGACGAAAAACGGAAAACAGTGGTCTCGTTTTAAGCAACTTCCACACAAGACTTTTGGAAGCGCTGGGTGAAGTCGCAGAGTACTGTATGTTGGAAAAGCGAGGTGTGTTTGAGACCTCTCCATGTAAGGCAAGAAGTCACCAAAAGCACACAACCAGGCGAACAGTCAATCCGAAAGTACCCAGTGCGCACCAGCAGATGTCACTTCGGGCGCTCATGCGGGATGCTCCGAAACTGCCCGTATCACGAGAAGCCGCATCGGCAGAAAAGAAGCGGACCGATCCTTTCGCAAAGTTTCGAGTCGCGAAAGTTGTGAATACTGATGAAACTGCTGACGCGTCTTCCATTGCTATCAATACTGAAAGTGAACCGAAGAGAAAGTGTTTGGCCCCGCATATCAAAGTGCGCTTTCGTCCGTACAAGTACTCGACCTCTGCCGTTCTTCGAAAGGCCATCATCAGTGATTTCTTGTTATAGAAGGTGTGAATGCTTGACCACATGTATACAGTAGTTCGCTTTCGTGTGCTTGATAATGGAACTACTACCGCAATTGTATATCGACTATGCAATACAGAAATAGCCTTTGAACCTCCGTGAAAAGTTGCGTTTCCATTGGAAAATGAATGTGAATGCTTTTAGTAATTTCCGACTTTTAATAGTTCACCTGACCTGTCATGAATATTTCCTGCCACTACCTTCTCAAAATGTATATTGATGACGATTTACCTCCGCTTCCATCGAACAAGGAGCTCGGCCATGTTCTGGCAGATGCAGGCTTGAACCACCTCACTGATCATATTAAGGCCCATGTCAATAGCCTATCCGCACTCTCTCATGTCACCGTACAAGATTACCATACGCTGGGCGTATCATCCATGGATGATCGTCGAAAACTATTTGATCTGATCCACAAACTGAAAAATCAAGGCAATCACGAAGCTGCAATAGCATCTCCCCCACCGGACCATCCCCGACGGTTGCTTTTCGACGACATCGCTGTCCAAGGGGCGTTTCATCGTTCGCCGGCCGTGAATCGAAGCGCTTCAGTGACGACGGCGAGCAGACGGTCGGTTAGATATGCGACGAATGAACCTCCAAAGCCAACTCGTCGGATGAATCGCATTATTGTGGCAATCCGCCAGCGTCCCCTGAGTAGCGGTGAAATACAGAGCGGCTACGAAGACATAGTCCGTGTCAACAGCCCAACATCACTGACTCTCTTGGAGCAAAAGCAAAAAGTGGATTTGACACGGTACATCGACGAGCACTTATTCCAATTCGATGCGGTATGCCACGACAAGATGCGAAACCGAGAGGTGTACGAGCAAACGACTGCCTCCCTTATCGACACAGTCTTCGAAGGCGGAAAGGCCACTTGCTTCGCATATGGCCAAACAGGGAGCGGCAAAACCCATACGATGCTTGGAAAGGGCGGCGAGCCTGGGATTTACGTGCTTGCTGCTGAGGAAATTCTCAATCGACTTGAGCCTTCCATGAGTGTCCGGGCAAGCTTCTTCGAAATTTACGCTGGCAAGCTGTATGACTTACTCAACCAGCGCGGGATGCTCCACTGCCGGGAGGACGGCAAGGGGAACGTGAATATCGTCGGGCTCACCGGGCACGGCGTGTTTAGCATCAGTGAGCTCGTCAATATCATCGAATACGGCAACAGCACAAGATCGTCTGGAATGACTGGGATGAACGCCGATTCCTCCCGAAGCCACGCCGTGCTGCATATAAACGTCCAGAAGGATGGGAACCCCTACGGCCGCATGACCTTTGTTGACCTTGCTGGGAGCGAGCGAGGTGCCGATACGCTGAACACCGATCGACTCACGCGGATGGAAGGGGCTGAAATCAACAAGTCACTTCTTGCCTTAAAAGAGTGCATTCGCTCGCTCGATCAAGGGCACAAGCACATTCCCTTTCGAGGATCAAAGCTCACAGCGGTTTTACGCGACTCGTTTGTCGGGAACTGCCGGACAGTCATGATTGGAAACGTCTCTCCGGCCTCCTGCAGTTGTGAGCACACCCTCAACACACTTCGATACGCCGATCGGGTGAAGGAGCTGCAGGGCGTCCGAAGTGGTCGGGCGACGGAAATGATGATGGGCCAGATGCCGACGGAGCAGGTCATCTCCGGTAAGCCATCAAGCATATTGCCACCGAGAATGACTTCGGGGATTGGGAAGCCTCGCCTCGGCATTGAGAGACAGCTGGAGAAACCCCCTCGCCATTCCGTTCCTGCCCCCAGGCTGGGCGAAAAGTCCGCTTCAAGCGTCGAACGGACACCCCCGAGGCCCTCCCATTCGAACCGAACACCCAACCCGATAAGCCCCGGAATCGCAACCGCCGCTATTCCATTACGGCATGGCGGACATATTCAGATCTGTAAGGACCTCTTGCACAGACAAGCCGAGGAAATCAACTTGCTCGATAGGGAAGGGGACTTCTCAACGTACTTCGCAAATGTCCTGAATCTCACGGAATCAGTGCGAGTAGAGCTTGAGAGGTTTCAAAAGGAGTTGTTGACCGAGAAGGAAAAGTTCTTGCGAGGGGAGAAGCTCGGTAGATAGATGCACGCCATCGCGTGTGAGAACTGTTTGGTGTGTCGAGGGGACTCGTGCTTCTCGATGCGTTCTTAGCCTTTTAGTATTGGTGAGCTATTTTTGAAAAGTCTGCGCAAAACAATCCCTCATACTCGTCCAATTTATTCTATTTTCCATAAAACTGCCTGTTTGGCATATGAATACGCTCGACCAATGCACGGGCAAATTCTCCTGATGGGTTTCACACGCTTGCATATCAGCCGAAGGAGAAATGACATACTTTTGACCGACACAATGCCCGAAAGTATTCAGATCTCTGTTGATCGGAAAGCGTTTTGTATTCATCCCCATAATAAAAAATTCCCATTTATCACTTGACCTATTCTCACATAACTTTTCATCAGCCTTCATCGTACATTCAGCATGCTTCGCACAAAAGCCCGCTATGCATCGACCCCAGGTGTGAGCGACCCACCGAGGTCTGCGCCCCTCAAGTACATTCCCTATATGATGCCAGGTGGGTGGAACCTCAACCAGCGATACTGGGTCAATTGGGCGTCGTGGAAGCCCGATCCTTTCCGGCCAGTCTACCGTGAGAACAACTTCCTCAATACATGGCCCTCACGCTTCGCCAAGCATGGAAAATCCCGCTTCGTCCCACTCGTCTCCATCCGCTATAGTCCACAGGCCCTCCAGGAGGCCGTGAAAATGGTCCCGCAGGGTTTTTTCTCGGACGGCCTCTACAAGGACGTGCGCAGACCCCCGCGGCGGATCAAAACATACGCCGATGGCATCGTCCACGACTGGTGGATGAACTACTGGACGCTTTATTCGATTCGATACCAACTGAAGCTGTGTAGAAATCATCTCGACGAAAAGACGAAGGCGATTCTCCAAGACACGACATCCGCCCATGGACTCACTCGAATGACATCGAATTACGACGAGTATCACAATTACGTCGACCACGAAGAAACAAAACTCGCCCGGGATTTTCGATCGCGGTGGATAAACACCCATCGGAGCTTCGAAGGCATGTCAGTCAAAATCAAACAGGCGAACGAGGAGAACAGATATTTTGCGCACAAGAAAAAGCAAGACGAGTTTTGGTCTGCCAGGAAAATTTTGATTAATCGTGTGAAGGCGATGCGCCACAGCGGGTCGGGCGTATCGGCAAAGGAGCTGCCAATCACAACTTTTCGAGTTCGCGCGTTTGACATGGAGTAAATGGAAACGTCGAGAGAGTCTCTTCAGTGACACCTCCAACTGGAGGCAGATGGCCCACATTGTGTGTGTTCTCCAAGAGAATGGAAATGGACTGGTCTTAACTGCGACGTGCAGCACAGAGCTTTTCGTGAGGAGGCATCTACTTTTCACCGAATTCTAGGTCATCCGCCCTGCCGAGTTTCTTTTCTCTCGCTGGCTTATCACAGGGAAGAATTACGATCCGCTGTCCACTCTACTGATTTTCACTTTCAGCAATATTAAAAAAGTCAAATGCTTCAGATTGCCCGCATCAACTGTGCGGATCTCTTACTTGGCCGAGTCAGCTACAAATCCTCCCGTTTCCTCGTCTATGCAGTACGCTTGCCCGGCATGGTTTGGCATAGCGTCGGACACGGACCTGGCCACCATGGACACTGTGCAAGCCCGCGGCGCCCGCCTCGCATGTGGACTGCCCGCAACAACGAACACCTCCTTCCAGTATCTGAAAAGGCTTCTCGTTTATAAGTCCTTTTTGGTGTCGTCCCTTCATGGGGGTTCTCGGGCTGCCAATGTGGCCAGATGCCTCCCCCCGTACAGCGAGATCGGCAAGCTCCACACGGAGATTACTGAGGCATACGGGTCCGTGGAGCCGCTCACTGATGCTCCGGAACTGAACCATCGGATACTTATCCGACCCTGGGCCCTTCAGGCAGTCACCAAAGAAATGGCTGATGCCGTAAAGAAAAGGGCCTCAGACGAAGCGGTGGCTCACCGCCACCCGGCTGACTACGAACTCTGGGCCGATGGGCCCATCCATCAGGTCGGGCAGACAAATGGGTTCGTCGACACCAAACTCACAGGAAGCCTTTGAAATGTCCTGTAGGGGCCGATTGAGAGTCTCTCAGCAGAGTCTCTGTATATACCAATAGCTCCAGTGGACTTGAACTACCTCCCGATTAGACCGACTATACTACGGCTTCAGTGGGGCAGTCGAACTCTTCCCAATAGAATGGAAAATGTATGCCTTCATAACAGTGAGTTATCCATAAAATCTCGGAGAATGAACTTCCAGTCGTTTTGGTTGCGAAAACGTCTAGCAGGAAGTGACAAAAATATTCTTGAAAACGGCGTACAGGGCATCGCATTGTGTCGCTCGCAAACTGGACATCACTTTGCATTTAATGTGCACTCGAAACTCGGGAAAAACCATTTTGAAAAATGGTGTTAAAAAACGCGTCCAGCAGGATTTGAACCTGCGCGTCTGACGACACCTGATTTCTAGTCAGGCCCCTTAACCACTTGGGTATGAACGCTACATAATAAGACCGGGAGCGTATAGGCTGAACATATACTATATGTGCAGAAAAGCCACATTCGAGGATTGAACTCGAGGCCTTCGTCTTACTAAGACGACGCTCTAACCACTGAGCTAATGCGGCTACTTGGTGTGTGTATGTGTGTATATATACCTATATCGCAGCATTGCGTGACGAGACTGGACGTATTCTGGAGAGTAACTCCCGGGTCGAAACACAAGAGTCGCCACCTACCGCCGAATATTTTATCTGGGCTACAAAATGAATGTGATGCACCTAATTTGACACAAATCATATCTCATTGTTGATACGAAGTCGGGAAAAGAGTGAAACCAATGATCTGATAGATTGATAGTTGCAATTTTTGGGCTCACCGGATGATGAAATGATACACACGCAAAACTCCAAAATCTGTCTTATGTCAAATTACAGCTGAAAATCGACTTTGCGTTCAAGTATCGCGTTACGCTCATCCATAACTTTCTGCGCGTCATGCGTCGACATTGGCCTGTACTCCTTAAACTCCAAGGAAAATGCACCTTCTCCCTTTGTCAGGGATCGTAGTTTATTGATGAAGCCAAACATCGCACTCAAGGGAGCCTCCCCAAGTATAACAGCTTCAAAGTTATCAACTTTCGTTTCCATGGTAAGGCCGCCTCGCTGAACGAACTCGCTCAGAACCTCGTTGAGGGCCTTCTGGGGGGAAGAGATGTCGACAGCCATCCATGGCTCGATCAGGGTCGGCGCACACTTTGGGAAATACTCCGCAAACATATACTTTGCCGCATTTTTGAAGGCAATATCCTTCGAATCGACCTCGTGCATGGTTCCACTTTCCAGCACGACGCGGACCCCCCATAAGGGAGCATCAATCATTGGTCCATTCCCAAAGACTGTTCGCAGAAAATAGTTCTGAAACGATTTTTGCAGGTTCTCAGTGACTTCGTCTGCTTTGCACGTCGATTTATATTCGTTCTTGTCACCAGTGTCTGTCGTGAGGTCGATTTTCATCGGCTCAATATAGCCCTTAACGTGGGCGTATTGTCCAGCGCCACCAGACTGGCGTTTATGGGTGAAATCGAACTCGACCCTTTCCTGAATAATTTCCCGATAATTCACCGTCGGCTTCCCCACCGTGGTATCAACGTCATACTCACGCCGCAATCGCTCCAGGTAGATTTCCAAATGAAGTTCCCCCATTCCTTGGATGACGAACTCTCTTGTCTCGGGGTTCACCACTATCCGCAGCGTCGGATCCTCACGCTGGAAATTCTGCATTTTCTTCTCCATCAGCGTCTGATCCTTCTGGTCCTTCGCTTTCACGCTGAGCGACATCACCGGGGGCGGCACATACATATTCTCGAGCCCAATATTTCCAGCCCACAAGGGTGACTGCGGCGGCACATTTCGAACGACGGTGTCACCACTGGCCAGCTCGAGCTCACCGACGATCGCGCAGATGTCGCCGCAGAGAATCTCATTGACCGCCACGGCGCTGTTGGCGTGCATCCGGACGAGCTTGGCGACACTGAAGGACCGTCCCGTCCGCACGTTGAGAAGAGTATCGCCCTTCCGCACACGGCCTTGATAGATCCGTATGTAATTCGACAGGCCGAGGCCTCTCGTCTCCTCAATCTTATAAGTGAACGCGACTAGGGGCTTCTCGTCGTCATTCTGCAGCGTGACGCTCTCTCCCTTAACGCGCTCCACGCGGTCCTCCACTTGAGTCTCCGTGAAGGCATGCGCAACGTTCACTCGCTCGGTGGGGTTTGGCAAGTATCGCTCCACCGCGTCGAGGAGGACCTGTACGCCTTTGTTCTTATAGGCGGTCCCCATGAGCACGGGAATAAACTGATTCGCGATGACCGTGCGGCGGACCGCGGCGTGCATTTGCGCAGACGTCGGACGGCGGTCGTTCAGAAAAAGGTCCTCCATCTCGCTGTCGACGTCGGCAAGAGTGGTAAAAAGCTCCTCATACGCCTCCTCGACCCGCTGGGCAAGGAAGGCGGGGACGCTCCCCTCGACGCGCACGGTCTCGCCGAAGGCCCCGTCGAAGTAAATCGCTCGCTTCTCGATGACGTCAATGACCCCTTCGAACTCGTGCATCTCGCCGATCGGCAGCTGGATGGGCGCACATTTGAGGTTCAGCTTGGACCGCGCCAGATCTATCACCCGCTTCGAGTTCGCCCCGTCCCGATCCATCTTGTTGATAAAGATCATTCGCGGGACGGCATACCGACGCATTTGGCGGTCGACCGTGATGGTTTGCGTCTGGACGCCGTTGACGGCACAAATCACAAGAATGGCCCCATCGAGCACTCGAAGGGCTCGCTCGACTTCAATGGTAAAGTCAACATGCCCGGGCGTGTCGATGAGATTTATCTGCGATGTCTTCCACTTGCAATATGTCGCCGCTGATCGAATCGTAATGCCGCGCTCCTTCTCGAGCTCCATCGAGTCCATGGTGGCGCCGATATCGCTGCTCCCTTTGACTTCGTGCATCGCCTTGATCTTTCCAGAATAGAAAAGAATTCGCTCAGAAAGCGTCGTTTTGCCGTGGTCAATGTGCGCGCTGATCCCAATGTTCCGGATGTTGAGCAAGTTTTGGGCGTGCTGCGGTGTCAGCCGATTGAGGACCGATGCGACAAACATATTCTGAAATATGTGGGAGAAATCAGAATTTGAAAATTTATAATTTTATGAAATAGCGAATAGCCAAGAGTATAAAATTCCAAACCCACATCGTGGAAATGTCTCACTCGCAATCATCATCGATAACTAATTTCACCGGAAAGAGCTTGCCAAAGGATCAGTTCGACACTCGCCGAATCTGCAGTCCACCTGGTGATCTCGCTGGCTGCTCACTCTCATCAGGATATCTTCTACTGCTTGTCGATACCTTCTCGCGGACATCTTGAACGAGCCTCGTGGTACGATGGAGCAAAAGCCGAGAGTGGTCTGTCCCCGCCGAGCCCAGCAGCGTGCGCGCGACGGCCTCAACGCACAACGCAACCTGTGGGATATTATACCCACCCTCCATCACACACAGCACACGGTGATGTGGGAGGACGTCCATCAGCATCCTGGTCATCATCGAATACCCACTGGGTGTCAGTTGCATGCTTCCAAGCGTGTCATGTCGAACTGCGTCGAATCCGCCGGCAATAATGATGAAATCCGGGGCGAAATCGCGTATCAGCGGAAGCACAAGTGTCTGCATGATCGCGCAATATTCCAGATCGCCGAAACCGTGGCACGTGAGGGGGATGTTAACGTTGTAGCCTCGCCCGGGGCCCGAGCCGATGTCCTCAATGTGGCCCGTGCCGGGGTAGAAGTCTGGAGCGGATGAGTCGTAGAAGTCGTCCATATCACTCATTGAAGTCGCGGAGAGCTCGTCGTAATCCTCAGGGTTGTAACTCTCATCATCTTCCTCCTCCTCTTCATCGCCACTGGAAGAGCACCCGAGGACTTTTGTGGACGGATTGGAGATAAACGCTGCGAGTCGACCGTGCGCCTCTGATTCGGTGAGCACACTCTGATTGGTCGCTTCTTTTCGAAGTTTCGCCTCGAGCTGAACGTAGTCAACTGTTCCACGATCACGACGAGAGCGCTTTGCTGACTGGAAAGTCGTGTCGTCACCAACGGATGGCCTCAGCTGGTTCTGCTCAGCTCCCACTTGAAGTGGGATGTTATCTGAAATCTCCACTGGCACATCTCGTATCGTCCCAGCCGGCCTCTGCTCCCCAGTCTCAGCACCTTCAGGACAACCCTCCTTGGTAAGCATTCGATACGTCTCGCTCATCCGATACTGCGCCGATCGTCTATAAAACCGGTGTGGATGACCTCTGGCGTACTGATGAATGGAAATGCACAGAACCGACGGATCTTCATAAAATATCTTTTCCGTTCCGTCGCCGTGATGAACGTCCCAATCAAGGATGACGACCCGCTTGACATTGGGGGTTTCCCGTTGGAGGGTTCGAGCAGCCACCGCGACATTGTTGAAAATGCAGAAACCACTCGCGTTGCTTGGGCCAGCGTGGTGGCCCGGTGGGCGCAAAAGGCACATGGCGTTGTCGACCTCACCGCGTGCGACGGCGACGGCTGCTTGCACCGCTCCACCGGCGGCGTGGAGACAAGCGTCGTGTGTGTGCGCGTTGAAGTATATATCAGGGGAGCACTGTGTTGATTCCGGGGAGGCTGCGAGGCGGTGTTCCGATTCGTCATGTGTGTCGTGGGTTTCGATTGGTGTGCTGACGGAAACCTCCAAATTTGAACCCGCTGAAGGTATCGATGGGCTATCCAGGCAATCATCCAGCAGCGCATCCACTGCGTCCTCTGACATCTCTGGTTGCACACCGTTCACGTGGGGTTCTTCGACGTGTTCTTTGTAATTCTTCAACTTTTCAATCATTTCATCAACATACGATTTGTCATGGGCGTATGTCAACCGTTCGCGAGAGCATGGCTCGACTTCACCAAGCCAGGTAAACTGGTTCAAGAGTCCGCAATATCTGAGGTGTTTGAGGGGCAGCTTCACTCGATCTGGGCATTCGGGGTGGGCTTCGTTTGATTCGTGCAGCTCGCAGTGCCGATCATAGACCAGTGCTGTGTTTTTTGCCGCAGTGGGAGTGGCTGGGTCTAAGAAAGCGAATGGATTTTCTGACATGGAATATTGGGTATCATCAAAAGGGATGAAAACTTCAAACATATTTACTTGTCCCTTGAACGATACGAATCTACCGAAAACGTCCAAACCAATGCGTGTCTCAGGCAATGAACGAATATACGAGCGACAGGAAAACATTGAATCCGATGTAGAATATCAAGACATGCGGCCGTTGAACGAAGATGGTCGCCATGACGAAGAACATCAGCACCATTTTGACCAGCGTCGTGATCCACGCGCCCGGAAGCCCGAATGGCACCACATAGGGCCGCGGCGTATCCTTCTCGATATACTTCAGGCGAAGGAAGGAGACAAACGTGAGTAAATATCCCTGTGCCGCAAGGACAAAGTTGAATTGGATGAGGACGTCAAAGTCAAAGCAGGAGAGACATGATGTGATGAGAAAGAACACACCAATGGCATTATACGGCACACATCGATAGGTTTTCGCGAGACTCTTCGGAAACCAGCCGAAATCTGCCATGCCAGCCGCCGCCCGCGTGTAGCACGTGATGGAGTTGATGATGATGCCAAAGATCGACAGCGCGGACACGACGGCGACGACCGATCCAAGTCTTGGGAGAATGGCGTCGAATGCAGAGACGAGGTAGCCGTCTTCCCAAAGCGACTGCTGGGCACATTCCGTCGAGAGTCGAGCGACGGGAACGCTGAGGGCGGCGATCACGGAGATGAGGTAGGCGACAACGTCCAACCCCATGGCGATGAGCATTCCGTATGTATACACGGAGGCAGAGTTGACTTCAGCGGCGAGATTTCCAAGGCTGTTCCAGCCAGTGTAGAGCCAGCAGAGGGTGCTGCCCCACAACGGCCAGTCGATCGGCGGTGCTTGCTTATCGGTATGGGGGAGTCGAATGGCCTCGACGGGTGTCTCGCTCTGTAGGTTTCTTGAAGGGCGCCCACGACGAGTTTTGCTATAAGCGTCCTCGATAAAGGTTGGCAGTCGAGCGTGAACCGGACCCATGGCGTCGGCATAGGAAATGGTCATATCTTGTGCGCTGCCGACAGAGTGATGAATCGGCTCCCATGAAAACCATTGCTCCGACGGGTGAATGCTTGGAATACTCACAAGAAAGCCGATAACAAAGGGCGCCATCACAATAGATCCGATCGCCGTTGAGATCTCCGCCACCCGTGAGGAGGGGAGAAGCGCCACGCAGGTCGCGATGAAATTGCCCGTGATTCGGATGGCGTACTTGACCGCAAAGCTGGATGACCTGCTGACCGGGAAGGCGGTACAAGCACAAACGTAGGAAGACAGCAGGGCGCAATAGACACTCATGTTCACGAGGTTGGCTGAGAGCGTCGAAAACGCATTGACGAAGCCGAAGTAATCTCCAAGGGCGCGAGACACCCACGCGACATATCCGTGATTGGAGGGAATCATCGTGGCGAGCTCGGCGACCATCACAATCTGCGGGACGACGAAGAGGACTGGCGTGACGAGTAACCCGATAAGTCCAAGTGCAGGCCCGGCGGCACGGAAAACTGCCTCAACGCCAAATGGACCTGAGCATGTGAAGACAAATGCCAAGGCGACAAGCCTCCACATGTTGATTTTTCGCACAGACTTGACTTTCTTTCCGCTCTCGGCCGAGTTTTCTTCCTTTTTCGAGAATAGCTCGACCAATGGCGTACAGACACTTGCTTGGACGGAGTGCGAATGCAAGTCTATTTTGCATGTGTCTCCTGCAGGATTTTGGTCGTCATGTTGCATTTACGTTAATATCTCAATAAATAGTGCAGAAGGGAGAAAGTGTGGAGCGAAGGCTGAGAAGATGAATTGTTTCGATGAAACGAGAGACTAATCGCTCTCAGACGAATCAAATATAAAATCAAGTGGGTCATCGAGCTCCTTCGATTGCGTCTCGTGGGATGGAATATCGATGAGATCTAAAATCTCCACATCGGCTGGGGTGGCTCTATTCTCTTCAGTGACTTCCTGCAGAATGGCCTCCTCGTGAAGTGTGTAATATTCATCCAGGCGAAAGATCGGATCTCGAAGACGAGTCTCGGGTGATGCTCGTTCGATGAGTTTCTCGGATAATGCATTTCGATGGCATTCCTGGGCGAGGTCAGAGAACCCGAGTTTCGCAAGGGAGTCTGCAGCTTTCTCAGCTTTTCCCGCAAGAAGCTCGTGGAGGACCGAGTGGAATGATTCGTCCCCTTTCTCGATGGAGTCGTTACTGCTATGTTTCGCCATGAATAGAGTCGATATCCATGGAAGAATTTCCCTGGAAGAAAGCTTCCCGTAGCAAGATCTCGCCAAGTTGAATTCTCCGACGCTCACCGACAGAGCGGCGAGAGTCTTCCACATGGTTTGGAGACATCCGTCTGCTTCCCAAGAGGCAGACGGTCCGAGTTCCGTCAGCTTGACAAGATGAGTGAGCCTGTCGAATGCAAAGTGCACATCGAAGAATTTACATGCCAGTTCGAAGAGCCACTTTTGAACATCCTGAACGCACGAACACGATGCATCCAATGTCCGAAGTAAGCGAAGGGAATACACTGCTGGTATGGGACTGTCCACTATTTTTCTGACGATTGAAAAGGGTAATGTGCCCAACTGCGAGACACTATCCGTGAATGTATCGATGAGCGATATATCTTCAGGCAAAGGAAGATTGGACAGAATCTCAAGCTTGACAACTTTCGGGTCGATCGAAGCTCGGAATATTCCATCGCCGACCCGGACCATTGTGGTGTCGGTGTTCAATTCTTCCGGTAGACAGAAGGAGTCACCGCTCAAACCTTTCGTCGGTACCGAAATGAGAAAGTTTCCATCGTCGATATTTCCATCCAGAAGGCGAACGCGTGACGGGAAGCTCTTCAAAACCCCAATTCTTCCTGATGGAATGATTCCATACAAAAGTTGACTCCCGACAGTGAAATAGACAATTTGGCTTGCTTCAGGACACTTCGAAAATCCCATAAAACTTCCAGAATCAAACTGGGCGCTGTCTATCGTCAACCCATGCGTACGGAAACTACACACAGTCGACAAATCGGCATCACACACAAGAAATTGTGTTTGGAACACAATGAGAATGCAGGAAAGCGACCCAATTTGTTTCCATATGGCATATTGCGGCGCCTCATCGCCTTGACCAAAAATTCGTGTCGCGACGATATTTTCCGTTTCAACGTCGACGCAGCACCAGAGGAGGCCGTGGGTTGTGGAACACTCGACGATTATCCCACCTGTCGGGACCGAATGCAATCGGTCGATGGAACGGAGCAGCATGGATTCACCGTGACGTGATCGGAGGTGGTGCTGGATGGCATCGTTGGATATCGTTCGACGAAGTTCACCCTCAAAATCCTTCAAGGCGATCGACTGCGATCCATCGATGTGAGCGAAGCTATCAGCGGAGATAAAGACTGGCATGCCACTGCAATCTCGAATGAGAATGAAGGATTCCTTTCTGGCTTTGGGGGTCGATTTGTCACTCCGCTGTAAATCAAGTCGGTGCAGTGCGTAGAAGCCCCCCTGACTTGAGTCGACGAGAGATGAAAAGGCGTAGAGGCAGTACTTTCCATCTGGACTCACATCGATTCGGTGTGGCATCGAAAAGTCGCTTGCTTTTTTGAATTTTTTCAATGGTTTATCGCTGGGGATAATTCTGTCAGAAGCCAAAACAGTCTGTTTCATCTCCCTCGATTCAAAAAATGTCAGACAGCTTTGGTCCAAGCTCATGTGACACACCGGGAAAACTGAAGAGTGGCAAAACACGTCAAACCCAAAGTCATTCCCGGCAGCGACGTATGGCAGCGATTGATGCGTCGCAATCGTCCAGTATCTTTCCCTATGAGTCTTCTTGATTCCATCGCAGCTCACCTTCTGATTCCGCAGATTACACACGATTTGACGTTTGTTCTCCAAGTCCCATAGGCAGACATCGCCGTCTTCACCACAACTCACCATTGTCTCTGCAGTGTCAAAAACACAACACGTCACATTTTGCGTGTGTTCTCTGATGCATCCAATTTCTTGAAAATCGGCATGCTCATAGTCAGCACTCCACAGGCGAATTGAGCGGTCATCGCTGGCGGTGACAAAAAGTGGTTCGCTCGGATGAAGACTTACCCAATTGACGCCTTTTTCGTGAGCTTCAATGACGTGTCGAACGGTTACCTTTCCCTCAAGTTTATTCGTGATGGCATCGAATAGCTCCTTCCTGTGATGATTACCATGGGCGGTGACGAGGTTGGTCATATCCCACACCCGGATGGAGGAGTCCAGTGATGCGGAGACGATAAAGTTCGCTGCCGGATGAAATCTCGCACACATGACGTAATGTTCATGTCCGTGGCATACAACAAGGCACGACCGATTGGACCAGTCCCAAATGCGCATTGTTTGATCGTCCGAAGCTGAGAGGATCCACGGAAATTTTGGATGAAATTGTGTGCTCCGTATGTAGTCAGTGTGACCCGCAAGGGAGGCACACAATACCGGCGACTTGAGACATCGAGATGCGGATGTCGAGTAGGAAATATCACGCGACGCGGAAGAAGCGATGAGCTTATCGTGTTCGATGGACCACACGCGCACGACCGTATCGTCCCCACCACTGCAGAGCATGTGGCATTGTGTGGGGTGAAAGTCGACAGATCGAATCGGACCGTTATGGACGCATTCGTTCGCGAGCAGTTTGACCTTTGTTTCGACATCCCATACCTCGAGATGCCCATTGTGCAATCCAACCGCGAGGAGGGGCTGGGAGGCGTGGAAAGACAGTCCTTTGACTCTGTTTTCTTCCTTCTCAAATTGAAATTGTATGTGCATTTTTTGACATGTAAATGGGAAAAAGAGTGAAGGGTGAAGGAAGTTGGGGAAGAAGTCAAGGCAGTGTGGATCTTTTACAGGACATATTTATACACATTTCGGTAAAAGTCCGAATTTTGAGCTAATCAAACAGATGAAGACTTTGCATGATTCTCCGCGTACACTCCTTCCATCCCCCAATCTGCTACTTGCGCCTTCAACTTATCAACCGAGTCTATGGAAGCAATCACCTTTCGGCCCTGCGTGACGATGATATTTGGAGATGTTTTCGTGTAAGTCGTATACATCGCATTGGCACTCATTGGATGGAAAAGAAACTCGGTCTGCAGGCTCTCTTCCTGCAGTTTCCCATTCGGCATAGCGATGACAGTTCGGCACCCAACTGCGGGCCAATGTGCGTCGAAGAGTGCCTCAATACGGCGAGAGCGCTCATCTGCACGCCCATCCATTGAGCGATGCATGAAAATTGTTTGCCAGCAGGCTGATTTTCCAAAACTCATTAAATAATACATTAATGGACGAGTCATCTCCATATACTCGACGGGTGACCGGAGAAGAAACTTGTGGCATCGCTTGAGGGTGCATTCGATTTTCTCGATTCTCTCCCGCTTATCGCTGTCTGGGTGCATATGCATGAGGCGAAGGGAGTTTAGCACCGCAAGTGAAATGGCATTCTCTGGGTATTGCGGCGCGGAAGCCACCGGAAAGAGCATGTCTGGGTAAAAGGGAACATGCGTGTAAGTTCCGCTTTTCATGGGTTTCCGATGCGTGACAGTCTGATTGACTTTCGGAGGAGCGAATGGAAACCGGCGATCCTTGTGCGTGCTTTGAGGGGTGGTGTCCTCCACTCGGGCATTTCGAGAGAGGACCTTCTTGTGTATATCGTGGACATTGCTCGAGAAGTAATACCGCGAATCGATGAGATCTTGGATCTGGTCAGCATATTGAAGAAAGCACAATTTTCCAGAAAATTCATAGCTATCCAGAAAAAGGCTGTGTGCACTCGCATACGAAAGCAGTGACCCATCGTCAGGTCCCGGAATTCCACTGCGAGGATCTGCACTTTGTGATGATGGAATCATGAGGATCTGAATGCCTGAGTCAGTGGGTTTGCCAATGTCGTCGGTACGAACGAATTCCTTCAAAAATATTTGCTCGACGAGGGATATGGCAATATTCTTCGTGTGCCGATCTGGGAAAGATAAGAGACAGCGAAGGAAACTTGACCAGAGGACGCCGTTTGGTGAAATGAGTTCGGGCAAGATGCAAAGGTCATCAGGGAGAGATCTATCAAATAATAATTCTGCCTTGAGATGGATTATCAGCGCGACTTTTTCCATGGTAATCTTGGCCTTCGAGAGGCATTTCTGCCGAAGATCGATTGCATAAGAGCGATCGACTGAATGATCGAGCTTCTCCGCTGACTGAAGGAGATCTTCAGTGCATTCATCGGCTATCGAGGAGCGATCCCTGAGGGATGCTATGGGCTCGCCTCCAGCATCGACCTTTGGAGCGTCATGTAACCGAGCTCTGCCTTGCCGATATCTAAAGCAGATAGCTTTCGAAATCCGCAACAGAACTTGAATGATCTGAATCGATTTCAGTGCGTCGCTTTCACGCTGAATCACGGGGTCTTTCGAAAGAAGCCACTCCGCAAGGGAGCGCAGTGCGGAGTGAACCTGTAGAGAAATTTTTGAAAGCTTTGTCTCATGGACGAAAGTCTGGGGAATTGCCTGTGCGTAGTAGAGAAAGTCACTGAGTACTTTGACCATATCTATCAACACAATCAAAAGTTCGGTTTCATTCCGTTGTGTGGTGGGGGTATACTCACTTTGACTTCCTTGCGACACGGAGTCACGCCGAGGCTTTCCAAACTTTGTCTCAACTTCGAACAAAACGGACGAGATGACGGAAAGAATCGCACCCGCAGCATGCTGTCCAACTCGGAAATTTCCCGATTGTCCTGATTTCTCTAGCATCGAGTCCTTCTCGAGATCCCTTATTTTCGAAGATTGCAGAATCGCCTGACTATGCATTGCGAAGGAATGCGACTGCCATGTTGAGGCGATGTTCTGCAGCATGTCAAGAATAAAGGTGAAGTGTGGGGACATTTTGGAAGCTTGTGGATTTCCATGTTGAACAAATTCGGAACCAAGGCTCCCTGGCAGTCCGATAATGGGATATCCATCAGGGGTCAATATTACCCAGCTGAATCTGAAGGGGATCGAGTGTGTCGATTGGGGTGATTGATCCCGCAAATATATCTCGTCATGCAACTTTTGAAACCCAACATATTGGCATGAGAGAAATGCCAAGAAGGATTCCAGTAAGGCATTGGTTTCTGTCAGCTTCGACTTGTCACTATTCATGGCGCTTTCGAGAGCGCCGAGGAGGGCGGAAATGTTTCGTCGATCGTGCTCCTCATAGCAAGGCATCACCGAAATCTGACAAATTCGTTGAAAAAGACTCCGAAAATCAGTTTGAAAGCATTGAAAGAAGGTATGTGTTCGGAGGTACGGCATGAAAACTGGGCGAAAATGCTTCTCAATATGTTCGACAAAATTCGGAGATAGCGAGCAATGCGACTGGCTGCTTGCGATGTGTAGCGGGCATGCCATAACTGGTGTTTCTTGAGATCTCGCGCTACCATCAGTATTTGATTCTTGAGACTTATCACCACGGTTAATAATCCCTTGGTACTGCTCGAAGTCGTATTCTCCGATACAGAGAAGTATGGGTTTTTTACTTGTGAGGAAGTCTGCCGGTCCAGGTGAATGCCACGACGACCATTTTATCTCAGGTCTCGGATGAGACCCAGAGAAGCACCGAAATGCATTGAAAATACCCAAGTGAAGTCTTCGCGAAACAGCTAAGCGTAACTTTCTCATGGCAAATCGTATGGATGGCAGAAGGGGCTCTCAAATGGGGAGACTATCAATGGCTTGCCTTGTGGTGAGACATATGGCTGAGAAATAGATTTTGAACGTGAAAAGTAAGGAGTAGAAGGAATTCCCTCGATTAATCTCAATTCGGAAAATCGAACGGACGCTGATGTACTACAGTGAAACTATACATATTCACAAAGAGGTGAAATCAAATGGGTCTACTGGGAAAAGGCAATGTGCGCGTCTGCGAGCGAGTCCTGCTGCTCTGCGGCGATGACAATCCCCGCCGCGTCCGTTTCCAACGCACTCTGGTCTTCCACAATAACCTCAGACGCAGTTTCGCCGATTTTCTGCGGATCTCGTGAAACGCAGAAAATAAATGAAATAACCGACGATGCCTTAAAGGTCTCATCTGGCTTCATCGACGATCCTTTTGGACTCAACACACGATGCAACAGCGAATCTTGTCCATGCAATGCTGACAGCGTATTCACATGGGCCCAGTCATGCAGCTCTTCCATGCGCACCGGACCCTTGAAGACAGGCTTGTTGAACTTTGCGGAAAATTCTCGCTTTTTTTTCTCGCTCTTCTTGGACGGGTCGCCGCATTGCTCACACTTCAACAAATCATGCGTTTCGCTGGATGTTGTGGGGTTATATTTGAAAAGCATTCGCAAGTCTTCCAGCGTGAAATGTTGCTTGCTATCTTGATTCGAGTCGACAATATTGGTCGAGAGCCCTTGCTTGCTGACCTGTCGCATGAATATTTTCTCCTCGATAGTGCCCGTGCTGAGCAATCGGTAGATATAGACTGTTTTCTTTTGTCCATCTCGCCACACCCGGCCCATTGCCTGTGCATCATTCGCCGGATTCCAATCGGGATCGAAAAGAACGAGCCGGTTGGCACCCACAAGGTTCAGACCAACGCCACCGGCCTTGGAGCTGAGAAGAAATACGAGGGGAGCATGGCGATTGGTCTGCACGTTCGACAGGTTGAATTCATCGACAAAAGATTGTCTCTTTTTAATCGGCGTTGTCCCGTCCAGTTGGAGAAACCCAATTTTCTGCTTTTTGAGCTCCCTGGCAATGATATTCAGCGTTGCCGTAAAATTCGACACGACGACGATTTTATCATTTATGACTTTGCACTGAGTGATGAGGTCTATCAGGAAGCGCAACTTGGCACTCTTCTCATCATCGCTCATTGTGTTGATGAGACGTCGAAACCGGTCGGCCCGGATGTTCTTGTTGGATTGCTCATCGCTGGAATCAAGCAGTAATCCTGCGTGGCACGAGAGCTGTCGAAGCGACATAATGGCTGTGAAGGGCTGCTGCACGAGACCGCCGAGATCATTCTTCGTCCCGGCTTCATCGTCGTACGCGGATACAATCTCTTCATACAACTGCTGCTGCTTCGCGGAAAGGGGGCAAAAAAGCGTCATCTCACATTTCTTCGGCAGGTACTTCTCATTCAAGCTCTGTTTACGACGCAGGATGAAGCGCGCTGTCAACTTCGAAAGATAGTGGGCTCTCTCTTGTCCGAGAAGCTTCTCCTCGTCTTCACAGTTCGGGTCTCGCCCCCGCAGAATGGGATCCTGGAAAACTCGTTTAAAGACGTCCAAACTTCCCAGAATGCCCGGGTTGACAAATGACACCATCGAGTGAAACTCAGACAAGTCGTTCTGAATCGGTGTCCCGCTCAGAATCACTCGTCGCTTGGTCGGGACCCGTTGGATGGCAACCGTCGTCTTGACCTCGGCGTTTTTCAGCTTGTGGCCCTCATCGCATACGATCAGCCCAACACGCTGCATTCCGGCGATGCGGTCAACATACTTTCTGAGCTGGTCGTAGCTGATGATCAAAACGTCTCCTTCGCTCTCGAATCGGCTCAATATGCGGTTCCCTTTCGGGGTCGACTCGGCGATGGAGCATATGCGCACCGCTCCCTCACCGAGCCACTTTTCAAACTCCTTCCGCCAGTTCTCGACAAGACTGCATGGGGCTGTGATGATGACCCGCGAAGTCAAGGGAGCACCATGTGCGCCTTGCTTGAGGCACGTCCAAATGAGGGCAACTGCCTGAATACTCTTTCCAAGCCCCATCTCGTCGGCCAAAATAGCGCCGTAATGAACATTCGCGAGACGTTCCCCTGAAATACACTCATATAAAAAACGAACACCGGCGATTTGATGGGGTCGAAGGCGTGCTCCCAATACTGGATCGACGACGACTGAGCAGAGCTTGCGCCCTGCGGTGTCACGCTCATATGGAGCGCGGTAGACAACGACCGCACCTGGCGCATCTGGGTCAAACTTGGGCACTAGCGGTCCACTCATATCGATACCGCCGTTGGTGCGAACAAGCCCTTTGAATGGAGGGGAAAAGGTCGATGTTCGCCGAGGCAGGCCAAATCCACGAGAGAATATATGCGCACTGTTTTGGGTAGCTAAAATCGATTGAAGCTTTCCACTACCCGGTTGTGAAGCTGAAACTGCGTGCTGCATGGCACAAATGTTTCGCTTCCGCTTTTCCTCGGCGTGTGCTTTTTGCTTTCGCTGGAAATCCAGAAAAAATGCGCCGCCTCGAAATTCTTCCTCGGTGACAACGTCAATAATCTTCAGCGATTGCTTTGACTTGGTCTTGATAACCTCGCCGACGGCCAGCTTGTCCCCTTCCGCCGCAGAAACAGTCCAGCTGGATGATGTGAAGGAGGCTTCATTCGAACCACGATTACCTATTTGACGTCCTTGGTTATCAAAGAGGAGAATGTAAAGACGAGATGGCTCAACGACGAAAAAATCATCCATCCCGGGTTTCGAAAGAATGAGAATGCCAGTCTGGGCTTTCTTCTGTGCTTTTTCAACAGGGAGCGGAGACTCGATCTTTTTCTTTGGAACAATTATGCTTTTCATGCCTCTCTCACGCAAACCGAATTTCTGCATGACTTCTGGCTCAGGCTGAATGTCTGGGATGTTCTGCTTCTTAGCATCGGCCTGGACGGGATCGGCGAACTCAACCTCAAAGTACCATTTTCCAAGTGGGCTCACAGGAAGCCTTTTGACAAGATTATCAGCCACTACAGGTTCAGATGCTTCTTGGACGATAGGGAGGTCGACTTGGCAATTTTGGTCGGGGGACTTCTTTTCACATTGGGCTGCCGCTGCTGGAATATCTGCTGCGATTTTTCGAAGTTTCTCTGGGGGATCAATGGGTTTGTGAATTTTCGGTGGCGGATAGAGAACATCAACAGGAGTTTGTCTCTTGCTACTCAAATTATCATTCGATGATCCTTCCTCTTTTCTCGGCGAGCGAAAAGAGACGCTTTTTCTCCCAGCATCTGCGGATTTCAGGGATCCCGAATTCCCAGCAAAAACTGCAATACCTTTCCGCTGCAGATTCGGTGTGCTCACAGGCTTTTCTCCACTCGTCTTTGAGTGGTCTTGTTTGCTTTTATTTTTCGTGAGGGATGTGGCGGCCTGACCAGATGGGCGTGCTGAAACAAATGGAGTTTGAAACTTCATTCGGTAGCTTAGTTGAGAAACATAAAATCGGGGCGAAAATGGAAAAACAACGTTTGTTTTCAGAGATTACTTTCCTTCTCCCAATGGAACCAAGTCTATGCCTGTATTCTAAAAGTCATAAATAGTACAATCAAGCGAGGTGCTAAAGTCTACCCTTTCATTCGTCGATACGTCTGTCCGTGGGCCTTTTTCGACCTGGCTCTCGGGCGAGGAGGCAAATCGATCAATTTCATCGCCGTTCACACTTTCCTCGTTTTTGGGGACGAAAGACTGATGGAGAAATGGATGCATTGATAGTTTTGCCAGCCCTGGTCGGTCATGCATCTGAAAGCATTGACGAAGAAAATCAAAAAGCGATGGATCGATTTGATCTGGAAGGGCAAACGGAAAGTTTTCTTCGGGAGAAAATTCGGCTTCTGGATTTTTCTCGGCTTGTGCCCGGAGGAGCTTCTGGTAGCCTAGCAAACATGGACAGCAGCTACAATGAATTCTGCGAACGCTTTCTTCGCCAGTGGGCTCATTTGCACTCTCATGGTTCTTTCGTGAGACACCGCACGGGGGCACTTCGAGCGTCGGTAAAAATTCCGATCCTCGGTAGAGCATCTCCATAATTGTACAACCGAGCAACCAGACATCCGATTCAAAGCCACATTCTTCCCCGCTGGACAAATTCTTCTCTGTACTGTGAATACGACGTGACTGGCCGAAATCAGTGACTTTCAGGTGACCGTCGCGCCCAATAAGCACATTCTCACCTTTAATATCACAGTGCACCACCCCGTTGGCATGGAGGTGGCTGAGACCTTCAATAAGCTGCTTTGTGTACTTTCGGATAGTTGACAGGGAAAAAGGCGTGGTGATTTTGGTCAGAAGCGAGTGCAAACTTCCAGCCTCGACGAGTTCCATGACAATATGGATTTCCTTCTTTTCTTGGTGTCGAAATATCGCGTAGAATTGAATTAGATTCTCATGGTGTGGGAGGGAGAGAAGCACCTGGGCCTCGTGGGTAAATGGGTAATAGGTGTGACTTCCGGGCCGAATATCGTCGTGGCTCGGCGATGTCACACGGATGACTTTGACCGCGACGAGCTCACCTGTGGATAGCACAGCCGTGTACACGATGGAGTCATCTCCCCTGCCGATCTCATTGATGAGCTGATAGTCCGAGTAAACATTGCTGTTGGTCCTTTTTATCTCCGGCGGCGGAAGTGAACGCTCTGGGCGGTCGGAGAAGTGAAGATGACTTTGCATCGAGGTTGGACTCGCGAACTCATACGAACTCGAGATTGATACATTGGCAGTTGGCATAGATAACTGCGAAATTTGTGAAGCACTGCCCTGGGGTGGAATCCGCTGATTGTTGAAAGAGAAATCCTGTGAGTTTTCGAACTCAGATTTCTTGCGAAAATCGACCGTATCGACGCTGATGAGCGTGGTCGATAGGGAATCGGCATATTCGCCAGACGTGCCATCGAAAAAGGATTGTCTGTTCGTCGTAGAGGGATCAGCTCCTGTCAGAGATGAATGTGTGGTGACCGCGCCCAGTGGGATGTTGTCGACATTTACCGGGCCTTCCTTGAAAGACCGACTAGCCTTCGATAAGGGGAAAAATTTACGTTTTACTGGATACGACTGCTTTCCTTGTGATTCCCGAGTATGTCCGATGGCCCATAGCGCCCAGCCCACAAACACCAAAAACAAAACCGCTTTTACATATCGTCTTCGCGTGTGGGATTGCGCGCTCTCATCGTGTCGCTCGCGAAATTTCACTTCAAAAATCAGGAGTTCGCCGTGATATCCGTAATACTCAGAAACACCACCTGAGATTGCGACGCGATGAACCGGTAGGAAAGTCGACTGACCAGTGTATCTCTTTTCAGAACGATGCGCCACTGCGGCGTGCGACGGCGATGTGTGATCATCACCCGTCGAGAGGTCGCTCCAGCCCTCATGGGGGCGATTGACATTCAGATATTCAGCGGCGTCTGATACCTTGGGGTCACTCTGGTCAGCGCCGCCGTACACAAGGAGAACGTCAGTGTCTTCGTCGCCGATCCCCCCCTCTGAGCGAGATGTGAGTCGAACAGAGCAGAAGTAGGCGCGCGGATGGTTCATCGATGGAAGATGACGCACCGGCCATTGGGCTTCCTCAATTTGAGTGATATTGCGAAGGAAATTCTTGTGTCTCAGCAAGTGAACTTTGCCGGATTTGCGCATATCTTCAAAATCCGTATCTGCGTCTGTATTTTTCTTCGGTGATCGCTGATAGCCTCCCATGACGACTGCCGTATGATCAGGTCCCATCTGCATTTGATGGCCAAATACAGGGAGCGTGTGGAAGGCCGGGAATACATGTGCTTGTGTCAGGTTGCTCGAATGAAAGGCGTAATATCCGTATTTCTTTGTCAGCGTGCTTGAAATTGGCTTATTCCACGAATTTCTCCGCGCCTGTTCCTTCGCGGACGGGTTTCGCAGGGCGTCCGAATTGTAACCCCCAAGCACAAACACCATAGATTCATCCGTATTTTTCGTGAGAGGGATAGTGCCAACCGTTCCCGACACAGCCGGAAAGTAACTGCTCAGCAGATGGAACTTTTTCGGTTTTTCCCACTGCATTTCTCTGAGATTGAATATGTCAATGCGGTCAAGAATCTCCTGCAGCACTGTAATGGAACCCCTTCCCCGTTGGATGGAATCCACTCTTCCACCGATGATGTGAATCTTTTCATCGTGGAGAAAGGAGGTGGCGTATATGCGAGGGGAATAATATTCTGCGTGAAACTCAAGCACCTTCCACTGGTTCGTCGTCATATTATACATCCAACTATCCTTCGCGGCGAGTCGGTTTCTTTCATTGCGATACGTCCGCGCCTCACTCGTGTGCTCCGTGTCCTCCAGTGGTTCGCTCAGACGGTTAATGATTCTTCCCCCAAAGATAAATAGTGCATCCTTGTAGAGAGTTGATGTGTGGCCATATCGTGGATGTGGCATGCTGACTCTCGAAACCACCGATAGAGAGCAGTTGAGGCGCTTTTCGGCACTCATGAGCCATTCCGGCACAGCGTATTTTGTGGCACCCCTTTCCGTCGCCGCGAGACAAAGAACTATGCTCAGTAATTGGAACATGACTCGAGGGGGAAATGATCGGTGTTCTCTGTTGGGTTCGCGAAATCTACATGTGATTCATTGCGAAAGAGTAAAGAAAGCATACGAAATTCGTCCCAGAACACTATCAGGTGTCAATCTTCGCTAGTAACCCTAGTCAAAATCCCACTGACCCTCCGAACACATACGATTTGAACAGTGGTCAGCATGCAACACTAAGCTATCGCGCCAATTCCGGATTATGGCATTTCTGTGTTACATTTACGTGGTTGCATAGTTGAGGCCAGAATTTCGTTTTTGAATCACAATATTCTGAACGTTTTCGAGCAAAACATGATACTCAGCTTCGAACCGAAAAAACCGTTTCGCCTCGAAGGAAATATGCTCGTGCAATTTGCACAATTGTTTACGCTTTTTTGCGGATAATTCCCGAAAGCGCTTGGCCGCAATCGGTACCGATAGGTCCTTTTCTTCTGCAAGCGTTTGCAAGCAACGGAACAATTTTATCTGAGAAAGCTTTGCAAGTTTGGCGATATTCTTCGTGAAATCATGCCGGGCCCGTGCGTGCGACGCGATTTTTTGGTATTGCCATCGAGTCCGCCGTGGAAGCTCCGCGTATGCCGTCTGAAATGCTTTTTTCGTGCATTCCTTTGTAAAGGTGGGCGGCAGAGTGAGCAGAAGCTGTGGATAATATGTTGAATGAAACACACGATATCCGGTGCTTTGCGATGAGTCTCGCATCCGTCTTGAATATGCGGTTTCTTCCAGCCGTTTGAGTGCTCTCGGGGGGATTCGGAGTTGCGCCTCGGATGGGTGGTGGAAAAGTTTTCTCGAAAGCCAGCCGAGTTCGTACTTTTTAGCAGTCGAAAGGAGCGATTCGAGAGTGATCTTCATGTCACGGAAACAACAATAGAGAATGTGTGAAAGAGATATATTCCATGCTGCGGGTAAGATAACGTGTTCTAATTGTGCGTTTACAGGAGAATGGGAGCCTCTGTCACCCCTGCAAGCTGAGGAAGACAGTTTTGAAACAAGTGTGTTCTCGCCTGGTGATTTTCATCAAAAGCTGTGAGGCATAGGGGGCACAGCGCCTTTTTCGCTCGGTCATCAGATTTCTCGAGAAGCCGAATTCTCGTGAGGCGTGATATCAGCGGTGCGTCCTCTCGGTTAGACGCGTACATCGGACATGTGGGGAATAGGAAAATATCATTCCACTGGCCGCATTGGGTGACGTACACAAGATCTGCGCTGTGCACAACTATTTTCCCGTCTTCCAGGTGCACGATACGATATGCCATCGCCTGACCAGGCATTTTCCCATAGAAATTCTCCAAAAGCAAGCGTCGCTCTTCGTTGGCCGCCAACAATGGGACGCAATCCTGTACCGTTCGAAATTTCCGGACGACGCGCAAGACTTCCTCCGCATCCTTGCATACCCAGCAGAGTATACCTGTGGACAGCGTTGGGGCTTTCTTTCGTTTTGCCTGTGCCTTTTGCATTATTCAAAGCAAAAACATGAAAGAAACATTGAAGAACTTTTATTCACTTTTCGTCGTTAAGAAAGGGAGTCTTGGCTGAAGAATGAGACTCGCAATACATATTCTATTGCGGCGGAGTTTTTCCGCGAATATTACCAAAGTGCTCATGTTGCGCACTTCCGCCGGCTCCGAGGTTGACGCGCGTGACAAGCTCTCGCTGAATTTCAACTTTCTTCGCATCGAACAAACGCAGCGTTTTGAGCTGATGATCGAGTCGATAGGCGTTTTCAAGCTCGGTCGTAGAGAATTCAATTTCTACAGGGCCCAAATAATCGACGTAGTTTCCATCACGTTTCTCCGGAGTCTTCTTCTTGGCAGCAGTCACGCCTTCGCCAATTTTATCAAAAAGTTTTCGCCAGCGCACGCGTTCGCGATACAGCGCGAGCAACCCGGTCTCCCCGAGATCTCCTATAGCACAATAAGGTGTTCGGGACTCTCCTCGACAGTACTTCAAGTATGCCTTGTAGACGGGCGCGTATTCGATGTATTCCCCCGGCAGCGGACCCTCACCGGTCTCTTCCTCTGACATCTTCATTGCAGGGTCACTCTCGAGTTCCTTTGCGTCATTTTGCAAGTTCGAAATGCGCTCTTGCAGGGTTTCCAGGCCTTTGTCATGAAGACCGAATAAACTCGCGAGCCACCCCTGTTTGCCCTCGAAAGTGTCGCATCCCTCAATAAGCGATGCAGCCTCGACGAGCGCATCGAGGTTTGGCAACACTGGACTGAGCTTTTCTATTATCTCACGCCGATACTCGTCCATGTGATACTGTACCCCGGACACTGGGCCCAGTTGCTCCTCAACGTCACTTGGACTAAAACTTATATCTTTGTCTACCTTCGCGGTTTGATCTGTGTTTCTTTCCGCAGACTTTTCTTCAGAAAGCTTCTGTTCCGCAAGCCGGTTCATAAGCGATTGCTTTTCTGATTCTGAAGATGCGAGTGGGACCATATCAGATGTATGGTTTTCTTTCGCCTGTGGGGCATAATACTCACGCTGAAAGATCACATTTGCATGGAAGTCTTCCTCCGTGTCAACTGTATGTGCTGCTGGGTAGGGTTTATAGATACAGGCCATTAGTTCGTCCCGGGTCATGTGACTCTGACCGTTTTGACTGAATGGAAAGCCTGGTGTCCACATTCGCTGCCCACCCTTTTGCCGCATTCGGGGCATATTGGTTGAACAAATGTATTTTGATGAGCTCCTTCGCATAAATGTTAAGCATGGTCTACACGCATCATTATATCAAAAAGCTAATATATTGGAGAAACCATATAGATGGGTGGATGCCGTGAAAGACTCGAAAACTTGGAGAAACACCATTGCCAGCTTTTGCTTATCTACCCATACCCGCAAAGCCAATCGAATTTCTCATTGGCTGAGAGGAAAAAGAGCTGGACATCGGGGTATTGATTCTGTTGTATTGGGAAAACTCTGCAAGTAATGGAGACACAAATGGTCCGGAAGGCTTTACGTCTACTTGGTGAAGCTCTTCATTTGTCAAAACGTAACCATTTTGTTGCTGGAATGCCTCCCAGCATAGCATCTCGGGTGTTATCTGTTGAGACTTCTCGTTGTCGACGTATTGTGGTAAATTTGTGATGCAATGGACGTTCACTCTCTCATGGGGCATTTTATTGTCCTTATCAGTCGCACAATCGAAGGACGGGGGTAATCCACCGAAGAAAAATTGGTTCCCGTTCATTTTGAAGAAAAGCGAAAAACGGAGTATGCGTAATTGAGATTCTGCAAGACATGAAAGCGATACTGTCTTAAAAAACAACAGGTCGAAAACAGCCTATCCATGCTTGCCGAGTGCTAAGTTTAATTTCCGATGTGCTTTATCCACTGCCTCTATTAGTGAATCCAAAAAGCCCAGTTGCTGCGACTCACAAACATTAAAGAACTCCGGCGAAGTTGGATCAGTATGCACGAAAAGAGGGAATAAACTCTGATAAGCATATGGGATTTCGTCAGAACCTACAGTGGATTCAAGAGCATCTCGAACTTTTCTTGATGGGTGGTGGATTAACAGCTTATGTAGGAAAAACCTGGTACTGAAGAGGTCATCCTTGACGTTACAGCTCATCTTAGATCGAAAGGGGTACAATCCTTGCACTAATCTTTGTCCAGTTTGGCGGATTAAGGGGCGCATCAAACTGCATAGTGCCTCGCGGTTTTCCTCGACGCCGAAATCGACGTTCTTTTTATCGATTGAGGTTAAACGAATAATTAATGGAAAATCCACAGTGCCTTCTCCTTCTATGATGTACGGACCAGGCGCGTCTATTGACATTCGCTTTCGATTAGGAAGCATAAAAGTAACTCTTGATATGAAGGGCATCAAATGATTCTCTCCATTTGTAGGCAAGACGAAGCAGTACCATCTTTTAGGTGCTGTTCCATGCACGCTCTCTCTTTTCTCAACTGCAACGCCAACAAGAACCGTTCTTTGATATTCGACCGTCTGAGTATCCATGTTGTCATATGTATTTCCATGAACTATTAAGAATCAGCGCACTTTAAGTAAAGAATTGTGCACTTGCTTTACAAAAATAAACTTCAGCATCCTTAGTTAATGCGGTGTCTTGAAAGAAGGTTTTGCTTGCATTAAGAGTATTCCAAATTAACTCACGTGCAATGTCGACTAACAGCGCACTTTGTCGCATGATGCCCTTAGAACTATGAATTTGACTAGTTTCTTGCAATGGTGGACTATAATCTTACGATTTAGTTTCAGAAAAGCGTTTATCACAAGTAAAGATTTCAGCGTGATTCCCAGCTACGTACTTTGGCAAACTATACTCAAAACTTTACACCTTGCAATCTGGCAAAAGGACAGGTAACACCGAAACTCGGGACTGGAGAGTAAGATTACGTCCATATCCCTTTCCTACTACCCATCCATAGGATCATTCGAATGACATCGAATTACGTCGACCACGAAGAAACAAAACTCGCCCGGGATTTTCGATCGCGGTGGATAAACACCCATCGGAGCTTCGAAGGCATGTCAGTCAAAATCAAACAGGCGAACGAGGAGAACAGATATTTTGCGTACAAGAAAAAGCAAGACGAGTTTTGGTCTGCCAGGAAAATTTTGATTAATCGTGTGAAGGCGATGCGCCACAGCGGGTCGGGCGTATCGGCAAAGGAGCTGTCAATCACAACTTTTCGAGTTCGCGCGTTTGACATGGAGTAAATGGAAACGTCGAGAGAGTCTCTTCAGTGACACCTCCAACTGGAGGCAGATGGCCCACATTGTGTGTGTTCTCCAAGAGAATGGAAATGGACTGGTCTTAACTGCGACGTGCAGCACAGAGCTTTTTGTGAGGAGGCATCTACTTTTCACCGAATTCTAGGTCATCCGCCCTGCCGAGTTTCTTTTCTCTCGCTGGCTTATCACAGGGAAGAATTACGATCCGCTGTCCACTCTACTGATTTTCATTTTCAGCAATATTAAAAAAGTCAAATGCTTCAGATTGCCCGCATCAACTGTGCGGATCCCTTACTTGGCCGCCTTGACTACGAGTCCGTCGCCCAGCAAGCCCTAATGGAATACTCATCGCTGGTATTGAAAACAGTGCTTATTCATGGCAATCGTCAGGACCCAAAAGAAGTGACCGCGTGAAAGTCGGTTAAAAGGCTTGAACGACGCGATGGCTTCCGCTGACCCTGCGCAAAGTCTCCCTCATTGGAAGTGTCGTCAGTGGGACAGTCGACTTCACACTCCCTCCAGCAAGACTAGCGATTTTGTCACTTTCTCTGAATGCCTTCACCGGGACTCTGCGTGGGACAAACTCTAAACGCTTGGCCATGTTTGCCGGGCTATTCACCGAGCCATTTTCCTTGATCGCAAGCTTCATGGTGGATACAATGCCTTCCAAAAGACGCCTGATCGTTTATTCACCGTGGATCTCCTGACTCCGCCAATCGCTCTTGAGTCTCTCTCGAAGGTTGACGTCGTCAGCTATTCTTTCGCCGTCCAATGGTACAATCCAGTGAAGAACCAAATCCAGTCTCCCACGGAAATAATCCTGACATTTGTTTTCTTTTGTTACGACATGCCAGACTCAGTGTGAATTCCAATCTCACGTAGCTAATATAGATGCTATGAGCGCTTCATCGGCATCCGTTTATTAACCTTTGACAGGCAATCCCAGTGTAAATCGCACGGAAATGGAACGCTGCGACCCGTAGAATGGCACTTCATCAACTACTCGCGAAAAACGCACATTGACTGTCCCAACCCCCTCTCCTCCATATAGACATCCCTCGTCAAAATCTCTGCAACGGCCATGTCTTGCTCGGCCAAGTTGGAATTGTTCGGACCTTCACTATTTATACCGGTCAGTTGCCCATCCAGCGGCACTCCATTTCAATGTGATTGATGAGAAAAGTGTCGACTCAATATGAAACAGTAAAAATGCCCATCGAAAGGAGATCAGAAAAAAGAAAGTTCAATCAAGCATTCCGATACGCACGATTCAGTGTGGCGGACGGAGCGCCCACGGTGAATAATCGCTACTTTCAATTGTGCGCCGGGGGTACTTCCCATCCATCACGACAGAAGTCTCCTTCCTATCCGCCGATCCTTTTTCGGAGAGGCGAAGTGTTGTCAGCTTTTTCTGCAGCGTCTTCGCGTGGAGCGCTTGGTGTCGAACATAATGTATCGTTCGACGCACGCCGCAGAGAGTCGAAGTTATGTGTTCATTTCGACATTCTGCTGTGAGCATTTTCCGCCCTTCTGCTTTCACGAATTGCTTGAGCGACTGTTCCACTGCTCCCACACAAGTATTCACCTCATCCCACGATCCCGCTGACGGCGCCTGTGACTCTTGGCTATCTGATGGGTGATGCGGAAATTTTTTGAGCCCATCCTTGAGCCGGCCATATGCCTGCACGAGCGCTTGGTAGGTCTCACTAGACTCCAGGGAAGACTCCGCCGCCGCAGCAGCGAGACCGCTTTCACCCAGCGAATTGGAGTCTCTTTGCATCGCATACACAATCGACGTCTGACCTGTGAGGGACGAATCATCGATATTCCGAAGCGTGATGAAATCACACAGCATGCCCACTGACTGTGACTCTTGGGCTGCCAAACTAACGACGCACAGGCTGTGCCGTTTCGTGCGCAGGGAAGGCATCCACACCGCCGCGACGGCCTGCGTGAGATTCATCGTGAAAATCTTCAGCCCTTCGAATCGGCAGCAATAAACGGCCAGTTCCGAATCAGTGACGACAGCGACCCGCTTTGTGACCGCAAATGGCTGAATTGGATACATAGCGATAACGACGCCATTTGATTGCAGTGGAAGCTTTTCGACTGTCAGGGTAAAGTCGTCCTCGAGTGTGCCGACGATGCAATTTTTCCCATCGGGCGTTTTCTCAAGATATGCGATTTCGGCGAGGGATGGTGCCGTGTGGTGCATCGAGCCGCTCCGCGTGCGGGATGTCGTCGGCAGCATCGTCACCGGCGACGAAGGGTCGGGAAGGTGGTCCAGCGGTCGAGTGAAGACACTCACAGCTGAAGATGCGTCGATTTTGAGCACAGCCAGGTGGGCGTCGCTCATCAAAAGGATCGAACTGGCGGATGTTTGCACACAGGAAAGGATGCGGTGTGAATTCGACAGCTTCTCGAACAAGGAGAGCACCAGCTCGGCCCCATCAGGCACCACTGGCTGCGTATTCGCGAACTCGGACGCGTGGCTGACTTTCCACAAGAAAACCTTCCCGTGTGTGGAGATTAATGCGATGAGCATGCATGGCACTTCGGACTCCTGGGGTATTTCGGCAGTTTGTCCATCGGACGACCGCTTCACGCGATGCGTTCGGTGCGGAATCGAAAACATAGAATGAATGGCCTCAGATGCCTCCAGCTCAAACACAGCCGTCGCCAGGAGGGACTTTCGAGGGGTGTTTTCATCGGATGACTCGTCCGCCTGGCTCTCGATATAGAGCTCAAACCTCTCGGCACAACTCGGGGCGTCGGATGCTTCGTGGCTCGAGGCAGTCGAAAATGCCCGACAGAGTATGAGCATCTCACCGGCATTCCGCCAGCAACATGATTGCGGGAAGACGTAATTCTTCTCCTGGACGAGTGGCTTCGAGGTGCTGATGACAACGTCGTCCGACCCGACCGATTTCTGGACGTGAACCTCGGGGGTGACGAGACTCCAGACGCGCTTTTCGAGGGTTTGCGCATAGGTGGCCTCGTCGTGCGATGCGGTGACTGTCAGAGCGACATCACACCGGCGACTCGTTTGGCAGGCATCGACGACAGAGGAGTGGCTGATATGCGTCGTGTGCAGGGCGTGTTGGAAGGTTTTCTCGAAGGGGCGAAAGTCGCACGGGATGATTTCACGTGTGCTTTCCATGGTGATTTCGAAGAAAAACTGAGAAGAGAGATTGGGAGTAAAGAATGGAAAATTGAGAGAAGTCATCTTTCCATACAATCACACATTTTTCACATGGCGAATACGGCCGACCCAAAGAGGCCGCCAGACAATGGCTGCCTGCTGAATTCCACTGCAACCAGCCTTCTTGTCATCCCATTGCCCCTCCACTCAGTCTTCAACTCCATCCAGCTCCTTGTACTTTATCAGCGGATTTCGAATCCTCGAGCGGGTGAACAATGGAATGGACGCAATATCATCCGTCGACTCTGAGGTGACCTCCCAGTTCCGCACAATATACTCTTCCCCTTTCACCGGCGTCCCACTTTCACGGAAGCTTTTCTCCTCGTTTTCCTTCAACGTATCGACCCCTGAGGCGTGTGCTTGACATGCCCACTTGGTGAATTGGTGCCAGAGAAACCACACCCCACCGGCGTAGAGGAAGTATTTTCCAGGTTTCCCGATCTCGCCATATGCAGCCTGGAAGAAGCCACGGAGGCGGAACTTGCCATCATCGCCATAGACAGTATGCTGATAGTGCGCCGCTTTGCGATATGCCTCGTCGCGGTAGGATTGCGTGCGGAAGGATTGTGACATGAAAAAGTAATCCTGACGAAAACGAGCATGTGGAGAATGGGAAGTCTGGAAATGTAGTGAAAAACGACAAGTGAAGTTTGAGACTTGCATTTGTGGTGATCGATGGGGCAGTCAGGTCCGACTGGAGCCGCTCCATTCCGAGTGGAGAATCATTTCAGCAGCCAGCCCTACTCAGCCGCCGGAGGGGCAAATATGATCTTTGGATCTCCCCGAATGCGGCTGCGAAACGATTCCTTCCCATATGGATAGACAAAGGATGTCTGCTTGTTGCCGAATGCGTCCTTAAAATTACAGCCGTCAAATGTGCACTGAAAGAAGACGCTATCCTGGAAATCAGCGCCTGAGAGGTTGCACCGCGTAAAATCACAGTTCGTAAATCGGCAATTCCGCATCAGACTTTTGCACAACACAGCTGAAGTGAAATGGACGCCGGTGAACGAACTCGAGCAGAAATTGCACCCCGGCATGATGGCGTGGGCAAACGACCCCCCTGGGCAGACCGTGCATGCCTCGAAGTTCCCCTCAGGCATATACACCCTCGAGAGAGGCACTGATATTTTCACGCCGGAGAGATCGAACTGCGGGGGGAAGGACCGCCCCTCGAGGATTCTGCCGAGGGCGAGTGAGTGGTTCGCAAATGTCCGAACAGCCTCGGTGAGCACCTTCGCCTCGCTTTTCGGCACGATGTCAGCCCGGTCAACCGACTTTGCCAAGTCATACGAAAAGTCCCCTAATGTGTCCTCAGCCGCCATTTCGTAGTTGTGGAGGGCGGTCAGCACGATGGTTCGCTTCTCCGCTTCGGATATCTGCGAATGAATGGAAAGGCACAGTTGACGAAGACATTTTCGGATCATTCGATAAAGGATAAGTGGGGAGGAAGAGAGTCGACAAGATAAAAAACTCAAATATGCCAATGGCCCAAATAAATACATTGACAGGTCAGCGTGTGCGACAAGGGACGATCAATGAAAAGTTCACCTGTCGCGCTTCAGATCCTCGCATGCCTGTGTGTACGATTCCTTCACCTTTTGTATTCCATCATCCGTTTTCGCCCTTTTCGATTGCAGTGATTGGATCAACTCATCACATGCCTTCACACTTTTGGCAGCCGCCGCGCTCGCGTGCGCTTTGGACGTCCCGATGAAACACTTCCCAATCGATTCGTAAATCGTGCACGGCTCGTGAAGCTCAGAGACGACTTTGTTTGTGATATATGCCTTCTTCCGCTCCTTCTCGAGCTGACGAGATTCCTCAGTGTAATACGCTGAAAGGTTCATGAGGACGTTCATCTCGTTTTCCAACCGAGCAATCGTTTCGATTTCGTTATTTTCTTCGGTCATTGGGAGAATATCTCGAAAGAAACTTTGATCGTACACAAAATACAGTGGAATCGTAAAATTGCTTTTCACACGGTTTTTCTCAAGCAAGTTCGGGGACGATGTGTTGACTCGTATTCAACCATAGAAGCGTTTCTTTCATTCGGTCAGTGTGCACCGTTATGTTTCACTCAGGTCCGTGCAGCCCCTGGAACGAACCTCTCAAACGTATTGGTTTCAATAGCTGTCAGCTCGTTCAATCTGTCCTTCAAGTAGCCCGTCGGTAGCTTCCACACGGCAGTCTCTCGGCACTGAAAGAGGTACAAACTTGTAATCATCGCAGCCTCGGCCATCTCCTCGACCGCCGTAAGGAAGACTTCGTTTCCCGCGCCAATAATATCACGCAGCGCCCCGACCGATGTATGTGGGACGCCCAGCACGGTGATTTCGAAGGCGATGAGCGACGTCCGCGGATTCGTCTCGCGCCTGCTCAATATGACATCAGTGTACTTCGCGACCTTGTAGGAATGCTTGAACTCGACGTTTTCCTCCCATGGACACGTCAGCTCGAGGACAAACTCTCTGCCATCAGTGAGTTTGACCCACCCATCGGGACGCAGCCCGGAGCGTTCCACCCAGTAGGGGTACGACGAAACACCTTTTTTTCCGAATTTTGCAATGTCGAGACGATACCGAGCGATTGCTGGATTCATCTCGATGTATTTGATCAAGACCGCAAGCACAGTATCATGGCGAAAAGTATATCGGCCAGTTTTTAAGGCATACTCGCAATGGGAAAGTATGTGCTGGAGCCTGTTGCTCACGTGTTCAGGCTCTTTACAGCGGAAAGCCTTCTGGTGGATGTCGGGGGATGAGGACGCGACACTGATGAGGTTGGACATGTCCCAAAAATCACTGCGGAAAATCGCTGGAATGTTCTTTTTCATCCGCTGATAGACAGTCTCGTAGCAGGAGGTGCACTCCCTGAGGGTCAAAAAGCTATTCTCCGCTGCGGTTTTCGCAGCGGAGAAACACCACAGACTGTTTTCGCTGGTGTGAAGGGTTGTTTGGCACGCGTTGAAAAGCGTCCACTTGCCAATAGATATCCCCTGTCGCTTTTGATTCAAACTCACTTGCAATGCCTCCCACTGATCGCTTGTCGCCCACGATGGTGAGGAGAACCCATTTCGGAGTGTACTCCGGAGAAGCTGTCGGGCGACTTGTTCGGAAAACCGCGACCGTGGTATAATCGGCTGCGGATACAGCTCTCGCAGCTTCTGGAGCAGTGCCAAGTCTTTGATGGCTTGAATATTATAGAATTCCCCCGTATGTTTCTCACCATTTTTCAGCGCGTCGACGGTGAACTTGCGAGCGCTCGTGAAAAGCCGCAGGCTATATATTCGTCGATCATTTTCTGTTATCCACTTTTGCCGGCCAAACTTTGCTTTTACTAGTTCGGGCGCATAGGGAAGCGGCTCGCCACTGATCGCATGGGCGGGCGTGTCGTTGGGACAGGGCGCACCGTGGGATTCGAAGATGAGATTTTTCTGCGGGTCAGCTGCGGCGACGCCCTCCTTTTGGACGGGTAGCTCGTCGTTGTTGATAAGGTCGGCGTTGTAATACGTGCGGCCACCGATTTGCACGCCATCCTTCGGCGAGCACCGCAATGTGTCCCCCCGTTGAACGCACTCCGCTTCAGTGAGCCAGTAAGGAGATGAATAGTTTTTTTTCTTTGCGACTTGGAGTAACGTCAGCACGTCGTGCTCGGAAAAGAGCTGTTTCTGCACGAGTGGCTGAGGATACACTGATCGAAGCCGTAATATCTCCGCTGTATTCGAAAAGTCTTGGAGATTATAAAAATTTTCAAAACCCTTTTTCCGAATGGGATTTTTATCGGTTGCGTAAATCGTTATTTTCCGTGCATTCGAAGCAAGCTTGAGTTGAAAAAATTGAACAAAGTGCTCCGTCACCCATTCGTTGGTGCTAAAGTCAGCGGTTGGGAGCTGTGAGATCTCATCCAGCGCTTGCCGTGTTATTGCGTTGATCGGCTTCGTCTGATTCGGCTGGCTTGTGTTTTTCGTTGAAACAGTCGCTGATAAATCTCGGAGATTGTAATTGCTCTCGGCATTGTTCGGCCACACGGAGGGGTTCCCTTGTGCAGAGAGAATATTTGTCTGTTCCGCATTGAAAAATGTCTCCCCCGAGACGAAAACGCCATCGAACGGCGGCCGAATGATGGAGACGCTCAAGTTGGCGCAATCCTCGGAAGTCAGCCAATAGGGAGAAGTATAGCCTTTTTTGAGGGCGATGCGAATTAACTGGACGCCATCACTGCAGAGAAAATGTTTATCCTTTTGCACAGATTTTGGATAGATTCGTTGAAGCTGCCGAAATCGATCCACACTAGCCACGTCCTCCATTTTGTAATACGACCCCTTCTGACTTGCCGTGACGTTCCGCTCCGCGATCGCTACAGCCTTACTATTGGGCTTCACCTCAAGATCGAGCTTCTTGATCGCCCATTTTGGTACCCATTCTTTTGTGGAGCGAGCAGCATTGTTTCCAATCGACCGGCACAGTTGAATTACCTCCCCGCTGAGGGCATTCACATGGCCCAAGGGTTTCTCCACGCTCTTCGTTATATGACAGTGCGACACATTCATTTGCGGTGGTCCATTCGAACAATACGCTTCATCGAGATCAGTCGCTGGAATGCCGAGCTCCTCGGTACTTTTATTATGTATGGAGGAACCTCGAATTTTCACCTGCTGGGCATTGAAAAAAAAGGTTTTCCGTCCGAAAATCCACACCGCATGCCCCATGCCAGAGACTATGAGTGGGTTCATCTTACCCACGGTCGACTCACTAATCCAGTACTGCGATGCGTAGTTGAATTTGAGTGCATATGCCAGTAACTGCTTGCCAATTTCCCGCATGTACGGCTGCTTCGTCCGGAAGGAGCAGGGGTAGACGTCCCGAAGGACATCGACGTAGGAGGCGTCTAAAACGCTTGAAATATGATACACTCGCCGCTCGGATGGGATCTTATGCCACAGGTGCACGACACTCGGGTTCACGCAGAGTCGTAATTGGAACCAGCCGACCTCTGCCTGACTCACCCATTTGTTGACTCCTTTCACGGGTCGACAGCATAGGGCATGCTCCCTTTTGAGCTGATGCCCGCTGATTGCATAGGAGGGTTCGATGTAGGAAAGGCTCGCATGGCGAAAACTGAAAGTCAGCAAGACGCTTGATCGACGGTTGATCTTTAGCATACAGTGCATCCCATATAGATCTTCGGCATTCTCACATTGGTGATTTGATAAAGCAAAGAGTGGGAATGGTATAGATACGCTGGAGAAGCGTGAATACGATAAATGGAGATCGTCGAGATGCAAAATTCATGGATATCTTGGCTCTTATGCGGACAAATCAATGCACAAAGACAGCATGATTTGCTAATTAGAAGCCTTGGGGGAAAATCAGAAGCTTCTCCTGATTAAACGTCCGAACTGATATTCTTGGCTTTTATGCGGACAAATCAATGCATGGTAAAGGCATGATTTGTTAATTAGAAGCCTTGGAGGGAGCAAGGAACGTCTGTCGGAGCTGGATTTCACTCCTTACAAACAGTATTTCGTCAAAAGCAACTTTGGAAATGATAAAGATCAGACAGGAGAATCCATGTGTGGTATCATTGTGCCCGAAAGCACATTTCTAGTGTATAATAGGGTCATCATGCGAAGATTCGGTCAAAAAACAGCGTCAAATGAAATCTCAAAGTCGTGCCTCAAATGTCAAAATTCTGTGTCAGACAGGAGAATCCATGTGTGGTATCATTGGGGATCTAGTGTATAATAGGGTCATCATGTGAGGGGTGGAAACAACGGCGTTTCAATAGTTCATTGGTCAAAAATAGAGTGTACAGTAAAGTAGCTGAACGCAAGTATGGCAATTCCGACGATCAATGATGGAAATCGTTATCATGTCTCAACCGATTGATATGGAATTCTCCATGGCGTGTAGGTATATTCAACTATTCATCTAACGCAGTTTATTATTTCTTGCAATCTCTATTCATATTATCTATTTTTCATCTTCACAAACAATGGGCCGAGGGCGAGAATGCACCATGGCAGTGCCACCCGCGGGAACTCCATTATCATAAAGAAAACGCACCATTTCATTCTGTAATTTCAAAGGTATCATATCATATACGTCTAGTGCTCCAACCATACAGGGCACACGTGTCGACGGTAGCTGGATTCCATCTTCGGGACCGTACTCACCAACGAGGAGAATTCCAGCGTATGGAAAAATACTCGTGTAAAGGCTGTACATGCCAAGGGTGGCCCCCTCCCGGAACCCACCGAGAAACAGCTTGCCATTCGCGCCACTCGACGACAGCCTTCGGTGTTCCGCTTGTGCGAGGTGACTTATACCCATATTACTGACAAGTAAATCACTCCAGTCCGGTGCAGAGTCAGCTTCTGCTGTTTGGTAGTCCCACCATGCGGCCGTTTCCCGCGATGGATCTCGAAGTAACCTTCGAGTGGGCGCTGTGGGGAGAACGAAACGCATTGATGGGAGACTCGGCGCGAGCTTTTCTGCCACAAAGCGTTTCCAGCTTTCACCCGTTTCCCCCTGCCCGTGGCACCAAATGAGCGTGCTTTCGGATGGAGCCGCTGGTTCAACTATCGTGATCTCTCCAAAGAACTGATCAGCGGAAAATACGTGATCTATCTCGGTAAATAGTTTATCTTGACTCAACTTATCCGCATCAACAATATTCAGCTTATCTGCAGTTGTGCGAAGCAGCGACAGTATGTCCATTTGTAGATAAAAATTGTAGTTGAAAACACTTTGGGATACCGGGAAAGTATACAAATTGGCCATGGGAAGATGATATCATATCCGTGTCAGACAGGAGAATCCATGTGTGGTATCATTGGGGATCTAGTGTATAATAGGGTCATCATGTCAGGGGTGGAAACAACGGAATTTTTGAGGGAAACGCCGCACTTCGATAGTTCATTGGTAAAAGGAACGTGGAAATAAACGTAGGTGAATGCAAATATGGCAATTCAGACGATCAATGATGGAAATCGTTATCATGTCTCAAACGATTGATATAGAATTCTCCTTGCCGCGTAGCCCCGATTGGGTGGGGGAGAAGGATTCATTCGAAAGTAGGAAAAGCTATAAAAGTCTACCACGAGAAGGTCGATTCCCTTATCCCACAAAACAGCACATCTTCACTTTCCGCAACACAGTCATATCACACACAAATGACAGTCCGATTGGTAATTCACTTGCGGAAGTGACCATAATCAGCCTAGCTCCACTCCTATGAACACACAATGGTGCCATACACCCGAACGAAAAGGGCTCACATTCATTCGACTGACCTACCCACTCACTAGCTGTTTTATACAGAAAGATACCATATCTTTGACTTCCGCTTCACAAGTGCTATGCCGAAGACCAGAATACACTTTGGCAGTCATGGCACTCTCGGGAACGCCGCTGTCGAGGAGAAAGCGCACCGTTCGGTTGTGCAATGTGAGAGGTATGATATCGTCTGCATCCCCATGTCCAATAAAAAGAGGCACGACCGAGGCTGTGGATGATCCACTGGAAGTCGCTGCGAAGGTATTCCGGTCAAACTTCTCGAATCGGGGAGAATACCCACCAACTGCGAGGATTCCAGCAAATGGGAAAGCGCTGGTGAGAAGAGTGTACAGCGCAAGTGTGGCCCCTTGACTGAACCCACCGAAAAACACCTTGCCTGTTATGCCATCAGACGACAACGCCTGGTGTTCCTTTCGTGCGAGGTAGCTGATATACGCCGCGCTGACGAGCAAATCATCCAAATCTGGCGATCGGCTGCCGTCCGTCGTCAGAAAATCGTACCAGGCGGTGGTTTCCTGCGACGGATCTCGAATGAGCCTTCGAGTGGGCGCTGTGGGGAGAACAAAACGCATTGATGGGAGACTCGGCGCGAGCTTGTCTGTCACAAAGCTTTTCCACCGGTCGCCTGTTCCGGTGAGGCCGTGACACCAAATGAGCGTGCTTTCCGCGCGATTCGTCGATTCAACTCGCGTGACCTCACCGAAAAAACGCTGACTGGAAAAGACATTGACGATTTCGGCTGATAGTGCATCGAAACTCAAGGAATTTCCTTGGGAAATCTTTAACTTTTGTGCAACTGTGCGAAGGGATGATTCTGAGAGCGTGAGGAAACTCATTGCTAGATGGCTTTTAAATGAAGAAGAGTTTGGATATATAAAAATTTAAAAAAAAGGGAAGGCTGAATATCTCATCCAAAAAAGCAGCAATTTTTGACTTTCTGGCATCCAACCCCTTGAAAGCCCTTGGCAGACCTCTGCCGCCATACCACACACGAGCCTGATAACCCCAGGAATAATCTACTCAATCCGCCACATTCCCTTCCTGTGAGCACACTGAGATACCATACGACTGGACAATTTCTTTTCCGAGCGCAACTAAAGACGCGTCGGAAACGACTGCCTCTCGAACCATTCTGGAGAGCCTCTCTTGATCGTAGAGTTCATTCAGCTCGAAAAGCGGTGGAAGCTTTGATTGGGAGAGGGAAGGCAGACATGCATTTCGAGGGGACTTTGACGAGTATTCATCACACCACTTTCCCTCCATAGTGAGTTAGAATGAAAGCCATAAGGGTAAAGCCATGGTCGATTGAGCAGGTTAATGACTCTTTTGATCACCCAAATGGTGAATAAATGACTTTTGAATAGTGTCAAATATTGTCATATTTTCACTCACAACCTTCACTCGACTATTCTCATGCATATCTGTTCCGATCTGCCATTTGTAGATTTCACATACAAAATATACGATCAATACTGAATACAACAAACACACTTGCGAACAAAAATCACCCCGCTCAATTGAAATTTATCTCAAAATCTGTTCTCGCATGGATCACAGGTCAAAATATCATGATCTCTATATCGGTTTCTGTCTGCGTCTGTTTTCACAGTTTTGCCTTTATTGAAAAAGCATAAAGTACTTGATTAATGTCCCTTTGATCATTTCGCCGTGGGTACGCATGATGTAATACAAGATGGAGATGAGGAGCACCTGGAAGGCCATAAGATACAGGAAGCGGAAGAGAAGCTCGGCGACTGTGCATTCTGCGACCGTTTCGATGTCACCGGAACGCAATGTCATTCGAGGGGTTTTCGGCTCGTCTGCTTTGACAACCTTGGCCGGCGTTTTTTTGGCGGTCTTGGGTCGCGGGGTGGCTTTCTTCGGCGTGACCTTGGAAGGGGTCGCCTCCTTGACCGGGGTCTTCTTGCGGGAGGAGGCGGCTTTTTTCTCTTTCGGGGCCACTGGAGTCTTCTTTCGTGATGCGGCGGCTGGCTTGGTCGGCGTCGCTTTCTTCACTGCGGGGTCGGCCTTCTTCGGCATTTGGAGAGTATGTATTAGATAAGCAATGGAAAAGGTGCAGTCAACATGCATTTTTGAAGTAGAAAACATGAAATCGGCCGATTCTCTAGTGCTCCTCGGGGTTAATATACAAGTGGATTGTTTTATCGCGCAGCGCTGACAGCAGAAGATTGTCTTGTTTGTTCAACACGGCCGCGAGCACGCCCCTTTGCTGCTCACTAAACGAGCTTTGACTCGTCTTCTCCCGAGCCTCCAGCCTGAGCTGCATGTCTGACACTGACTGCTCGCGTCGCTCAAGGTAACACCCACCACTTTTCCAGTCGTGGAAGCGAAGGGCACCGGTGGCGTGCCCAGTGACGAAAAACTCCCCACCATTGGCCACACAGGCGGCATTCACAGTCTCCCCCAGAAGTGTGGGGATTTCTGATCGAGATGTTCCGGATAGACTCCGCAACCCCTCGAAAGACGGTAGTTTCCACATTTGAATGCGGTCAGTACTGACACTTGTGAAGACATGTTCAGTCGGATGGACAAAAGAGGCCCGAATCGACTTGGAATGGTACTTGTACGCGCCGTGCATTGGTCTGTCCTTCCCGGTGGTGTCTTCCTTACCGGCTGTGAGATTCCAGGTGTGGACTGTCCCATCGGAGCCGCCGGATATGAACTGCGGCTCGGTCGGCTGCGTGCATATCGTTTCCACTGTCCCTTTATGCCCGAAGAAGGAGAACACACATCGATTGCAGCGAATATCCCATACCCGAACAGCCCCGTCGCTGCCACCACTCGCCAGCAGGAAGGGGACACGTGGATGGGCCGAGAGTGCGTATACGCAGCCAAGTGACCCGTGGAGCTTTGCGATAGTTTGGTTTGCGGTGCCCAAAAGTTTGGACGCTCGAACGGTCCCGTCGGACTCTCTTTGGACACTTCCCTGCAGATCCCACACTCGAATGTCTCGATCCTCGCCCGCACTGAAGATGTACGGGTACTCACTTGAGGTAGCCAAGCAGCGAACCCCCGCGGTGTGACCTGTCAGTGTCAGATGGCAGCTTCCCATGAGACCATCCCAGCACTTGATCGTGCAGTCGGCACTCGCGGTGTAGAATAGATTTCCCGACGAGTTGGACTGGTAGTTTGTATCGCTTGAGAGGTCGATGCCAGCGTTGTGGGGGTCGACTGCGATGCTGTGGACTATCCCACGATGGCCGGAGATGACCCTGTGGAGCTTCCATCCGCTGCGGGGGTCGTTGGGAGTGTTCTGCCTGATGAGTGCTCCTGAGTTTACGGGATTCGGACGAGTCGGCGGCTGGCGAGCATTCTGCCAGCTTTCCGTGTAGTACAGATTCCGATACTTTCGGATTTCATCCGGGTGAAACGGAACTGCAGTCGTGTAGTCGAAGCCACATGGGTCCCAGTTGTTCTCGAGAGTATTCACTCGCTCCATTTGCGGTGCATTGTGGATTCGAAGGTAAAAAATGGATGAAATGTATTTGGGTGTTGGGTAAATGAAATAAGTACGCAAGCCAACCAAGAAAGAGAATTCACTCGGCGCCTTTTTCCGGCGTCCATCGAACAGAGTCGATCTCTCCACAGAATTGTCTCCAATTGCCATCAACGTAAGGATGGAGAAGGTTTCCAGTCTTCCTTCATTGCTCGTGTTAACGTCGGGACACGCGGCACGAGGCTTTCCCTCGTCATGTGTCTCTTTCGATTATCCAGAATGAGCGGCATTCGCTTCATCTTCAAATCGCTAATTTCACTCAGGTCAAGCGCGATGGCGTTCGGTGGCGCATGCTGGCCACAGTCATCCGAATCCTCGAGAAAGAGTGGAATCTGTGGATCCCAGTCTCGGCTCGATCGTGTACCTGGGATTTTTGGCATGGTCCCTTCGGCGAGTCGCTGTTCGACGAGTGCGGCGCTTTTGATTATTTGGAAAAGGAGTTTGTTTTTATAATAGAGGAAGTGGTAGTTTGACATGGATGCTGTCCCGGGGGTACCATCGGCATACTCCCAATCTGGAATTTCCTTGGCGAGACCTTGACTCATTGCTGAGTTCCCGAATCCGTGGTATCGCTGCCACTCGCGGGTGCTTTTCCGCAATCGCCGGTTCACGGCCTCCACTGGGTGACCGGGGCGAACTGAGGGGTATGACTTGTCACGCTTCCAGAAGGATGACCAATGGGGACGTTCACCCAAAGGATACGCCTGAGACATCGCGAGGCATCGGGTGCAGGAAAGCATGGGTGAAACTAATGAGTGAAAGGAAAAAACGGGTCAGTTTTCGATCTGCAAGAAGCAATTGGAATAATCCGGCCAACGGTCAAATTCATAAGATTAAGTTCGACTCACATGCATACTGCATACACGATCGAAGAATGCCTTCGTGGGAGACCAACTCGGTTGATACAGTGTTCAATGCATCCATGACTTGGGGGCTGCCACTTGATTTGAATCGACTGGATACTCTCGCGGCCAAATCATCACTCAGCTTCACATGCCGTCGCAACGAAATCAAGTCCTCTGCGACTTGAATGGGAATGTCATCACACGAGGCACACATTTTCTCCGCAATCGTATTGGCCAAGCGGTTGATGAGTTCCAAGAAGAACGGCTCGTAATCATTCGTCGGGACGGTATTTCGTGCCGCAACCACCTTTGTGTAGATTCCATCGGCCAAGAAACGCTCAATCTCCATAATGGGATTAATGTAAATGCTTCGCCTTTCGTCTTCGGAAAGCAGCTCGAGCTCGGCGTTGAATACGTCCGCGCGGTTTTCAATGAGGAGAGATAACAAGTTGAGACCAGTCAGCAAAAGTTCCTTCTCGGACCGAATGAGGAATTCTTCTGTCTCCGGGTTGTAGTAGTACCGCAGGCTCGTATACGATGACTGAAACCGCTTCATATCTCCGAGTCGGGCATAGCATAAACACTCATGCTCGTAAGTGTCCCGAATAACATGGGCCTCGTGCGCTGTTTCGGTAGTCAAGTACTGACAATTGAAAAAGCTCGGAAGGCTGTCGAAGAAGTGTTTTGCGAGACCGAGCTCAGTCAGGCAATTATCGTACTGCATACTTTTGTAATGGCCTTTTGCCTTCTGAATATGGGGAGTGATCTTTTCCATGTGGAGTTTACCTTAGAGAAAGAATGTGGCTTCAAAAAGAAAAATACTATGACATATCCGCAATGGCTTCGAGAGGGTGGACTGGAAAAGCGAGAGTGATATTTTTTTCTCAAGCAAAGATTCTCATGCTGGATTCCTTGAACTTCACTATTGGGTACGATTGGTCGAGCAAGTTATGGTTTCACTATATCTGACTTGTTTTCTTATCAGCTATTTGAAGCAAGAATTTGTAAAACAACATCGAAAGGGTCAACCTACGGACGACTCATGGAGATGAACTCATCAGACAAATTGATGGAGATGATTGGCAAGTTTGGAAAATCTCCCTTCAGATATCACTCATTTCCTATAAAATATAGACTTTCAATCTCGAGAAATACTTCCTTTGACCCCCAAACCCATAACCGACTCGTTCACCATAGTACCACTTGTCTAATGCAGCGGATCCCTACTCCACTAATCATTGAGGTGCCATATGAATGTAATTTTACATGAATGCGCAAACAATTCCACAGAATGACCAGTCCAAAAATCGAGTAAAACGCAGATGAAAGCTACTTCACACTGGAGTTGAGGGCATTTGTATAGACAATGAGCGGTGCGCCTTCGTCCCCTCGCCTGTGGTAGTAAAACGACGCAATCTATCCCGCAGATTTTCCATGGCCAGTTTCGAGAGCTTCCACTCTGCGACAGGCTCTGGGGAGTATTTGACCTCTGGGCGGCTTCCTTCTGCCGGCAGCTCGGCCAACAGCTTCTTCAAGGACTGAATCCATGACTCCGTCACGCTTGTGTTCAAAACGTCCTTGTACTGTGCCGCGAGGTTTGTCCGTTTGTTGATGCGATCTTGCAAGCCATCGAAGGTGAAAGACGAAAGGGACATTTGTAAAAGATGGGCGAACCCATTGTGTTCCTTTTCTGTGGTAAACCCGCTTGACTCAATGAGCTCGGAGAGACTCGTGGAACTCAAAAAGTTAACGTTTCCCTTTTGCACGAGCCGAATGAATCGTATTTGCGCATCCAACACGCTTAGTCTCTTCTTCATACCATCGAGTCGCTTTTCCTTTTTAGCCTGCAAGAATTTCATTCGGTTGGTGTAGAAGTCCTCAAGGAGATGGTTGGCATCTCGAAAGGTCACGACGTTACCGCCAACCATGTGGGTGTATACGGGCGTCGCGTTTTGAATCAAACCGAACAGTCGCAGGGTAAATCTGCATCGATTGGCAATGGCGATGACTTGGGGGTGGACATCTATGAAGAAATTCACATAGCCATCGATGTGTCTCTCCTTGTAGCTTTTAATGATCTCCTGCTGCTTCAGCTCTTGCAGGAGCTTTGCGTACGCGCGAATGCTCATCCGTGCTGGTATCTCTGTGACGTGGATGGTATACCGATTGACGTTCGCTAAGCATCCTTCAGATATATACGAGCCATTTTCAGTGACTGAGATTTTTCCGGTGTATCCGCTCCAATGTGGAATGAATTGCTCGTTCGACTCGCGGCCCTGCAGTTTCATCAGAAGCGCCCTGATAAGCTGATGCACGGAATGATTTGGGACATCACATTTATATCCCACGCCGATTCCTCTCGCCCCATTGGCCAGGCTCATTGGGATAATCGGGAAAAAGTTTTCCGGTTCGTACTTGGCATGTTCGATTGTCCGCAAGTTCAAATGAGGGTCATCCTCGGGGAGGTAAATCAATCGAGTGATTTCACTGAGCTTGGTGAATATGTAGCGACTCGCCGCGGCGTCTTTTCCATTATCATATCGCGTCCCAAATTGTCCATCGGCGACCAAAAGTGGGATAGTGTTGCTTCCAATAAAGTCGTGCGCCATGCGCTGAATTGCTTCAACCAATGGCAGGTTGCCATGGTTGTAGTTCATCCGCTCCATGACATATCCTGCCAGCTGTGAAACTTTCAAAACCCCTTCGAAATTCCCTTTCATGAGCGTCCACAAGACCTTGCGCTGCAGTGGGACAAGTCCGTCCCATGCGTTCGGTAGCGTTCGCATGCAGGTTGCGTAGGCGTACGCTGCAAGGCGAGTTTTGTTAAAATACGAAAATGTGACAGGGGTGCCTTGGGTTGTGCGAAACTCGGCAGGTTTCGTGTTGACGAGATTTCTCCTGTAGTCGGCGCAGTGGTCCGAGTGAGAGAAGAAGCCAATAATGCTTTGTGAGTCTGCCCTTTCGCTATAGTAGAACGGGACCAGGTGATCCTGCAATTTCTTAAAGCAGGCCTTCGCTTCTGCCTCGGAATTGGTCCCCAATCCTTTGTAGTATCTAACCTTTTCCAATTTATCCTTCGACTTTTCCAAGTGCTCATGAAACGCCTGCTCGGAAAGAAAGCTGAACTGTTTTTTACCTATGGTTGCCCGAATGAGTGGAGTTTGAAGAATGTTAAAGAACCCTGGCTTTGTAAGAAGCTGCGGACAGAGCGAATGTAAAAAGTTTCCGATGAGTCCAATAATATGTGATCCATCATCATCGGGGTCTGCTATGACCATTATTTTTGCATATCTGAGTTTAGATAAGTCATAATCTGAGGAGAGCTTGAGGTGTGTTGTGTTTCCGGCTTTTTGGGCAGAGACACGTAGTCCCAGGATGCGGATTATGTTCTGACAAGTCTGATTGTTGAGAATCAGATCAGGGTGCTGACCACGGATATTCATGAGTTTACCCCTCAGGGCATATACTCCATATTTATTTCTACCGAGAATGCTCCGCCCAACCTCAGCAAACGCCTTGGCCGACATCCCTTCTGTAAGCATCAATGTACACTCAGATCCGCCTGTAGCAGCCTCGTAGGCATCTGAAAATCCTTCGATGCCTTGCAGATGTCTTGGTCCACCCCCTCTCAGGTGTTTCACTGCAATACGTGTTTCTTGTAGAGCTGGTGCATATTCATCGATATACGAGAGGATACACGTCTTGGTCATAAACTCTTCACACAGTTTTTCCAAGTGGGGAGTGGAACCGTACTCCCGGGGATCCGATTTGAGGTACTTCTTGGTTTGTGAATCGAATATTGGATTATTGACACGGCAGTTAATGAAAAGTGATATATGCGAGGAAATAATCCCTTTTTTAATGTGATGGCCCGTTTTCTTCTCGTATGCCATTTGCAGACGATCGATCAAGTAGCTCATCACCAGTTCGACATGTGTTCCACCTTGATTTGTATACAATGAATTCACGAAGCTTACAGTTGCTTTCTGATTAGGCACAGCTGCGGCTACGATCTCCCAATTTTCTGATCTGCATATAGCCAATGGGGCAGCAACTTTTGGAAAAAGCATCGCGTAGTCCTGGAAGGAATGTATACCGAACTTTTCTGCGTTAAAGTAAACGGCAACTCCTCCCATTGCACCTGCCAAATCAAGGGTTCTCCTCTTTATTATTTGAATATGTTCCTCCCGTAGCCCACTTTTCATTTTCAAAAAAGCGTAATCTGGTGTAAAACTTATCTCTGTGAATCCTTCCCTTATTTTCTCTGTCGGCTCACTAATAGTGGGCTTGCTTTTACTGTGCATATTGTTGTACCATGTCATAGAAAAGCTTCGTTTCGACACTGTGTCATACGTCGAGACAGTAAATCGTCTAGACAGTACATTCGTCAACTTTGCTCCAAGACCATATCTTCCACCGGTGGTGAGCGCCTCCTTGGTTGAATAGTTTGAGGAAGTCCTCAAATTGCCGAAAATCATTTCAGGTATCCACATTTTGTGGACAGAATGTATTTCCACGGGTATACCTTTCCCATCGTTCCTGACGGTAATTGTCCCAGTTGTCCTTTCCACGGTAACACGGATGTACGTCTGCGCATCACCGTCACGCACCTTATTATCTGCTGCATTTACCAGAATTTCGTCGAATATCTTGTAGAATGCAGGATTGAAATTGATTTTTCGTTGTTGCATCTCTCTTTTCTGTTCATCATATAGCCACCAAGCCTGCATTTTTGCATTATTACTCCCAACGTACATATCGGGCCTTCGAAGAATATGATCTACCGGGTGGAGCATTTGATACTTTTCCTCAACTGTGGTCTTAGCGAGTAGTTTGGAGCTCCATGTGAGCGCTAGCTTGACAACATTACCCCTCATTGCCAAATTAAGGAAGGAAAAATTAGTATATCACTACTCTACCTACTATCCTAGTGTTATGGATCCTAAAAGCAAGTATCTAAAGATTTCAAAGCATATTCTTTAGGGAGTACGGGGCGGACAATGCTTTTCAGATGTGAAATTATAGTAGTAAATTTCCTCAACAATAAACATCCTCGAAACAATCATAGATTATGGTAACGAGATAAGGGTGCGTGATATTCTCCTTGGACAAGGTTAACATTTGGAGAATATAAAGCTGATAGAAAGAAAGTAGGATTCTCAACTCCGTAAGAGTTGATTTTTCTAGTGGCCTCTGCAAAGCAGAAAGGAATGCTTTAATTTCTTTCGCTTACTTTTTTTGCGGAGAACCACATGATCCTTCTTGAATACACGAAAAAATATTGTGTAAAGTTCACTAGAGTAAAGCCTTTTCCGGGATTGTTTCGTGATTCCCTTGTCAATAGAGCTCATATCTCCTTTTCAAAGGTGAAAGCTACCTAAGGAAACTCTCAGAAATCAGGTGAAAACACAGATAGCACAACATTCTGCTCATCTGTAGTCATTCTATACCCACAGTACCAACAATGTTAATTTTAGCAAGATATACACGCGTCAGCTGTCAACTCCTCGGGAATTTTTTTCAAAAGAACGTTTCCGTATAGGGAAGAATGGGGAATATTTTCAGAAGAGTGATTGCCTGACCAAACTCATTTTGTCTTGCGCTACCCGAGAACCTGTTCCGCACACCTCCGGACTACTAGGCGTGTCTCGTTGCTCAAGTTGATCTTGACGTAGTGCATGTTTTACTATCAGCACCCACAGTGTACAGATTAATAAATGGAAGCTCGCAAAGTACCATAGAGTGCAAATTTCTTTTGTAAGAATTAAGGTACCTTAGACCCAATGAGAAAAGCATGTGGTTGAATCTTTCAGTTGCCTTTGGTACTCCGTGATACATGTAAGGACGCAGTAAGGGATGCGAAGACTTCGTTCAGAATGCCTTTCATGCTGCATGCAGAGTAGCTCAGGCCAAGGCCGGGCATGTACTGTGAGATTTCTGACTCACGGTTCACAATCTCCGGCGAGTTTGTTCTGGTCAACTGTCTCTAGTAGTTGGGCTAAATCGAGGAAACGACCTTGGGTGGCATCTTTTTTGGTTGTCACAGTCGGCGTCATTTCTTACAATGGGCCGATTAACTTCTTTTATTCAACCAGAGCGATCTTTGAACGCATGTATCGTCTAGCAGTATCCTTCATAGCAGCTTTATGCATTATTGTGGACTATAAAATCTCTTTGAGGTTATTCTATGCAAGAAAAAAGGTCACCAAGTGGCTGGAAAACACGTATAGTCGCCTAGATAGGCTAGCCGTTTCAAATGAAAATGATTTAGAGGAGAATTCGCGGTTCTCCTTGATGGAAATCGCAAAAGGGGGCATGTCATCCTGGGCGGTAATCACTTCAGATGACTGTTGGTCCCAACAAGAAGAAAATGTATGGAAACAATGCCACCTACGATCAGCACAGCGATTGAAAAAGGTTGCTTTGCGGCATGGTGGACTCTACGTAAAATGTGGACAATCGCTGACAATGATGAACCATATCTTGCCTCCCGAGTATTGCCACTCATTGGAAGACCTGCAAGACAATGTTCGTAAAAGTCCGTTCCACGTGATAAAAGACATCCTGGAAAACGAATTCCAGTGCTCGCTTGAATCAATTTTCTCTTCAATCGACGAGATCCCAATCGCAGCTGCCTCTATCGCACAGGTTCATCGGGCTCGACTAAGAAATACCGACGGCGCACCGGGTGCAGAGGTTGCTATTAAAGTGCAACATGACAATGTTGCAAAAAACTTCGAGCACGATTTCCAAACCATACAATTTCTTTGTGTTATAGCTGGCTACTTATTCACGGGATTCAACTTTAGCGAGCTTCTTGAAAACTCAAAAGAAATACTTCGGGCAGAGCTGAATTTTCTGAAAGAAGCCGAAAATACTGAGAAATGCACTACTCAGCTAAAGGCTTTCGATCCGGAAGGATATGTCATAACCCCGCACGTATATCATAACTTGTCAACTTCTCGAGTACTCGTAACAGAGTTTATTCATGGCAAGAAAATCACTCAACTCGCCCAAATCGAAGGAGCTTCAGCCAAAGATGTAGCGGAGAGATTGATCGACACGTTTGCGTATCAATTGTATAGCACAGGCTTCATTCATGCTGACCCTCATCCAGGTAACCTTCTTGTCCGCGTCCACCCGGAACATACGCCAGGCAAAACGTTCTGGCCGTTGCGCAAAAAACCGAAGATGCAGATTGTTATCCTCGACCACGGGCTGTATACGTCTCTCACGGATGAGGAGCGCCGACTCTGGAGAGAGCTGTGGCTTTCCCTCGCCACAAGAAGAGACACCGAGCTCAGAGAGATATTACTAGAGAACTTTGCAATCTCCGATGCTGCTGTGTTTGCGAGAGTTTTCCTCATGCGGCCATACGAAGAAGGGGGGAGCACCACCAGCCTCAATCCCCTCGCGCTCTATCGTAAAGCACGAGAATATCAGCAGATGATGCGAGTCGATAGAGGCGAATACCAAAATTGGGTTTTGGAGAATATGGACCGCTCAACAAAGATGCTCTGTCGTTTACCTCCATCGTTCTGCCTGATCTTACGCAATATCAACACTGTTCGCGCGATTCATCAAGATCTGGGCTCCCCTGTCGATCGCATCTCAAGAATGACACTCGCGTGCTTTCGATATACTGCGCAGTCCTCCATTTCTCGTGGCAGCGGAGTTGCCCATCGGCTCGTCAGGAGATGGAATTATTATCTTCAAATCAGTCGTGTTGCCATAAGCACACTCATGCAAGAATGGAGATTTTATCTGACAATATATTTGCTGGGATTCGTCCTCACGCCGGAAGAGTACACAGAGCTTCAAAGCTACCCGCTATCTGGATGAGCGATTCGATGGTCAAATTTATCATGGTATTATAAGAACATTTGAATAGCAAGTCAAAAATAGCCCAATTCAGCAAGGGAGATGAAGGATCTGTGAATCTGCCCTTTTATTTCCTGTGAAAAATGCTGATTTGATGGCTAGGACGCTCCGAGAGGCAATGCATCATTTTTCGAAGCAAGACCGGCCTTGGAACGTTTCATCGACCCAATCTTTTTGTAAAAACAGCGCCGTATTTTACGCACACATTGCTTCCCGATTTATCATTTCAAAAAATGCACACCATTCTCCGCTCAAGCATCTGGATCGCTCGAAAAGGCGTCCACTCTCTTCCTGAGCCCATGCGAGCCCCGGGCCTGCTGACTGGACAACTTCGAACGACGACTATTTTATGTATTCGAAAAGGGAACGAGGTGGTCATGATGGGGGACAAGCGAGTAACACTCGGCCAAAGCATCATCGCGAAAGACAGCGCACGGAAACTTCGCCGTGCGGGATCGTATAGTTCAGTCGCTGACTCTGAAAAAGACGCCACCACTGAGCAAAAAGTCGACAAATACAGCGATCCGAGCACTGTGCTGGTCGGTTTTGCTGGCTCCACTGCGGACGCCATGACGTTGCTCGAGAAGCTCGAGGCCAAGCTCAACGAATTTCCAGCCCAGCTGTTGCGGGCTTCTGTGGAGCTCGCAAAGGAATGGAGAGGAGACAAGATGCTTCGCCGCCTTGAGGCGTCCATGATTGTCGCTGACGTTAACGAAACACTGGAAATAGACGGTAGCGGAAACGTATTAACCCCCGACAGCAGTACCAGCACCGACGGTCAGGATGAAGGGATTGTCGCGATTGGTAGCGGTGGCCAGTACGCAAAGTCTGCGGCACGGGCGTTGATGAAGTTCGTTAAAGTCGATGAGGCTTCTTCAAACAAGGAACAGTCGACCAAGTGGAGTGCTGAAATGATATGCCGTGCATCCATGGAAGTAGCTGCCGGTATTGACGTTTTCACAAGTAAGCAATTTGATGTTGATCGGCTGCACATTCCGCCTCCACATCAAGTCAGGGAAGCCACAGGCGAGGAGAAAGCAACCACACAGGAAGAAAAGCCCCAAGAGACCGCTGAGAAGGCCGTGAAGCCGGAACCTCTGGAAAAGGGCCTAAACAAAGAAAGTGTACAAGAGGAAGTTGAACCCAAAAATATAGGCAAAGCCGCAAATTCGGACGTGAAAAATGATCAAAAGCCAGCAAAGTCTCGTGCTACAGCCGCTAAAAATGAAGAGAATGTATCTAAAAGCGATGAAAAGGCCAAGAAGACAGCAGGGAAGAATCAGCAGCACAAAAAGGGGAAGGAGGAATAGCTAGAATGAACGTGTCAATGTTATTTTTAATTGCTGTGGTGGACTAATCTCTGTTTTCTTCTAGCTACTCTACGTGTTGTACTTTCCACTTCCATCGCAACTTTCCCTAGCCGTTTAGCATGAAACCCGTTGCACATTGCGTTCCATTCAAGTTTCCCGACAGAAAAAGGTAACACTGTGAATATTTAGAAATGACCGTGACAGGGATCGAACCTGCAACCGTCTGATCCGTAGTCAGACGCTCTACCATTGAGCCACACGGCCACACCGTTCACGGGCTTTGTATATAGGTTGCGCACTTATTCTTGTGTTTTATACAGTTCTCGCTCAGCACTCAAGCCCGTTTAGCTCAGTGGAAGAGCGCCAGACTTTTAATCTGGTGGCCGTGGGTTCGACCCCCACAGCGGGTGTTTCCGCCCATATTTAAACTGGGTATAAAACGCAGCCGGCAGGGTTCGAACCTGCGCACGCAGAGCGCAATGCCTTAGCAGGGCATCCCGTTAACCACTTCGGTACAGCTGCTTGAAAAAATCGGGTGTGGTGGTCAGATTCAGTCGCTGCTTATCTGTTTTCAAGCAAATATGTCGAACAGGGTATGGGGGTGTAGCTCACATGGTAGAGCGCGCGCTTAGCATGCGCGAGGCACCGGGATCGATACCCGGCATCTCCATTTCTTGACGCGCCGCTGTCAAAGTGAAGCGTTTACCGAAGTTACTCTTTTTCGCCACACAGGTCCGAGGTCACATTGCACATGTAATGTGCGTAGTGTGATTATTCCAAGAATCTTCGATTCACGCGGGGATGTGAAAAATCTGTCTCCAAGTCTTGTTCAATAGATCATAGAATATTCCAATCATGCACGCGCATACCTTCCAAGTATTCGGATCACCAGCCCTTGCTTTAGTGGTAAACGGGTGTCCAGTGGAGCACTTCCACGAAAATGACGTACCTACGATGAGTTTGTTCATCAAAAACGAGAATGAATTGTGCCATGTGATGTTTTTCTCCATGCTAAACAAAGAAGTGAAAGTTATATGCAACAACCGCGTGATGGGAGTAATGAAACCTTACCACGGCATGATATCCTTTGAGATATTTGAGCCGGCAGTTGTGCGTTTCGTCTACTGCGATACACAAATTTTGAAGGAAGTTGAACAGGAGCTTATCGACATTTTCCATGACGTGAAAATCAACCCTTCTTTCGGGGCCGTTCAAATGAGTGTCCTGAGGAGTGAGATGCTCAAACGATGTCCAAACTTTGCTGATGCTATTCTAAGTTTCCCATTCTACTCATCCCCTCTGCTGCACTGCTATGAGGGCAAAGACAAATTGCAGTGGGTGGTGCTTCATTCACACCGTAAGAAGGTGAACATTCCAGCTGATAGGGCAACTGAGTATTCTTTGCTACTCAAATACCTCATCGGCGAGCTCCTCATTTCAGAACTACCGCTGAACGAACTATTCAGAAAAATATACAGAGAAAGCAATTTCTGCCGCTTACTTTCCTCGAATTTCACAGTCCTGAAGAAACTACTTATCAAGTTCAACTCGGAGTTTTTGTGGTTTCAAGATCTCAACTCTAAAACAACCAAGGTTATAATGCATGACTCCCCGACAATACGGTGTCGATAATTGCATGTACTGAGTTGTTCCAGTACGTTCGACCTTTCGGGAAAACCTGAAATTTAGTATAGAGTATCCATCTCTTCATTTCCTGCAAGTTATAGACGTGTCTCTTTGATATTCACAAGCGTGTTCCATTCTTCTCTCTTACATCTTATATGCATATGAAATGCTAGACCTCGATCTTCGCCTCGGCCGGTTACTTGCACGTTCAACCCAAGGCTCAAGGTTCGATCCTGATGCCTTGTATTTTCGTTAGTCCCATTGCGATACAGTAGGAATGCCTTTCTTGCTACTGCACAAAATCCTCTCTCGACTTGGATAAGATCCTCCTAGCACGTCTTCAGTTGAGCACTCAATCAAAGTCTGAACCTCGTTCCTCTCGCTCTGTATGGAAGGTAGTACTCCACGTTCAAACATGAGCCATTCACCAACTATTACGATGCCCTCCCGAAACACCATGCAGTAGTCGCACACACAATCACGTCATGAAAGTCAACGTTGACAATGACGCCACAGGGAACTGCCTCGAATACCTGCTCTGCTAGCGCCTTCCTTTCATCTGATACTTCTGGCGCACGTAAAATAAAGGCAATGGCCAAGTCTTCGGAATAGCTTGTATTGGGCAGATCAATCGTTCCACTAACGTCAGTTTTTGACCTCGCAAATTGAAACAATAGCTTTTGTCTCATTCCAATTAAATGCACAGATCACTTCCCCAAGCACTACCTTTTATGGCCATGGAACCGACACGTGGGAGATGTTCGCAGGCTGCGACCTCATTTTCGCCATTTTGGTGTCACAAGTGGTATTTCCATGAAAAGTCAAAAAATTATTACGAGAAAAGGCTTTTGCAGAAAACGTCGCTCTTATTGCTTCAGAAGTGAAATAACCTCGTTTTGGTCAACTCCAATTATGCGTAAATATCACTAGCTTCCACGCTTATGGAGGCGAAAAGCTTGCAGGCTGTGCCTTCATATTCCTCGCTTTGTGTCACAGGCGCCATTTGTATGTCGTCGCCATCCGCAAGGTCAGCGGCCTAGATACACATGGCCTCAAATGCCTTGTGCTCCAAATGATTGATCCACTCTCTTTGTCTTATATCCTCAAGCTTTTCCATGATGACTTCTGCTTCTTTTCACTGACAGCTGACATTCATCGTCCTTATGTAGTCCATCCTCCTCACAAATAAACGTGCGGTCTTCCTGCGTGTATAACCAAAAGGTAAAAACTAAAACTCCAATCTTTCGCTTCTCTGTATTCACTCATTACGGAATGTACTTCACGTGGGACTTGCTAACACTGATTACGCCAATATTCGCCTCCCCTCCATAAATTGTCCCGGAAAGCTTGGTCCTTGCAACGTTCAAAAATTCCATCGACTTGGGAATCTGACTAAAATCAGTTTCACCTATGAATGGGTTTTTATTCAGGTGCAAACTCGAAAGATGCTGCGGTAATCGAGTCAAATCAACTGTCCCACTAAACATGTTTTCCGAGAGTGTCAAAATTTCCATAGATGGAGACAATCTTGTCAGATCAACTGAACCGCTCAGCTGGTTTTGAGCAACAACTAAAATGAGCAATCCGTCGGGTAAATGTGCCAAGTCAACACTGCCTATGAATTGATTGACAGACACTAAAAGCTCTTGCAGAGCCTTCGGAAGACTGTGCAGCGTCAATGACCCACTGAAATAATTTTGTTTTGTTTTTGTTTTTATAGCGCAATTTGAAAATTGCACGTGCCTTTCGACACGTATGCGCATGCTCTCTGCTTTTCGCGTTATGCATGTGGGCTAATCTCATCCCGCGGATTGAAAACAAACAGAGGATTAGTAGATGTCTTCCCTCGTCTCGCCACCAAGGAGATTCTCCCCTTGGAAGTAATTTGGCGGTTTCCCGAACCTCCCCAAGGGCTGGGTACTGGTCCTGACCCACCACCTTGCGATGGCCATCAATAGGGTCGGCGCCATGACAGAAACACGACGAGGGGTTTGAAAAGGTTCTTGGCTTCCCCCAAAACTGGGGTACTGGTCCAACCCACCACGGAGAGGTGTCCTTTCGTCGGGTTAGCACTGAAATAATTGGTGTGTAAATTTAGCCTACTTAGTCCCACTGGCAGTTCAGTCAGACAAACGCTCCCCGTGAATCCGTTTATATAGGCTAACAGTTCGACGAGAGATGGTGGAAGGCTTCGCAACTCGAGCGATCCGCATAAGTCATTGTGGTTCAGGTGAAGCGTGACGACGGCTGCCGGAATCCATTGCGCATCAATGGACCCTTTGAGTTGCATAAAACTCCACTTGATTTTGGTGACTTCCTGTGGGTCATTGTGAAATTCAACGTCTTTCCATTCGGTCACGTCTGTGGGCTCCTCACGGCTGCCACAAATTATTTCACGATTTTCAATACCAGCGATGAACATCTCCATTAAGGCCTGTTGGGAGAGCGAGGTATAGTCGAGTCGGCCAAGCGAGGGATCAGCACCATGGATGAAGAAAAAATGAAGCATTTGACTTTTGCAATATCGGTATGAAGGAGAAGCTGCGCACACAATGAGTGATTCATCATTATCTGGCATGGCTATGCCAACATACAAGCTTTTTTATCGACGCTGAGTCTTTATGATTGGTATACTCAATGTACAAAATATAAACACACTCTTACACTTCCTTCTATTCGATCCCATCTATAAGCTGTTCCATCGAGGCCTGCTGGGCGAGGGACTTGTAGTCAAAGTGGTCACTTGAGGGATCGGCAATGTTCAAAATCATAAGTTTGAGCAAACAGCAGTAAATAAATTTGAATTGTCATTTATTGTTGTATCATTTTAAATTCATCGGGTAACAACAAAATGAGACACTTTTTCTCACTAGCCATGAACAGAATTCGATGCACACTTCGCTGGCTTGAACGCTTAGCATTCACGAATCATTTCCAACGGTAAGTTTGACACTACCTAACATCACCAGGGTTCAGGAAATGCGTCCTATGAGGCAACTGGCATACGCGATCAAACACGTGTATGACGTTCTGAGAAAAGAATGACGCCGAAAGCGTGTGGATTCACTTATGATGTTTGCAAGCGCACTGCTCATCCTCTGGGAGTGGGCAAAACCATAGTCGAATCAAGATAGACGCGGCCATCTCAACAAAAGTGCATTTGAAAGTTCGGAAAAATCATCCTCAAACACTTTTGACTGTAAAATCCCCCAAGACGAAATGCAAACTCAAAAAGTCAACGCTCATATATTCTCTATCTCGCGCCTCAGGCGGTGTTTATCTTTATCATATAACTATCGTGCTGGAGAAGTATCACTTCTGTACTTAGGCAGAGTACTTGGCGATCATGCTGTCACGCTTCGGGATGGCTGCCTTGCGGATTCGCAGTGCGGCGGCAGCGTAGGATTGTTTTCCTGCTTTGCTCAGCGCCCGCCATTGCTTGCCCAAAGCTTTTCCTACCAAAGGGACCTTCTTGGCTGGGTCGCATTCGATAGTCTTTGCCACCTTAGCGTAGTTGCGCTGGAGGAACAAGGCGTAAGCGTTCGTTCGAGCCTGTTTGAACACTGCTTTACGGGCGTCAATCTTTTGCTTGTTTGACTTTGCAACTGCCTTGTACTTGGAGAGCTGACTGCTCGTCAGTCCACTGAACTTCTGGCGGAGAGCCGCAAGGACCTTCATTGAGTCTTTGTTGCCTTTGGCTGCCTGTTTATAGTTTCCCTTGATGAACAAATTCATCGCACTGGTGGACATCTTCTCACCGCCCTTCACTGGGCAGCGAGCGATTTTGCGGTAGCTTGCGCTCATGCGGCGGGTTGCGGTCGTCAGAAGGCGGGAAAACATTTGTCGATAGTTTACGGAAAACACGAAGAGGGGTCGTCGTCAAACATACGCCAGAAGCGCAACCCAGGCCTGAACATCATCAAAGTATCTAAACATTCACACCAACACGACTGGATGAAGGCAGATGCCCACTCCTCCCTGCGTAGGAGTTGAAAGCGCGGGGGGTGGGGTGGGCAGGCTGCCTCAGTGCGCACGGATTACACCTGCTGACTGCTGGCCTTCGACTTGCTCTTCTTCTGGAGGGCATCGTGCAGATTTGGGGCGACACCTCCCTGAGAGAAGGTGACGTTCCCGAGGAGCTGGGAGAGCTCGTCGTCGTGGCGGACGGCGAGGGTCACGGCGCGGGGGGTGATGCGCTTCTTCTTGTGCTGCGCGGCGACCTTGCCGCTGAGCTCGAGGAGCTCGGCAGTGAGGTACTCGAGGACGGCGGTGAGGTACACCGGGGCCGCCGCGCCGACGCGCTTGGTGTAGCGTCCTTTCTTCAGCATGGAGCGAACGCGCCCGACGGGGAAGATGAGGCCGACCTTCTTGCTGATGGTGCTGGTCTTCTTTGCGGCGGATTTCTTGCTAGATTTCTGAGAAGCTGCCATTGGGAAACGGGTAAATAAATGAGAAAGAGAGGACATGAATAGTATGGATGGGGAGACAAAGGGCACCACACCGGCTATGCGATGAGTCTAAACGGGATTAGCGTCCATACGCACTCAGATGGGAGTGAAGGGCCCCCTTGGTGGGTGACGCTTTATTTGCTGGCAGCGAGGCGGGCGACGGCTTTAGTTCCCTCGGCCATGGCGTGCTTCGCGAGCTCACCGGGGAGCGACAGACGGACGGCAGTCTGGATCTCGCGGGACGACATCGTCTGGGCCTTGTTGTGGCGCGTCAGGGAGGCGGCCTCAACGGCGAGTCGCTCGAAGATGTCGTTGACGAAGGATGACATGACTGCCATGCCTTTGGTGCTGAACCCGATGTCCTTGTGGATCTGTTTCAGCGTCTTGTAGATGTAGCGGTTGAAGGTCTGCTTCGACTTGCGCCTGGATGGGGCGGAGGTGCTGCTGCGGTTAATCTTGGCCATCTCGATAGTACGTAAAGAAGAGAAAACGGGGGGAAAGAATTTGAGAGAAGAGTGGTCGAAACCGCACAGATACCAGCTTTGAGAAGTATCAGTCTAAACTGTGGTGTCGCTCACTGGAGTTGCGAGTGCCGCCGCTCGCGCACGCCTTACAGGGGGAAAGAGGCGTGTCGAGGAAGGGTCTCACAGTCAGCACCGGTTGGCTAAGAGCTTACGCGTAGCCGTAGAGCATGCGGCCTCTCTTGCGGAGGGCGTAGACGACGTCCAGCGCGGTGACTGTCGTGCGCTTGGAGTGCTCAGTGTAGGTGACGGAGTCACGGACGACGCCCTCGACGAAGCCCTTCAGGATGCCGCGGACCTCCTCATACATGACGCCGGAGATGCGCTTGACACCGCCTCGGCGGGCGAGGCGGCGGATCGCTGGCTTAGTGATGCCGCGGATGTTGTCCTTGAGGGATCGCTGCTGGCGGCGGATGCCTTTTGCGTCACCGGATTTCTTACCCTTGGCCATTGGAATAACTTGTATGGAAGTATAGAGAGAAGTACGTAACTTGTAATGAGCACAAACGAAAATGGAAAGAAAGCACTTCAGCAGTGTCTAAACATGTCGAACGAGTTTGCGTCTCGAAGGAAGACTCCATCGCACACGACGATAATTCCGGGCCGGTGCACCTAGAATCGCTCACCTCGGAGGCGGCGGGCGAGCTGGATGTCCTTTGGCATGATCGTCACCCGGCGGCCGTGGATGGCGCAGAGGCAGGTGTCGGCGAAGAGGTTGACGAGGTGAGCCTCGGTCGCCTCTTGCATCGCGAGCACGGCGCTCGCCTGAAATCGGAGTCCGTCCTTACCGGCCATGGCGATCTCTCGTACGATGCGCTGGAAGGGCAGCTTGCGGAGGAGGAGGTCGGTGCCGCGTTGGTAGCGGCGGATGTCACGGAGGGCGACGGTGCCTGGGCGGAAGCGGAAGGGCTTCTTCATGTTCGTAGAGCTGCTGGCCTGGGACGACGCCTTGCCGGAGGTGGACTTCTTTCCCTTGGTTACGAGGACCTCACGTGGGAGCTTGCCGGTGGATTTGCGGGATGATTCTTTTGTGCGTGCCATGGGAGAGTAGTATGGATTAAGGAAGCAAAAGTGTTGCGAAATAGAAGAGTCCTTTAATACGTAAACTATTATAAGTTTCAGTTAATAATGGAATTCTGCTATCAATAAGGAATTCCATTTGACAAATGGTGTAAAGCAGTTCGTTGAAACACACCAATGTGGTAGTGGAAGAGAGGTATGATTTCACTGTAACACAATAGAGTCATAGAAGAGGTATGGCTGCCCATCGTCTGAGAGAACCTTTTGAATGCTATTCTTGCGCATGTCGACACGCTTGAGCGTGTGTGGGAGTTGGCCGAGAATCGCGATACCACTAAACGCATTTTCCGAGAGATCGATATCGAAGAGGTGTGGTGGAAGGGGCGTAAGGGTGATGGTACCACTCAGGTTATTCCGCCGAATTATTAATTCAACAAGCCCACTTGGCAGATTTGTAAAGTCAACTGTCCCGCTGAAGAAATTTGTTCCAACATTCAGGTGTGTCAGGGCGAGCGGAAGCTTTCTCAGGTCTAAAGTACCTGTAATACTGTTGAACTCGAGGATAAGTCTTTCAACCGTGTCGACCATGTGCCGAAATGGAAATTGTCCTGTATATTGATTGTTATTCATGTTCAGAGACGAAAAACTGCTTGATAAATGGTTCTGCACGTGTAACTGCTCAAATTGGTTCGACTGCGCGTGAATAACTCTCAAGCGAGGTGCGGTGTTGCCTAGCTTCAGTGTACCTACGAACCGACAGGATGACACGTCAACTTCTTCGATCTGCAAGGGGTAGGTCAGGTCAACTGTTCCAGAAAAGAAATTCGAAGATACGTTCAATTTCCGCAGCATTGGAGGTAAGTTGGTAAAGTCGAAAGACCCATGAAGTTTACAGTTCCCTACATCGAAAGTGGTAACACTTGCTGGTATAAATCCCGAGTCAATCGTTCCACCTTCGCAGATATATCTGTTATTTATGAACGGATTCCATTGAATGACAGTTACTTGTCGATGATTGTCCATTTTCACTCCTTTCCACTTTGCGATTTCAACATAATCTCCGCTCTCGTCGAAAAACTTGTTCTTAATCGTAATGTCCTTTACAAGAAGCTCGAGTAAGCATTGCTGTGGTATAGAGTTCTGATCAACTTTTCCCAAGTGGGATATTTCTTCTGATATACAAAGTGCACACAGGAACATCGATACAAGAACTGAAATAATAAACTGTACTACCAAAGGTTAATTGCGTAAAATATACTACGCAGTAAAAAGGCTATCATAAGTCCAATCGAAACTAGGCAACGTCCTAGCCAGGACGTTTCAGCCACAGTGTAATCATATTATAGCGCTATTTCTTCATGAAATACAAGTTCCTCCAATGGGTGACACCACCAAAAAAGTGACGAGTATAACGGAGGCGTCGCCCTAAGACCGCCAGGCGCCATTGTTTCGTACAAATAATTGTACCACTTCTTCAGTGCAGCGATAATGCCCTGATCGCATGAGTGTTTCCAGCCTGCGCAATTAGGCGGAAAACGCACATTTCACGTTCTCTCGATCAAATGCCGCAAAATGTCCGCTTACGTTGTCAATAAGCAACAGAACAGGCTTGCTTGTTCTCGTCCTGGCTGCAGGGAAGAATACCCGGTGGAACCACTTTTGCATGTTGAAATGTCCATCCATGCTTTTCCGTGGCGAAAATACGGAATAGGCCAACTGTGGCCCGAACACACGCTGGGGTTACGGGTTTGCCTATTATTGCGCCGGGAAGCTTGTGCGAACCCGTTGCATTTGCACAAACGATGAAAATTATGCGCTCCTTCGATTGCTTCTTTCTCTCCGCGTCGTTTTAACATCTCCTGAGGACAGCTCCATTTTCGGAAGTCTACCTATTTTCTCAGTAGGGATGAACGGACTGTTTTCATCGTGTTTGTGAGGTCAACCGTTCCACTGAATGAGAGAACACCACTAGAATGTGGCTCGGGTTGTGACTCCTCTATCATTATGCCTCCATCTCTTCGCCAGGCGGCGAAGTGTCCACACTATTTATGAATAAAGTTCATTTCGCAGCAAAACATTATCGCACTTTTGTTCTCATACATTTGAGATCAATAGGACATGTTTCAGCTACTTTACGATGGCGTCACAAAAAGACAAAAAAACAACATTTAACAAAATCGAACCCCTCACATGCACCAGGCTAAGCCATAAGTAGCCCCCTCTTTTGTCCATCCCCCAAACTAATTCGTATACTTGCGCATCGGCATTGGGATGGGCTTTTCGAAATGTTTCACCGTATTTTCATACAAATAATGTCTAACGAACGACGACTTTGCTTAAGGATTTAGACTGAGTCATATTTCTACAAATTCAATCGCAATTTTATCCGCACTCGATGTCTTATTTCATTCACAAAAATGAGACCTGGAGTTTCGAATTACCAGAAGAATGTAAAATTTTCTCGAGCGTTCTGGGGACTGGTACCACCCCTTCGAAGGAATTGGCGCTAATGTCTAGTAAGAACATCGATGGGGGTATCTTTGACAAGTCGATGGAACCACTGAATATATTATTCGAAACGTCAAGCGACTGCATAGTAGCAGAAAGCCGTGTGAGATCCACATTTCCGCTCAGCTGATTCACGCACAGGTACAAAGTTTGTAGACCCTTTGGCAATGCTGTGAGGTTAACACTGCCCGTCAGTGCATTATTTCGGACTGACAGATAAAGCATTGCGTACGGAAGCATGTGTAGGCTGATACTTCCCGTGAGCATATTGTGGCCAACAGAAACACATTCGACACCTTCTGGAATGCACTGCAAGTTGATTGAACCTTCCATGGAGCTCCACGACCAGTCGATCTTTTGTACTTTGGAGTGCGCACTGTCCCAATGAACGCCGTTCCAGGTCTTGAAATCTGCGAATGTTCCTTGCGGATCTCGAAACCGTGAGGTATCATGGATTTCGGCGATAATCAACTCCATTGTGTTTTGTAGTGAGATGAAATCACGATTGCATCGGCCAAGCTCGATGGCATACAAGAACTCGGCCACCAGCATGAATGGAAGACAATTCGGCATTGTAAATTTGTGTTGAAACTTGAAGCATCGGCGAGTCGAATAAATTCGGATAAATGAACGATCAAATGACTCGTTAGTCAATCACACATAGGGTTCACGGTGGGACATATTTATTCTGAAGCAACGACGGAAGTTTGAAATGTGTTTTTTGTGAATGGCAAGCAGTACAAAATGATATATTATAAATCTTTATAATTTGTGTCTGGCGAAATAAGTGAAGACCATGCAAGGCATGGGAAATCCGCATTATCAAATATCCCCTGGGACAAGCCTGTAACAGCCATCTTTATCACTAATGATGAACCCCTCGAGCTTTAATCTCTCAAGAATCTCAGACAATGTGCCATCGCGCAGGTCATCGTTGACGCATGCCGCTGCATCACCTTTCCACTGAGCAAGCGCTTGTGCGATTTCAGTGAATTGAAGGCTATATACCTGATGTCCATCTCGCATCTTCTGAAAGACTTGAAGTACTCGCTGCGCGATGGCCCGCTTCGATGCCTTTTTTGCTTTGAACTGTGTGCGTATGTTCGCTTTTTGAAGCTTCGTGAGATCTTCGTATATGGCTATCGCTGTGTGAAGATGTGATTCATCAATTTCGAGCGAGCGGACGAGCGTGGCGAGCGCCGCCGCAAGTCGCAATATTTGATGCAACGGGATTGTTGGCTTTTCCATGGGACGCACGAAATTATGCAGATTTATCTTTGCTTGACTGGAGAGTGTGAGATTCATCTGACAATACAGCTGCATGGCGTTTTCGATGACACACTGCGCATACTCTTGTGGTGTCAGGCCGTCACTCGAGGGACATCGTTCCGGATCATTCTCCTCGAAATCGTCGTGTGATACACACATCGTCCCGGAGAAATGGAAATATTCGCGGAATTCGCACCAGCCAGGTCTGTCTCGACCGGTCATGATGAACGATCTCGCTGTGCACATTGTCTCGCCTTCTATTTCGATCGAATGGAACTGCATGGCCTCAATGAGTAGCGAGCGAGCCGCGAGACTGCATCGATTGGCCTCATCGACACACAGCATCCGATTGTGGCACTGCGCGAGTGCCCCGGCAGCACGCCCGTCCCCCATGGGATACTGCGCCAAGTGACCCTCCAATCTGCTTTCTCCGCCAAGGGTCCCATAAAGCATGCAGAATGGCAGCGACGTACTGAGGTGGGATAAGAAGAGTGTTTTTCCTGTCCGTGCCTCACCGCCGATGAAGAGCGTTGACTGGCTGACGATGGCGAGCAGAGCGACAAATTTTATCGTCGAGTTACCGAGAAAGCCCGGGAAGACAGCTTTCGAGAGGTACCATAGCAAAGCGACGCAGTCATCAAGGTGATGGATGGGGTACATTCTCTCATATTTTTCAATGCGGTGTGCCAGAAGGCAAACCGTGGACTTCCCCTCATGCTTGACCAGTCTCCCGCAGACTTTCACATACAAGCCGAGATATACTTTGTCACTTTCGATGGACGGGTCGTAGAGGACGTCGATCGTGCCACTATTGTCCTCGACAACGCATCGATGATGGAATTTTTCACAGACTTCCAAATCGTTTATAGATATACGCGATTGAAGGATTGGGAAAATGAGTCCGAGAGGGTTCACACAGTTCTGCTTCCAGCCAATCATTCCACTGACTTCGCAGAAAGACCCGGGGGGATCTTTTCGACACGAGCGCGCACTTACGGATGGGTACGTTTGCTCACTATTTGAATTCATTTTGAGATATACAAGGCAATGGAGATAATATCAAAAAATGGGCAATGTATGAAAGGGAAAACTGACATGTGTGCGTCGTTGGAAGTTGAACCTGTGCACATTGAGCTTATGTGATACAATTCAGTCCAAACAATAGATACACAAGTTTACATCACCCCATACAATATTTCGCTGATAAATAAATCGATTTTGAGCGAATCTGACAATCCACAGCTTTCACTATTTACAAACTTCATCTCTCAGTTTATTTGCAAACAAAACAACCTTTCATTCACAAACAACTCTGGAAAGGCTTACTCGTCGACGCTCCGTAATTTTGTTCTCGCACAGAAATACTTGCTCAAGTGCCTCAGGATAATTCCCGTCGTATACCACCTTTTGCTGTATGTCCTTCTGTGATAGATTCTGCCAAGCAAGCTTTTCTGGCAACTGCGTGAGACCGATCAGTCCGGTAATTTTGTTATAAGGGGATTCAGCACTTTACGTGCCTTTTTGAGCTTGCTTTAAGAAGAATAGCCTTTGAAAACTACGCAGATATCCCAGGAGCACAAAAGTATGGTTTTTGTGGCACCCAGCGACCAATTCCATCGATTGGCTTTCCCCCTGAAAACACCACAAGGGAAACTTGTGGAATCCATAGAAAAAAGAATTCGCATCAACGCAGCATCGACCTCCGCCATCCCAAGACAGATTGCACTGAGACACAAGAACATGCGGTGTTCTCTCTATTGCTAGAAAAAGCAAATTTAGTTTCATTGAAAAAGTGGGAAAACATTTTGACTTCTCTCATTGCACAAAACGAGTGAATGGAAATCCTCTGCCTGTTAAAGCAGGACTCCAGATAAATAACGGATGCACCCAATCAGAACGAAACTTCATGTCACTCCGTATTTATTTTCTCATAACCACGGCAAAATTGTTGTTCTCGTACGAAAAGTCTCCTGCATTCGGGTGTTTGGTGCAATCCAGAGTTCCAGTGAAGGTATTTTTTGACAAGCTAAAAGTTTCCAGGGAACCCGGAAGGCTTCCAAAATCGAGGCTGCCTGAAAACTCGTTATCGTCAATGAACATTCCGTTGATTCCCTGTGGAAGCTTCGAAAGGTCTATGGAACCGAAAAAGTTGTTTTCCGAGACATCGAGAAATTCAAGCGCATCTGGGAGTCGGGTAAAATCGAGAGTCCCGGTAAATCGGTTTTCGAATACATCGCACGTTTTTAGTTTATTGGGAAGTCCGGCCAATGCAAGCGTTCCCGTGAAATGGTTGCGAGAAAATATAAGCTTGTGAAGTGTTCGCGGTACGTCCCATAAGTTCAAGCTGCCACAAAACGCATTTGACCGAAGTGAAATCTCCTTCAGTGAACGAGGTACAACAGATAATTGGACGCTTCCCACGAAATTGTTGCCACCCAAATGAAGCTGCTCCAGATTTCGTGGGAGAGCTGCAAAGTCTAGTGAGCCACAAAGATCGTTTCGCATGAGAATGAGACGCTTGACGGATGGTGGAACCCATTGAAAGTCGATCGTGCAATCGGCCCTCTGGAGAGTCATCCATTTAACTTTTCGAAGATTACCACTCTCTTCCTCGAATTCAAGCATCGGCCAGTTCTCTATATCTATGTATGCGCCACTCTCGTCACAAAATCGTGATTTATCTGAAAACCCCTGGACGAATAGCTCCATCATAGTCTGCTGCGTGAACCCGGCAGGGTCTGCTCTGGAAAGGCATATATCTGTGGCTGCGACTTGTATAAAGCGTGCGCAGAGCATTTGTAATTTCAAGAAACTGTGATAGATCGAAAATCGCTGAACAACTCAGAGAGATGAATTGGAAAACCGAAACTACCAATCGGCTCATCAGGTTTCATTCCATACGTCGATGTCGAGCTTTATATGAAAGTATAAAATTCACTGATAGCACACAGTCGAACGGAGCAAACGTCAGGGTTCTTGATACATGCGACGCTTGTTTGTTTTGAAAGGATAAACATCAAGTCCTCGAGATTGACACTCGACAATTCCTTGTTTGATCGATTCCGGTAGACCTTCCAAATCGATTGAAGCAGCGAATCTGTTTTCACTGAGGCAAAGTTCCATCAAACCTCGAGGTAATCGCGAAACATCCAATGCGCCACTAAAATGATTTCGCTGGAGATGTAAACGCCTCAGGTTGGCCGGGAGATTTCTGAGATCCAATGATCCACTAAAGTGATTGGAGGCCAAATTCAGCCAATCGAGCCCCGCTGGCAGCTCCGCCAGGCAGACACTCCCAGTAAACTTGTTTGCATGTACGAGCAGTTCATGGAGAGATGCTGGAAGCTTTCGCAACTCCAACGATCCACGAAATTTATCGGTATTAAGGTAAAGATTTTCCATTCTACTGGGAAGATCGCTGAGATCGATTGTCCCGGTGAACTCATTCTCGAAAAGCAACAGTAGGGTCAGGCTTGCCGGAAGGTGGGTTACATCGACTGTGCCAGCGAAAGGACTCCTCGTCAGGCAAACTGTGCCAACGGCTGCCGGAAGCCATTGTAGGTCGACAGAGCCTCTCAAATCCATAAACTTCCAGATGATTCAAGTGACATTGTGCGTTGCCGGATCGACGCTAACGCCTCTCCATTCTGACACGCATTTGGGTTCCTCAGCACTGCCGCAAAGCAGGTGTAGTCGGGTCGGCCAATCGAGGAATCAGCACCGTGGATAAAGAAAAAATGAAACATTTGACTTTTGTCATATCGATATCAAGGAAAGTTTGCTCACAGATCAACATATGATTATTCACAAATAAACTTGCGATCTTCCTGCGTGTATAACCAAAAGGCAAAATCTAAAACTCCAATCTTTCGCTTCTCTGTATTCACTGATTACAGAATGTACTTCACGTGAGACTTGCTAACACTGATTACGCCAATATTCGCCTCCCCTCCATAAATTGTCCCGGAAAGCTTGGTCCTTGCAACGTTCAAGAATTCCATCGACTTGGAAAATCAGTTTCACCCGCGAATGTGTTTTTATTCAGGTGCAAACTCGAAAGATGCAGTGGGAATCGAGTCAATCTGTCTCATTAAACATGTTTTTTTTTGAAAGTGCATTTTCATTGAACCGTTTGTTCAAGTTGCACGTGCTTTTACACACGAATGCACATGTCCTCTGGTTCCAGCGTTATTCCTGTGGGCCAATTGCATTAGTAGACGCAGCTCTCATATCGCCGCCAAGGGTATCCGGTATTCCCCATAGCAGTATTCTGAAGTGTCTCCTGAACCTCTCCACAGTAGAGTACTGGTCCAGACCCACCGCGAAGAGATGGCCTTCCATCGGGTCGGCCGTGAAAAGGTTGCCCCGCGGATGGTACCGAGTTGAACCCGTTTATATACGCAATCAGTTCAACGAGAGATCGTGGAAGGCATAGCAACTCGATCGATCCGCATCAGTCACTGTGGTCGAGGTGAAGCTTGACGACGGTTGCCGGAAGTCATTGCACATCAATGGACCAATCCAACTTTGTATCGTTTATTCATTTCCATCGGGGCCTGTTGGGCGAGGGATTCGTAGTCAAAGTGGTCACCTGAGGGGTCGGCAGTGCTCAAAATCGCAAGTTTGCGCAAAAAACAGCAAATATTCATCTTTCGGGTTGACGGCGAGCTCTTCAACTTCGTCAAGTTCATATCGAACAGCCAATTTGGCCACACTTGGTACGGAAATACGGTGAAGATCGGCGTGGTCGAAAGTGCTCGCTGATTGTGTTGAAATTGCCATCGTGTCTCTCACGAAAGAACGTGTCGCGGAAGCTCACAGAGAAAAATCCGACACTTGGAGTCGATTTGAACGTCCGTTGGGTTCCCCACAGCTACCATATACATTCCACCCATCGGAACGCCACCCCCTCCCCCTACCGCACAATCTATCGTCGCATACGAAACGTTTCACTCAAAGTCACAAAACGGAGGAAAGTAAATAGCCATAACACAACCTGTTCCCACAGAGAAAGTCCTTATTTTTTCTAGGCGTCGACCACTCACGGCCGCCGAGATTCGCGGAAGACTCGCTTAAAAACGGCCTGCGTGTGTGACCCATCCTCCATCGTGCTCGGATCGAAGTAATCCGCCGCGACGGCGTGAAACCACTCCTTCTTCACGACGCTGCACGTTCGAAGGTGTGGCGACGATGCGGACTTGCCGTTCGATGTCAGGACGGCCTCCTGGTAAAACAAAAAGTCCGGCAGACCGCTGCTCGAGCGGGTAAGGCTGCACCCCTGATGGAGCTGCACCGCGAACTTTGCCTTGTTCTTTACGAGCTCATAGTCCTTCTTCGATTTATGGTGCGCGACGTTGCAGATGTGCCCGGCGAAGAGCGAGAGGAGAATTCTTTGGTAGTGCTGGTCGGCGGCGCTGTCGTGGGCGAGGGTCTCGGTGATCCGCTCCATGCGCTCCTGCGAGATCGTGCAGACGTCTGCCGGGTCAATTCTACTCAGAATAGAGTTGAGCTGCTTCCAGATGCTCTGCGCGTTCGAGAGCGCCCGATGGTTGAGGTTTTGACTCCGCGCCCAGCGCTGCGCCTCATTGCGGTGCGTCTCGTGCCGCCCGGCCTCTCGATACGCCTCGAAAATCCGGTGGAGCATGATGTGGTCGCCGAACCGATGGCCGAACGCCCGGAGCTGCGCGTCGTTGGCGGCCCGCTTCATCGCCTTATCGCGCGGGACCACGAAGATCTTGCTGGAGGTCGACAGGAGGGCGACGACCGCACTGACGTCCTTCTCGACGCCAAACTCGATGCCGGCCAGGAGGGCCCGACTCAGGCTGGCGTCCAGCGGGAACTTGGCCATCTTGTGCCCGATGGTGGTGAGGTCGCCGGCGTCGTTGAGCGCGCCGAGCGTGTGGACGATCTCGAGGGCGTGGATGAGGGCGGACGACGACGGCGCGTCGATGTAGGGAAACTTGAGGATGTTGTGAATGTGCATTTGTTTCATCGTCAGCACGAGGCTGCAGAGGTTCGAGCGGCACACCTCCGGCACCGTCGTCTGCCGGAGCTCGTCGAACGCCGACTCGGTGTAGAGCCGGAAGCACTCGCCCGACTGGGTTCGCCCAGCTCGCCCGGCCCGCTGCTTCGCCGAGGCTTGGCTGATTGGCGTCACGAGGAGGGACTCCAGCCGGCTCTGGGGGTGAAACTCTTTGCTCTTGCAAAACCCGCTGTCGACGACGAAGCAGATGCCTTCGATGGTCACGGAGGTCTCGGCGATGTTTGTGGAGACGACAACTTTCCGCTCGTTGGCACCCGGCGGGTCAAAAATCAGCTCGATGGTGTGCGGCGGCAAGGCGGAGTACGCTCGAAGCACGAGGAGGTCTGTCGGGCCTGACCGTGGGTAGTCTCCATCTCGCTGCTCGATGAGTTTCTGCTCGATGCGCGCGCAGCAGTCCTCGATCTCCTCCTCGCCGGGCAGGAAAACGAGAATGTCACCGGGCTTTCCCGAGTTGTGTATGTCCATCACCTTCTCCGCGGCGCCCTCGATGTAGTCCGCGCAGGGGTCTGGCAGGTAGTGCATGTTGACTGGGAACATCCGCCCGGAGACGTGGAGGTAGGCCGCCGAGGGGAAGAAGGAGCGGAAGCAGTCGCTGTCGAGGGTGGCGGACATGATAACGACCTTGAGGCCTTCCATCCGTGTCTGCCGTGGGGCGTCGCTGGCACTGAATATACCGTATTGCCGGCTGGCGAGGATTTTCATCAGCCCGAGCAGGAGGTCGGTGTTGACGCCTCGCTCGTGCACTTCGTCCATGACCACGACGTCGTACTTTGACAGGAAGACATCGTCCATAGCCTCCTTGAGGAGAATTCCCTCCGTGACATACCGAACTTTTGTGTGCTCGCTCGTTTGGTCGTCGAATCGAACAGCGTATCCGATCTCCCCGCCGAGTGGTGTCCCCATCTCGTGCGCCACTCGGTTGGCGACGCTCATCGCGGCAACTCGACGTGGTTGCGTGCAGATAATTGACTTGTCTGGCCATCGCTCATGGATATATTGCGGAATCTGCGTCGTCTTCCCGCTGCCTGTTTCACCGACGATGATTGTGACTTCCGTGTTCTCGATGAGCTGAAGGATTTTCGACCGGGCCCCCCAGGTCGGGAGGGCGGCGCGGTGGGCGGCGAGCGATGGTGCGCCTGATGGCATGTCGCTCTTGGGGAATTTCGGCGATGGGAGGTCTTCGGTTGGACTACCGGTGGCGTGTTTACGTGACATTTCCGTAATACTCGAAGGAGAGAACTGCGCGCGGCAAGTGATTGTATACAGATGGAAGGTCTGGAAAGGAGACGGAAAACACCTCGTCTCTGGCAAAAAGGTGACAAGGGGACTAACTACGCGAGTATTTTTGGAATATATACGACATTCCATAGGATTTCTTGTGCTTGACTGGCACAATCTGATGACTACCGATTGACATAGAAATGTAATATTTCGCTTGGGAGGGCATTTGATTTTCAGCTGATTCTCACATTACGAAAGAGCCACCTCCCGCTCTGGAAAAATATTATTTCGATGCAATCCGCATCAGACAAACTGCACCTTCACTTGCCAGCATTTCTACTCAAAGAATGAAAAATAAAACAACCGACGTAAGAATAAGTTTCCCATGCAATTCTCAATTTTCCCAAGTCAAACGACCCACGCCAGTATAAGATTTCTAGATAAGACGGGAAGAACAGACGGGAGGCACTCTCATGATTTGGCATTCTTTTCGACGTTTTCCAGCATTTTCATGTCGTCATGCACACTTTCAATCATCATGTTCGTTCCAGCACGAACATTCTCCAGACCGTCGAGAATCTCCATCGTCGACTGGTCATCGCTGGCCGCTGACAGGGATGTCTCATGGTGTCCGTCTCGCAAATCAGCTCGACGCGTTCGGTCTGCAAGAGTCGCAATACCCTCGGAAAGCGGAGTTTTCCCACAGACCAACTCAAAGAATGACGGCCCACAGCAATACTTGCCGAGCACCTCAGCGATCGGGCTTCCATGAAGAATGCTTCGAATTCCCTTAACAAACGAATGAATCTCGCTTTCTCTATCTGTGACTGCCGCGTCGGCATATCGCAGCATCAGGAGATTCTTCTGCACGGCTAACGCCTCGCGGTGCATCCGCAATCGAGTCTCTGTACAATATTCATCCAGCCACTGCTGGTTCAGCGTCGCAATATGCCCCGCACCATCGAATTTCTCAAAAACGTCTTGCAATTCTAAATGATGCTTTTTCATTTCTTCCCGCTGGAGCACGCATCGCCGGCTGAGGACATGGGCGCTGGCGCACGGAACAGGGTACACTGTGTCCTCTTGACGACTTGCTTCCGTGGCACAGGCAGTCCACTCGGAACGGATGGAATCTGGCAAAAGAGCGTCTTGAACATCCGCGTTGGGCTCCTTCATGGCTTCCTTCACGTTGGTCGACTTCTCCGCATCACAGGGCTCGAGGAGGAATCCACGGGAGCGATACTCTGGATGAGAAACTCTGGAGCGGCTATCGAGTTTGAGAAGTTTTTGCATGAGCGGGTGAAAACGCTCGAATTCGTCACGCTTCACGAAGGAATACTCCGATCGGACATCTGAGGCTTGCTGCATCGCCTCAGCCGGTCTGTCGAGCGCGAATAGATTGGCCTCTCCGGTGGGTGTTACTTTCGCAAAATCGGCTTGCCCAGCTGGTTGGGTGGCGCTGCCGGTGAGTGGAAGTGCAGTGGGCTGCGCAGTGGTCGTTCCGAGGGCTCCCGAGAGAGCTCCACTCGAGAACTGCGTGCTCGACGGCGCAGAGAACGCAGGGCCAGCCGTTTGTGTCGTGCCGAGAGCACCAGGCTTGGAGCCGCCAAAACTGAAGGGCGCCGGGGGCTTGCCGTCGGTTTGCCCAGATAAGCCAGCTGTGGGGGCAAATCCGGTCGTTGTCGTCGTCTGGGCCGGTTGGCCAAACATGGGAGACGCACCAGTTGGCGCACTGGAGCCAAAACCGAATTGGGTCGGGGCTGCTGTGAATGGACTGCTTGAAGTGTTGGGAACGCTGGATGTCGTCGCTACTGTGCTCGCCCTGCCGAACCCACCAGGGGCAGTGGCGGTCGATGCCCCAAACAAGCCACCGCCTGCGCTGGCTGTTGCCCCGCCGAAGGGTTGTGTCTGGTTAGGAATAGATGGCTGTCCACCGGTGCCCTGCGAGGCCCCAAAGGCGAAGGGCTGGGAGGTCGTCGTGTTTGTCAGTGCTGACTGCGTGCTTGCCATCGTCGAGCCCCCTGATCCGAATCCGAACCCGGTGGTGCTTTGTGGCGGTTTACCTCCAGCCGTACCGAATTGTCCGGCCGGTGCGCCGAATGAAGCCGTCCCGCCGAAGGGCTGTCCGTTGGTGGGGGCTTGTCCTGGGAATGCCGGTGCGGCCTGTCGCGAAAACATATTGGAGGTTTGGCCAGATGCTCCAAATGGGAGGCTGCCGGTGTTCTGGGCGCCCATAGGCTTTCCGAAGGTGGTTTGCGACCCGGCGCCGAAGAGTCCGCCGTGCTGCTGACCGAATCCGGTCGGCTGTGCGCCAAAGCTGCCTTGCTGCGCTGGTTGTGTCATGCCGCCTCCGCCAAAAGGATTCGCTCCTGGGCCAGTCTGCTGTTGTGTCGGTTGGCCGAATGGATTCGTCGCTCCACTTGCCGCAGGGTTCCCACCAAAGGAAAATGACTGCGACGGACCGCTTGGCTGTCCAAAGCCTCCAGTTGGCGCCGCCGGCTTCGCGCCGAAGTTTGTGGTGGTTGGGAAGCCAGTGTTCGGTGCGCCACCCAATGGAGTGGACTGACCAAAGCCGAATCCAGTGGAAGGACGGCCAGGTGCGGCTCCGAACTGATTGGGCATATTCGAGCCGCTTGACGGCGCTGCACCGAAACCGAAAACCGGCTTGGATTGTCCAGCGAATCCCATTGCGGTGTTACCTTGCTGGCCCATTCCAAATCCACTGCGGGCGTTTTGATTGGTCATGCTGGTGGATCCAAAGATGGTTCCGCTTTGTGCTGGCTGGCCGAATGCGGTTTGGTGGACGGATGGAGTGCTCGACTGCATGGATCCGAAGGCGAGTCCTCCTCCCGTATTTTGGCCTCCCTGCGTTGGCTGAATTCTATGAAACGACGAATTCGGTGCAGACTGGCCTTGCGTTGACATAAAGCCGAATCCTCCCGAAGGGGTGCTGGGGCGAGCTTGCCCAAAGCTTGTGCCTGGGCCGGCATTGGACTGCCCAAATGGGGTCGACTGTTGGAAGTTCGAAAGCGGCTGGCCATTTGCATTTGAGGGCTGCCCTGAAAAATTCGAAAATGGATTGCTTCCTGGCTGGTTCTGCTGCGATGCCCCTTGGGGGGCTTGACCAGATGGGCCTTGAAATGAGCCGCCAAAGACGTTTGATGCCATCGATTGTGGTTGTTGCCCGAACCCGCCGGTAGTGTTCCACTGCCCAGCTTGATTCTGATTGCCTGATCCCTGCGTTCCGCCCCACTGAAAGCCGGATGAATTTGGCTGATTTGTTGTCATGAGACCTACGGAATACGAAAGAAAACCGCAAACAGTTGAAAGGGAAAATCCTCATCGAAGGAATAGGGAGAAAAAACACGCGAGAAGTCTTACCGGTTGACATCCAAACAACACCCCAGACAGCCATCTTCCGACCACACTAGCAAATGTCCATGAGGAACGGATACTGCATGTCCTCAAAGTACGTCCGCGCCGTTGGGATGTCCGAAAACTCTTTGGCATCGAAGGAAGAAAACTGCCTCTCATTGATTTCACTCTCATGGAGCAGCGAGCATTGGACAGCTTTCACCATTCGGCGGGTGAGAAGTGCTTTGATTTTCTCCGCCGGTTTGCGGCCGCACTCGAGCAATATAAAGTGCCGCTCGCCGACGGCCCAGAAAACCCCTGTGATGTAAAGCTGTTGGATGTTCAGAATGACCCGCAAATAGGCTGGATTCCGATGTATCTGATGCGATCCCCCGCGAGACTGAATTTCGAAGAATAGAACTCGAGGGGACTCCTTCGCCTCCCGCTGAAGCTGAGCGTGGCGCTTTAAGGATCGCTCCTCGGCCGTCTTCTTCGCTTTCTGATTTCGCTCTTCGTGACTTTGTCTTCGATTGACTTGATCCGCGACGACGATCGCTTCACATTCGATCGGGTCCATTGCCGGCATTTTTCTGTTTTTGAGGATGTTTTGAATGTTTTCCATTGTGAGCTTGGCGGGATGCGGCGCGGCCTCGCCTCGGTGGATAGTCTCTCGCTGTTTTCTGGCCTTTTCTTGTCGCAATTTCTTTCGTTGCGATCGAAGCTCCTTGGGTGTTTTTATGGCAGCCCCGATTGCTGGTAAATTGACTGTCGACTCGCCCTCCTGTGGCCTTTCGTAGGCTGTCTTGTACACACATTTCGGGGTGTCTTTCTTGCAAAATGCGTCTCCGACAGTGTTCGCATCGGTCAGTTCGTAGTACCACTTCTCGTCCCACCATTCAACCCTCGGCGTGGTCCGATCAACGACTGTTTTTTTCGGTGGACAAGCCTCCGCACCAACAGCCCGGGCCTCCAATCCAGCAGTCGAAGCTTTCGGCACGGGACCATCGGCACTCTCCTTGGACGCTGACGTGCCTTTCGTCTGAAATTGTGGCAGCTGTGGCCCTGGTGGCTCGATAGATGCTTTACCAAGGCTCATCAACACGCTTTTATGGATTGCCGTATTGCGCTCTCGGAGCTTATTGACTAGAGCAAGATGGGAAACTGATTGTTTCCGTTCGATTTCAGGCGGCGCCGCTCGGGTCACTGGCCGAAGCGCTGCTGGGTCGCTGACTTCGACTGGTCCTTTGAACTTTTTCAGGAGGCCTGCGTCAACTTGCCGTGGAGGTTGGTGATTTTCAGCATCAGCAAACCGAATCGATCGCTTGCTGGCAGGCATATTGAGATATATGCATTGCAAAGATAAAAAAGAAATCTCCGTATTTATTTACAAAAAGGTGGAAATATAGGTGGGCCAATACTTTCGAGCGGGTGGGCGATGGCAGATTTCCACATACCACAGCGAGGATAAGGAATTGGCTGCATTTTTGAGTCAATTATGTGAAAATGATAGAATGATCAAAATTTGGGAATTCGCAAACCGCACGCAAAAGAATCCCAACCTATGTCCACCAAAGGCTTTGAATTGGAGCTTTCGTTTTTATACTGTGTGATTTTCTGCTACGGAAACATCAAAAATATCACACCCCGTAAAGCTGCTCTTCTTGGTCAGTTTTTGCGAGCTGCTCGAAATATGCACTCAGTACGCTTGTCTCCACACCACCGTCCCAGGCTGTTTCAATGATGGCTTTTGCGACTTTAATCTTCGAGTAGTCAATATTCGATTCTTTGTGCTGCTTCGCCGCGGTCTCTTCCATCGAAAGGGCGGGCTCGTGATTGATCCGCACACCGGCCACCTCGATGTAGAAGTGGACGTTTTCGAGATTTTTCTCCACTTCGCCCTTCGGAAGACGCAGAGTTGAGTCTGTGTGAAACGAGAAGCTGAGTTCGTAGCCTTTTTTGCGCAAAAGACGCGGTTCGCTTTTGATGAATTTCTTCGCCTTCTCAGTGAGCCACGGCTTCGAAGCCCCAAGCTTTGTCATCGCGGGGGTGAATATCGAGACATTGACTTTGGAATTCTTCTCATTCATGAAAAGCTCAAAATAGCTTCTGACCTCGGTGATTCGGCCCAAGTCCCCGTTGCTTTGCATCCATTTCATCAAGAAGATGAAGTTTTCGTGAAACCGATTTTTAAACAGCTTGTTCGCTGAGACGTCAAGCTCGCGCTCCCAGAAAATTGGAAGTTTCATCTCTTGGAGTGCCAGGAAATCTTTCGCAAAATCATGCTTTGATGCATTGCCGGACTTGGGGTGTACGGAATCCTCCTGTAAGCGGTAGAGAAATTGTGCGTATCGAACTTCACTCGAGTCTATGAGATCGACGGGGAACTTGTAGTTCAAATGATAATCCTTCTCGTACATCGCAACCGCTCTCGCGGGAGGCGTATAGTTTCGTGATTGGCTAGCCAGCTTGCCCACATGGGTGGCTCGGGAAAGCGTGGGATAAAAGCGTTGCATTCTCAAATAGAGGAAAATTGAGGTTGGATGAAACCATAAAAATAGGGATTATGTATGGAATTATTTTGCAGTCGTTTCCGGTGGCACAAAGTCAGGAAACACTTCAAGCAAATGACTCACAACATGATACATTCTGCATATGACATAATACCCACACTGATAGCAGCCAGTCTACTGTACTAAACATTGAATGTATCCGCGTAGCGCATGCTCAGCCCTCGCGACATTCCATAGTCATCCTGGGGAGAATAACCTCGCGACCCTATGTCTTGCATCATACCTGTCTCGATCGCCTGTGGGGGCCCGTCGCGTAGTATTGCTTGGAAATCCTGGGTGTCCTCTTCGACTGCGGCCCCTTCCCATTTTCCAGTTTTGGGGTTGAAATATGGTTTATCACTATCATCGGGAAGAATGATGGACTTTGCCGACCCTCGCCGTTTGCCTGGGAAGGGCCACCATGTTTTTTCTGAAGTGTCGAACGATTTGACGTCGGCTTTGGGTAGGGCATGGGGAGGTTTTTGGACAATTGGTTCTTTTGGAAGCGATTTTTCTTCGCGAGTTTTTTCATGATATACCTCGGAGCTCACTGCCTCACGGCCAGTACTGCTCGAGACTTCATGTGCAATAGATAATTCCTGGGACGGGATTTCTAGGGGGTCCGAGCCTGTGAACGAATCCTTTTCCTCTACCGGACGTGAATTTTCGATTTGATTTCGCGAATCGTTTCCGACTGCATTGCCCTTCGTCAACTCTTCAATGGCACAATTTGCCCACCCGACAGATTGACCAATGGATGCACACACCGATGCCTCTTCGGTCATTCCCATGCGAACTAAGGAATCTATCAGTTTGTTCATAAATTCCGGGGAGTTCACGTGTGGGAGGCGTCTATCCATAACAATGCCAAGGTAATCGATCCAGCACTGAGACACTCCTTTCGCGTCAAATGCAAGATACTCAAAGGAAAGACTGGCATGAATTATCGGATGGACCATCCCTTCATTCTCTTGAATATATCGTCCGATGACTCTTCCCACGGCGTCCGCACCGTGCGCCTGGGCAAGTATGAAAGCATCGCCCCATCTGTGGCTGTTCTCTGCACACTGCATCGAGTGTGAACTATCATTTTCCCATAAAGCCGTGTGATACTCGTCGGCCAAGCCCTCCCGATAACTTCCAGCCACCTCTCGCAAAGACCGCATGAGATCGGGAAAGGGAATGGCTGACCACTCGAACCCGTGCCTCATCTGCAATTGACTTCGAATGCCTTCGTATGTCTGTAAATTTGAACCTTCACCAGATGTGCCGTATATCGATGCAGTGCTGGGATTTTGAGTATTCGTGTGCGTTGAAGAAATATTCAGATAATTCATCTCAGAACCGATTTCTGTGGCCCCAACAGACTGCGGAGATGGCTTTTCGACAGGTTCACTCTCGGCAGATGAGAAGAAAAGATCAATCAAATCAGAATCGTCCTTCTTTACTTCGATGGGGTTTGCCGGCCAACAGCTGGTGTCGAGCGGCTGAGCTTCTTTTGCCGACTTGAATGAACATTGAAAGCTAGCTTGGTGTTTCTCTTCGGAACTTCCGCCCACTGGAAAGCTAGGCGAGTGGTTCTCATGAAGGATATGAACAGAATCTATGGACCGTGGTGAAATATCAGGCATTGTCTGGGAAGAAAAAGTTGGTGTAATCGATGAGCTCTCCACAGGTGATTGCCGCACGGCAAGATGCAATGGTGTCACTGACGTGGCTTGCGTACGACGCTCGCCTGGTGGCTTTGGTTCGTTTGGCGGGGAGAATCGGCGGTGCACTTCTCGGCTGTGATAACTCTCCGTCAATTCCATGGCTTCTTGTGAATGGTTTTCCACTGGGGCATTGGAGGCATGAAGTGACAACTTTGAATCATTGTGAGCACTCTCATCGAGGTGACCTCTTGAGAACTCCCCCGGGGGTCGTTGGATGCAATCTGCGAAGAAATCATCATCATCAGGCAAGGCGAAACGCGTTCGCAGGCTCGGCAGAAATCGATACACATTCTGTTCTTCTGTTGCTGCATCGGCGGCAACGAATCGCTCCATCTCTGCATGGACATTCCCCCGTGATAATCCGCTGCCGGCGCCAAACGCGGCCCTTGGATCCTTCATGAGCAAATTTCAAAAGAATGAATGGCAATGGTAACGTGCATGGTCAGCAGACAGAAAGATAAAAGATTTCAGATTCCAGACAATTTTTGCCTTGGAAACACTCCAGAGAAAGCCGTATACGATGCTGACCCCCAATTAATTCGATTTTCCTGTCGGGGCCTCATAAACATACACTCCAGTCACTTCAGGGATGACAACTTGGCCTTCCCCATTCCGCCAACTACATGTATTCACGAAATGCGCAGCTGTTTTCCCTCCATAGAAAAATGTTAATTCCCGTAAGGCTTCCTCCTCTGTGGCATACGCATAATCAGTTCGAATGTGCAGTGGATCCGAGAATCCGGGAACGTGTTGGAGAATATCCCCTTTTCGGGTTTGCTCCTTGACGCCAGTTCCAAGATTCTCGAGCACGATAATACGCTCAGGCTGAAAACGGCATATCCAATTGTCGATTATTCTCGAGACGACTGGCTTCCATGCTTGCTCCGCCCAGTGGGACTGCTTGACGCAGCAGAGTGACCATGCGGCGATAATCACCACTGGTGATGGATTGGCACCTGCGGATGGATGGAAATTGGCAATGCTTTCATCTCCGAGCGCGCACGTCGCACAAACTGTATTCGGAAGTCTGCAAGATGCTAGATAGGTGACCATTGCCGGTGACTGGTCGAAAGCGTATACTCTCTGGACCAGCGGTGCGACGAGTCGGCTAATACGGCCGGTGCCGCAGCCAGCGTCGATGACTATGTTTGATTGCTTGAGCATCGGGAGGATGACGCTTTTGACCTTTTCGCCATAATCATGTGCGCTCATAAATGCATCATATCGGTCCGGGAAACGCTTGTATATTTCCTTGTGCCCGATTTTACCTCTTGGTAGCGAACCCATTGGTGTAGTGTGAAAAGTTCGGCATCTTCGACGTCGGGTAGCAAAGCGAATAAATAATTGAAGAAAGGCTGCCTACAGTGCGCTAAAAGGGAAAAACACCAATCACAGTGAACTGATCAATTCGGGTTCACTTTCGGAGTAGAGCAGACTCGACACTCGATTAGGAAATGATTTTTCGATTCTTCATTTCTCCCTGAATTCTGCCTTACGGTCGGAAACTTTACGGTTCTCTGAACAAGCATTTCCCAGAAATCATTCAGCCCCTCGTCTTCCCCGGACAGCTACACGATCAAGTTCATTAATGCCAACGTGAACATGCAGATGAAGCGATGAAGCAGCCGGCAATTGAAAATCTGACAATTGTGATGAAGTGAACGAACGCGAGCCAAGGTCAGAAACTGTTTCAGGGTGTCCTTGCACATGTGATGTATCGTCCGGATGCTGCTCGAGGGCTAAATCCGGAATGTTTTGTGTGGTTTCAATACGTGTTGGCTCAGTTCCTGTTTGTCCTCCAGTCTCGGAGTCGTCAAGCATGGAAACGTCCTCGAAGGAGACTTCAAATCCGTTACTGCTTCCGATGTCGCGGACAAATGTTTGCAGTAAGTTGGCAATGGATTGCATGGAACTACTTTCTGAGGCTCCATCGAACGAACTTTGTGATATGGGGTCAACTTCAGCTGAATCGGCTGCTGGGGAAGCCGGCTCATCTACTTCCAGTGGTGAAACAACCAGGTGACATACCACATCAGATTGTAAACAATCTTTCACAATGTTTGTATCAGCTAATATCCGGCCCTTGCAGAGCAAGCGCATTCTTTCATTCGAAAGTTGATCATACTGTATGGTTGAAGAAGGTCCATATGCTCTGCTCAGCTCCACTTTCAAATGCTGCTTTACTGTTGATACTGTCCACTCGTGTTGAACTATAATGCTGTGCATCCTTGCATCGCTGGTGCGAACTTGCAGAGGGAATTGGCTCGGTTGGGACATAATTCTATTCCGAATAAATGAAAACATTCAAGAGAAACTGAACACGGAATAGTGGCGTATTTTGTAGCTTTTGAAATAACGAAAAATCGGCGGAAATTATATGTTCTGAGTCTCGTACGCCCTTGAGAATGTGTCAGAAGCAGCCTTCATGCTTGATATACATGGTCTGGTTTCATCTCTTTATACAACTCCAGAGGTACTCTCCACCATACGTTTCATAGATGCCGACGAGAAACACTGCCACCAGCAGGGTACAATAAGATATCAGGGCGAAATTAAGCAAAGAAAGCTTTCCAACACGTGCTCTGGGCATTGGAAAATAATTAACCTTTTCAAGTTCTGTGCTACTGCAAGCAAACTGATCATTATAAAGTGTAAGATTCATCGCCTTTGAGAATGGGCTGTGATCAACGAGAATCGCGTGGACAAGATGCTCATTTGGTGGCTCTGTTCCAGGGCTTCTTGACGCCATCATATTAAACAGGCCTTCTGCACCATTTAAGAACATGTACTTGAAACTCGAAGTACCTCGGAACCCCGCATTCTGACACGAGTCCCAATAGCGATCCGCAAAGCCTTTGGTAATATTAAAGTACACACTTTGTATGCGCTTGTCTTTTTTAGGGTTGTTTGGCACGTATGAACGGATACTAATGAAATCAGACTGATTCGGAGCACATGTAAAGTGACACCAGGCTTTATAAAAAGCCATTTTACATGCTTCACAGCCAACCATCGTTGCATTAAGAATAGCAAACTGCATACGCATGGATTTATATTGATTTTCAGAGCAGCACACTTGATCTCCCTTTCGGAAATCCGAACATACTTCGTGAATGTCCCAAGTAGCCTTTCGGGTATTTTCTGCCGGAACGTAGTATGAAGCGAACGTTGAGCTGTCAGCATATGCTGGAGGTTGCATAACACATGAAGAAGCAGAGAATGTCAAGCTGACTGCGACACAGGCGTACAGAACCAAGAAACTGGAGGAGAAAATCATTCTGTAGATGCATATTCGACTCAATAAAACCTACCATAATGATAGAAAACATCTAAAAGGAAAAACAAAAGCGCTTGATTCTCGGTTAGTTGAATGACTCTACAGTAATTTATTTAGGTCGAAGAACTATGCTGAGAGTCTTGTCCTAACCTAATGCTTTGCAAAACTACATAAGAATTTCAAACAAGTATTTCTGAGTTATGACATACTCCTACTTTACTATTGTTTTACTATTTCAGAACTTCTATTTCAATAACTTTGTACGTCCGTAATAAAGTACTTCAATTCTACTAGGCAAAATACGGAGTGGCGTCCACTCCCATCTCACCGTAAAAGCATAGTGAATAGGGAAGTTTGCCTAGAAAATTTTCTCTGACAAGATTCACATTAGGCACCGAGTTAAAGTGCGAAAGCTAAATTTTTGACCAAGATCCACCCTTTACTGCATAAGCATCTCATTTGATGAAACAAACAAACAAGCGTACTTGCATAATTTGAAAATTACTTTATATTTTTATCCAATGAACTGCGATTGGATCAGTCAAGTCAATTTTCCTATTGCGTTCTTCACTCTGTGCGTTTGCATCGCGCTCTTCTACTTTACACGCATCACCACGTCCAGGAAGCACTCTCCTAACGATGCCCATCTGGAAAAAAAGCACGAGCTTATTATACAGAATATTGAGGAGTTTGTTCAGCAGCAATACAATAAATGCACTGTAGAGTCACTTCATGGTAACCCTGCTCACAGCGCTACTTGGTTGAACAATGCTGTTTCTTTTATCTTGCGTCATTACCTTCAGACAGAGAAAGAAGTGATTTGTTCAAATGTGCACAAGTTAGTTGAAGAGAGTGTAAAGTTAATCTATCTCCCGTCGGACTCAAAATCCAAGACGTCGGATTCTAGCGATGCTTCTAGTGTGTTGCATACTTTCGATGCTAGTGACTTGAAACTCAGCTCGAGGTACTGTAACTCCCTCTTGTATGGACTATTCTCCCCGCACTATAAACCCAAGAGCCTTTCTATCGAACAATTAAAACTGCGACAGAACTCACGACTTAACACACACATACCTCCACCAGTACCAGCTGAAAAGGGAGTATATTTCAGTAAAATCGAACTTGGGCAATGCTTTCCCTTTATCGAAAAGATCGAATCAGAGAATTTGGCCATTGAAAATCTCTGCTTCACGGGCTCTTCCAAGAGCTTTCACATGGAGACTATTGACCAATTGCTAAATGAGGACTGCATCGCATACTTGTTCACCATTGCACTCAACACAGACGAGAATTTTTGTGTGGAAGCGAGTGCTAATGTTCCCATTCAGGACATTGTGGCTCTTCCGTTTTCCTTTCAGTTAAACAAACTATGCTGTGGTCTTACTCTATCGCTTGTTATCGCACCAGGCCAGAAAACAAATTCCCCCCTGGCATTCGGTTTGAGGATCAATGGTGTCCCCAAAGTTGATTTTAATCTCAATACAAAGATCGGATCTGCCTACAGCATTGAAAACAATGCCAAAGTTGAAGCTCTATTACGGTCTTCGTTAAGCAAAATACTCAGTGAAAAGCACTTAGATCCACTTGTTTACTTGTATCCCTAATCTAGCGCCACTGATTGCTACGTGGACTTTACCATGCTGCGGTTGGCAAGATCTTCTACAATAAAATGCCCCTTTTGTGCATCTTTTCTACTCTTCTCAAACATGTGCTGGACAATGTCATTTTCAAACCATTATGATGAGATGCCATTATTGAACAATCCGACTTTGAAGCACATTGAAGTGTCTTAGGAAAAGCGATTGGGCGAAGGTGTTGATACGCCGTCTGACGATTATATTTGTAGAATTGTCATCTGTATGTATAGTTTTCTTCATTCAAAAATTCGCGCTTCTTATGGGGGCGTAGAATGAACCTTTATGATGAGACGCCATTATTGAACAATCCGACTTTGAAGCACATGAAAGTGTCTCATGAAAAGTCATTAGGCAAAGGTGTTGATACACCGTCTGACAATTATATGCACAAAAGTATTCATCTCTATAAGAGCTCAGTATGAACTACTTCAATAACCTTTGAAAACTTCTCAACCCCTTTTCCTCTACTTCTATGAGCCTCCCAAAATTGAAGACGCAATCTCTGGTGAACAGTGTGTTTAATAGCGTATCTAGTAAGTACGACGTGATGAATGATGTCATGAGCTTCGGAATACATCGACTATGGAAAAAAACCTTTGTTGAGAAGGCCATTCAACCACAAAAAGGCATGTCTATTCTCGAATGCGCAGCTGGATCCGGTGACATATCTTTTCGTATTTTGGACCAATGGAGAAAAATGGGCGCAACTGATTGTCAGCTAATGATAACTGACATCAATGCCTCCATGCTTGAAACCGCACGCACACGATTAGCTAACACCGCCATACTGGACAACCTGCCAGGCATCAAAACGAGCTTCGATATACTCAACGCGCAAGAGATCCCAGAGAGCCTCAATGAAAGCTTTGACTGTTATGTATGTGCTTTTGGAATGCGAAATATGCCAAACCTCGATGTGGCCCTGCGATCCGCCCACCGAGTCCTCAAAAAGGGCGGGACCTTCCACTGTCTCGAATTTAGCAAAGTGCAAAATCCACTCTTCCGGGCGTTCTATGACATCTACAGCACTCAGGTCATCCCGCCCACTGGCCATCTCATCACGGGATCATGGGAGAGCTACGAGTATCTCGTTGATTCAATCCGCCTATTTCCCGAACAGGCCGTGCTCGCCCATATGTTGGAGAAGGCCGGGTTCTTTGGGGTAAAGTACTTCAATATGACCAACGGAATCGTTTGCGTGCATAGTGCCGTGAAGATGTGAGTCAATGTAGTTGTTCGTCGCTGGAAAATGGCAGCGCAGTGAAATGTATTCGCCTTTTGATTCCTTTTTGTTACTCGTGTGTATATGGAACAAGATAGAGATTCTCGAAATGGATAGAAAGCGATGAAACAAAAGGCCTCGGAATTTTTCTTGCTTCTCGCGGAGTTCATTGAGTATAACATCAGCATGCTCGGCCGTACCCCGAAAGATACTATCGCCGCTCGCCTGCTCGTGTCGCAGATAAATGACGAGCTCAGGCAACTCTCAGAGAAAGAAAGACGAAGTTTCTTTCATGACTTTCCCGAGATAAACGAAAAACTCCAGCGGATTGATAATTTCCGAAGAATATCCGAATGCTATCCACAATCGATTGAAGCGCAAATTGAGGAACCCCACTGCATATCACCATTTGAGGAATGGGCATCGTATGGCGCGGGAAACTTTCAGCGACCTTATCAACCAACATTTTCGAGCTCGTCCGGCATCAGTTCCGCTAGTCAAGTATCTGTTGTGCCATTCGACGGGATTCAGACAAATCTTCCAGGAAAACGTTCACACGACGATCAGCGGCACTTTATCACAAACCGGCCGTATTCATCACCCGACGCGGACCTTCTGGCAATTGTCCAACTCTCCTCGTCGTGGAAGAAAATGGACACTCTTATGGAATCACATTTGGTCGCGCTCGAAGCAACCCCTAAAGCTGAGACGGCATTTTCCCAAGAGTATCGCGATTCCGTCAAAAAAATTATTCTCACTGGAAAGCTGCCCGGTAGAGTTGACGGGGGGAGCACCACCACGGCGCATAGCTCTCCCAAAGCTCGAAGAAAAAAGTCTCGACAGGCAAATCATCGAAAGCAGCAGCGCAATGATTCGATTCGATCAATGCTTCGCGACGCCCGTGAAAGCAAAGCGGCAGAACAGAAAAAACCGTCATGAAGTCGGAAAAAGAAGGCACTAAAATCTGTCTTGATGTGAAGTCTGCGAGACTTGGCGACTCTAATTTCTTTTCTATGCAACCATATTAACTTCAAACGACTCTTTGATTTTCGAACTTGCTACGTGGCCGTACAATGAGACTGGCAATTTTTCCGAATGCAGACGCCCCACCAAACCTTCATTCATCCGAGACGATCGACCCACAACGGTGGAAGCTTAGTACTTCCCCAAACCCAAGCTTCGTCCCATTGGTGCGCATCCCAAAGGAGCTGATCACAAAAAATGAAGTTCGACGGACGAAGCTTTCGCTGGAGCCCTCACCAGGCTACATTACGATCGCCGAGGGAGTGCCACAGACGCGTTTACTTGAACGGCTCAAACAGGAGGCGGCACAGAAGGACCTCTGCTGTACACGGCACGCGAAGGATATTGAATATGAGAAGCGAGTGGCTAAATTTGGAAATACGTACATCTCCAAGGACACCAAAGTGGGAGATTCGCGGAAACAGGCAAAGTCGACACGGCCGAAAAAGGCTGCGGGGAAAAAATCTGAGTAAAAGGACAGTCCGGGAATCCAATCGAGAATGCGCCGTGCTCGCTCTGGTGATCGTTGCGGAGCACAAGTATTTCCAGAGATTCGATGGAATTCCCCCCGAGTCACTTGCGTCTCCGATTGTCTGCAAGCGTTCGCTCATCTCAAACCGCAGAATCTCTTCCTGATTTTTTCATAAGCAATATTATTATATTCAGGGACACACTTTTTCGATTGTATAGCTAAACAATGTCGCGAATCAGTGGAAAGGTTGAACTCATATGGAACGGTGAAAAGGGAAACACCACACATTCAAGCATTGTGGGTTGGCATATGGGCAATTCCTTGTTTCGATGTCTGCTGCACTGGTAGGCATGGGGCCCACTTGACAGTAGCTGATGGTTCTTGCACCTTTTCCATCTATGCCAGTGCCAATAGCTACGTGAGTTCACCTTTCGGTGCTGCTCGGTGCTTTCCACTGAATGACTCGAAAGCGCGACGCTTCTCAAACACCAACTCAAGTCTACTTATCCACTCGAGCTGTCCATAAGACCCCAAAATCGGAAATTTTCCCATCGTGTCCAGATGTTTGCAGTCGGCTGAGAGAAGTCCTTCACAATGTTTATTCCATTTGGGCTTTCCGCAGCACTTTCCCTGCCATAACAATAATTCGTATTCGGCAGAAAACACATTTTCGCAAACTTCTACAAAAGGGAAGCAAACAATCATGTTTCCAGTAGTCCTATACAGGCAAACAGCAGCAGAATGTGTATGTGTCAGACCGTTGAAGATGCGAATAGCTGCTGGAGGTCTTGTCAGTTCATCGAGCACGAGTGTGCCCAAGTCCACTGGTTTTATACTACACTTCTGAAGGGTGTTGAGGTAAGCTTCGATGAGCCATTTGGCGCACACTATAATTTGTACACTTAAGCGGCAGATTACTGTATTCCTGATATATTGAATTTATTCTCATGTGTTGCAAGTGAATAACGTCTGAACGTTGGAATTTCAAAATTGAATCTGTGGAATTTTGATTTCTTGACATGGATTTTCCCCGAAAGATTTGTCACCGAAACATAAATAATTTTATCTATCCCGGAATGCGCCTGAAGTCTGTTTCACCGGACACCTTGTTTTCATTGAGAGACACATAAAAAGTTCGCCGTGACAGTCAAGTCAGGTCAACATTCCCACTGATCGTGTGATCTGAGAGTCTCGGAGATGTGAGGCATGGAGGTAGATCGACAGAACCGCTCAGCTAGCTACGAGAGACTGCCAGATTCGTGAATACATCAGGTAGATACGTCCAATCGATACTTCCAGTAAGTTGGTTATTTGTCATTTCAAATAGCTTCATGGCCTTTGGAAGAATGCTTACACCAATGGCCCATCGAGCTGACTTTCGGACAAATTGAGAAAACTGAGTCCCATTGGCAGGTCAGTCAAGCAGACGCTCCCAGTAAAATTATTAATGTATGCCGCCAGTTCTTCAAGAGATGGTGGCAAGCTCACCAACTTCAATGGCCCAGAAAACTTCTTCTTTTTTTGAGAGCGCAACCATACGCATGCACCATGGGGGTAAGCTCGCAGATTTTTGTTTTCTTGTTTTTCGGTTTTTTATTTCTTGACTTTTTGCTTCTTGGTTTCTTGTTTTTTGGTTTATTTGTTTGCTGCTTCGTTCTTGTTGGCCAGTGAATCCAAAATACCATGGCAGTGGAGGATGGTTGAAACTCTTGTTTCCGCCCGATGCCCCCAGGGCTGGTCCCCGTAGTATCGGTCGGCTCCTGGCTTCCCCCAAGACGGGGTACTGATCCGACCCACCACGTAGAGGTGGCCATCCATCGGGTCGGAAAACTTGTTATCACAGAGCACTAATTTTCTGAGCCTTACAGGCAGACAGGTCAGATCGAAACTGTGCCAGCGAGTTCAATACAGCACAGGGTAGGTTTGCTGAAAGTAGGTGGAAGCCATTGGACGTCGATAGTGTTTTGAAGAAACATCCAATGCTAGACTACTTCAACGACGTTTTCCGTCTCATTGTCGACTTGAAAACCTTTCCATTCGGTCACGTCTGTGGGCTTCTCACGACTGCCACAAATTATTTCACGATTCTCAATACCAGCGATGAACATCTCCATTAAGGCCTGTTGGGAGAGTGGGGTGTAGTCGAGTCGGCCAAGAGAAGGGTCAGCACTGCCGACAAAAGCGAACCTGAGAAAACGCAATGTAGACATTCAGTACGGAATAACAAAAAGCATGCAGTCATTTATACAAAACTTTTCGAAAGGAAATTTGGAGCCGAATTATTCAATATTGAGTGTTTGTTTCCGATGAGCCAACAGCGTGAATACACTCAAATGCAATGCCATACAAAATATTTGCCCCAAGTGTCTGTCGACTATACTTCATTTACTGCGTCTTTTTTTCTTTTTTCACAGTTTCCTTTTTGGGTGATTTTCTGAGTTTCTTTCGAAGTCGGCCGTCATCCCGATTCTTCTGTAGCAGCCCAACCTGGGCTGCTTTCTTTATATTTTTCCTTCCCTTCGCTACACCGTTCACATCGGGGTTTTCACGCCCGCTCTGAGGGACGACAACATTTTCCGGCGCATCGAACGGGGGGCCAGGCTGCGCTGAATTGTGTTCAGACGGCTGCAATTTGCCGCGAAGGCGCCGAACCCACCAGCTCAGCTCGTGTGGATAGAGCTCACTTGTGGTCTGGCGATTACCGTACCACGTGGTAAAGTCGTGGTACGCCTCAACAGGGAAGTTTTGCTTCCTTGCCTTGCGCTTTATCTTTCTTGACCAAGAGTTTATTTGTTTGGTTGAAGCTGGTTTTACAGTCTCCTCCACATTCTGCGGGCATTTTACTATCGGCTCACCACTCATTGCGTAATCTCAATGACGAATCAAACATGAATGATATATTGCGAAGTGATGAGTTCGATCATCTACTGTTCATATCAACGAGAGGATGACAGAGTACTTTTATCTTAAACCGACCCCTCTATTAGATAGTTAAAGTCATTCAATTATAAGTCTTCCTTTAGTTTTCGGCATATGGTTTGGCTGTGGGATGCAGCGTGACGTTGGAATTCCCAACAATAAATTCGTTCAATCCTGATTCCTCTGCGAAGATTTCTCCGGAGAGATTTGTCATCGAAACGTCAAGTATGTTGATTGATTTCGGAATGTGACTGAAATCTGTTTCACCGGAAAAACTGTTATTATCGAGCATCAAATAACAGATTTGCTGCGGCAATCGAGTCAAGTTCACTGCTCCACTGAACTTGTTTTCTGAGAGTGCTAGGGTATCAAGGGCTGCAGGCAAGCTCGTCAAATCGACGGAACCGCTCAGCTGGTTTTGACCGACGTCTAGAACTTCTAATCCGTCGGGTAAATGGGCCAAGTCGACACTGCCTGTGAATCGGTTATTTTGCAACTGGAGGACATTCAGGGTCCTCGAAAGACTGCGGAAATTCAATGATCCACTGAGATCATTGTTGGACAAGTAAAAACCCGTTAGTCCGTTTGGGGGCACACTGAGGGAGATACTCCCAGTGAAGTTATTTCTATACACTTCCACTGTATGGAGAGATGCTGGGAGTTTTCGCCAATACAACGATCCAGAAAATCGGTTCTCACTAAGGTTAACATTTTCGATTCCATCCGGAAGAGCACTGAGATCAACTGTCCCTGTGAAGCGATTGCAACTCAGCCACAATATCGTCAGCCCTGCCGGCAGGCTGGTCAAATCGACTGTGCCACTGAGAAAATTGTCATAAAGCACAACTTTGCCGACGGTCGCCGGAAGCCATTGCACGTCAATGGAGCCATGCAGATGCTGATTGTTCCAGTTGATTGCAATAACGTTCTGTGTTTCACTGTCGATTTCAACACCATCCCATTCGGATATATCTTTGGGTTCATCGCGATTGCCACAAATCTTATTGGTTTTAATCCCACCGATAAACATCTCCATTAACGCTTGTTGCGGGAGCGATTCGCGGTCGACCCGGCCAAGCGAAGAGTCAGCACTGTTGATGAAGGCGAACTGGAGCATTTGAAATAAGCGAGATCGTAAAATTGAACCGCGTGAACGCATGAATTACGCTTAAGCGCACGAAAAGGAAGAACATCAACGCTCAAACTCCACGAACGAGATTGTATGTTTCATTTTACATACTTGTGGGGCACGCAGATACCTCGGCATTTTCATTGGAAAACTTTTCATTACCAAGCCAATGTCACGAAATTCCACCAACTCGATACATTCTCCAAATTTGTTTGTCGCGCATTCCCAGGAAAGCAGACTTGTTATCATGCATGCAACTCTCCTGAGATGCTTTTTTCCAGTGCCCTGACGCCACCCACTCGGAAAATCATTCATCAGAAGAAACAAATCGTGCTTTGAACACCTTCCCTCCGCACTGAGCTGATTCCCGAATAACTTCAGTCCCATCTACCCGGCTGGCAACTTCATCAGATGAGCGTTTCCACTGAGTCTATTTTTTTTTATAGCGCAATTTGAAAATTGCACGTGCCTTTCGACACGTATGCGCATGCTCTCTGCTTTTCGCGTTATTCATGTGGGCTAATCTCATCCCGCGGATTGAAAACAAACAGAGGATTAGTAGATGTCTTCCCTCGTCTCGCCACCAAGGAGATTGTCCCCTTGGAAGTAATTTGGCGGTTTCCCGAACCTCCCCAAGGGCTGGGTACTGGTCCTGACCCACCACCTTGCGATGGCCATCAATAGGGTCGGCGCCATGACAGAAACACGACGAGGGGTTTAAAAAGGTTCTTGGCTTCCCCCAAAACTGGGGTACTGGTCCAACCCACCACGGAGAGGTGTCCTTTCGTCGGGTTAGTAAACCCGAGTGTTTAAAACACTGAATCTGTTACTACCTGCGTTCAATAGTGTGAGAGATGTTGGAAGTTTTCTCAAATCCAATAAACTAGAAAACTGATTGTCGTCAAAAAAGATCTTCCATTTTATCCGGAAGAGCACTGAGATGAACCTTCCCGATGAGTAGACTACTATGCCGGTAAGGTTGTTTCTCTCCAGGAAAACTTCTCTGACGGTGGCTGAAAGTTGTACATCGATGGAACCCTCAATACCGATACATTGCCACCTGAGTTGAGTGACGTTCCGTGTTTCCCTGTTGACCTGAATGCCTTTCCATTCGGTTACGTCTGTGGGCTTCTCACGACTGCCACAAACTATTTCACGATTCTCAATTCCAGTGATGAAATTTCCATTCAGGCTTGCTGGGAAGGGGAAACGTAATCGAGGCGGCCAAGCGACGGCTCCGCACATATCCGCAAACTGGAAAATCTACACATTTGAAAACCGCCGAATATATATCTCACTTGACCGGAAGCCATTCGCTCAAAAGTCAAAGAGACAAGGGGAAACTGGGCACGACGAATGCACAACCATGCCTTCAAATCTCGCAATGCATAGGGCGTTTCAATGCATTCGTGTGGAAATTGCTTCGGGACACCACAAAGTGATATCATCCGATGAAGTACCAACTGTCATATTCCGAGCCTGACGCTGCCGTCACCTGATCGCCACAAAATCATCACATACAGTAAGTCAAAACCAAACTTTCAACAAAACAATTTCCAATCAGTCACAGATGGCCGCATGAAACAATTGAATATATCATCATTGACGCAATGATTTATATAAAACGCGTTTGAGACCAGTCGACTGGGCATGGGGGCAAAGCTGTTCGATGCAACACCACCCCCCACTTTGCTTTCTGTTGACACGCACCAGACCAGCGGCGAAGACAGCGCGGCGCAGGCCGAGTACGCAGTGATCGAGGAAGTCAGCGATAGATATAAGAGAACATATATAAATGAGTGTGCGGGTAGCATATGGAAATCGCACCCGATCGCTGAATGGGACCGATTAGTGCGCCGATCGCTCGGCCGCCTCAGCCTTCCGCTGCCGCTGCTTGTGCATCAGATGGGTGCAGAGGGCCTTCGCGTAGCTCTGCGTCTGGGCGACTGGCGTCATGCCTGGATGGTACGGCATCTTGATCGACATCGCGTCCTCGTAGCTGAGCGCTTCGCTTTGCGAGCTCCGCCCGCCGTGCAAAAAGGCGTTTTCCCGCTCGAACTGGTCGATGACCGCCTGCGTCGAGCCTGGCTGGTACATGCTGGGCGCGACGAGCTGCGCGATGCCGCCGATCATCCGGCTGTACTTGTCGTCATTCATGTCCACTTCGAGCTGTTTCTCCTCCGCCTCCTGCCGCTTCGACGCGCCGGCGATGTAGTTGTACGAGGACGACGAGCTCTCCGCGCCGGTGGCGAACGGCGGGTACGCCCGTGGCGCCTGAGACTCCTCTTCGTGCTCGGATGACACCTTCTCCTGGCCCAGCACGTTGGTGCGGAAGAGCGTGCTCTTTGGCTCGGCCGGCCGCTGGAGCTGCAGGTCGATGACCTTGAGCCTGTCGACCGGCCCAGAGACGACGAGGCCGTATTGCTTGTAGTGCACCAGTAGCTTGTTCCAGAGCGGGTGCCGGCTGAGCACTCGCCCGTTCCCGACGATGATCAGCCCGGACTGGGCGCGTGTGAGCGCGACGTTGAGCCGCCGGGCGTCCGAAAGGAAGCCGATCCCCTGGTGGTTGTTCGATCGGACGCAGCTGAGCAGAATATACGGCTTCTCTCGCCCCTGGAAGGCGTCGACCGAGCTGACCTCGACGGCCTTGTACACGTCGGACGGCAGCGTGCCGTTGCGCACCAGGTAGTTCACGATGTATCCCCGCTGGCCCTCGTAGGGCGTAATCACGCCCATTTCGCTCGGGAGGACCCCGAGGGCGAGGAGCTTGTTGACGAAGAGGGCGATGACGGCAGCCTCCTTGCGGTTGAGGTAGGACGTCCCGCTCCCGCTGAGCTCCTCCTGGCTGGTGTTGTCGTAGAAGAGAACGGGGCGGGATGGGTTCGGCCAGACGAACAGGTGCTCCTCACGGAGTCGCTCGGTGTTGGTCACGCCGTTGGCCAGCGTGCCCTCGTAGAAGCAGTCTGATGGAAAGGCAGAGATCGCCGGGTGCATTCGGTACTGGATCTGCAGGCGATGTGGGCGAACGCCGAGGAGGACGAGGCGTTCGAACAGCGACCGGCCGAGACCGGCGGTGACGGCTTGCTTGCATAAAATCACCGGCCCAAGCTGGCAGTGGTCGCCGACCAGCACGAGCTGCTTCGCGCCGTGCACAAGCGGAATGAGCGTTTCGGGCTCGCAGGCTTGGGTGCTCTCGTCGATCAAAACATGCTTCAGTCGGAATGGCAGCAGTCTGCTGTCGCCGGCGGACACGCACGTGGCGCAAATCACGTCGGCGGAGGCTAAAATCTGGTATTCCATTTTTCGGAGCAGCGAGTGGTATTTGCGTTCATCGAGGGAGCTCAGCGCGCCACACTCCTCCTGCAGCTTCCGCAGCTTGATAAATGTCTTCGCCTCCTGGTGGGAAATGTGAATTCGGCGGGCGTGGGGAATTTTGGCGTGTTTTTTGGAAAAGTCCTTTGGCTTCCCTGTTAGGGGCGCTGAACCGGCCTTCTCTTCCTTCTTCTCGGCCTCAGCCTCGTCCTTCGTCGGACTCGCCGCAGCGACCTTTTTCGCGAGCATCTCGACTTGATAGTGCAGCGTGAATGGCTCCACTTGACCACTGCCGCTGACGCCCACCGAGCTATCCTGCATATTCTCCCTTGACTTGGCACAGATGCGGACAACCCGCAGGCCAGTCGCGGCGATGCATTCCGTGAGATGGTCGACGGCGACGTTCGACGGGGCCGTGACGAGCACTTGGATGTTGTTGTGAATCTGCACGAGGTGATAGACAAGGGTGGCGCTGGTGACTGTCTTCCCCGTCCCCGGCGGGCCCTGGATGAGCGAAATCGGCTTGGTGGAGGACAGCGAGTTGCTGAGCACACCGCGAACCGCCGAGGCCTGGGAGTGGTTGAGCCGAGGCAGGCTGCCCGGCGTGGAGAGCTCCAGCGGGACGTGCGCGTTGCTCTGGGCGTCGCCGGCGGGCCCGTGCGATCCGACGCTCGTGTCGACTGCGTGGCCGAGCAGTCGGTGGTATAAGTACGGCGAGAGGCTGGTCTCGTCACGGGCGAAAATCTTCAGGGCGTTGCGCATGCGGTCGAAGCTCACGCTCTTCCAGACGAGCTCGCAGTTGTACCCCGCCGTGCCGCCGTTGAGAATGGCGGCCATCGTGGCGTTCGTGCTGGAGACTTTCTTGGTGCCCTTCGCGGCGCCGCTCGATGATGTCTGCGGCGTCTTTAAGCGCACCTCGACGATGACCTCGTCCTCAGTGCCCGACGCGGAGAGGTTGAGGCGGATGACTGTCCCAAGCACCCCATGCTCGATGTCGCGGATATTTTTCCTCGATGTGACGTTATTCTTCACGCAGTTGCAGCGATTGTCGTCGCCGTCGATGATTCCGTCGCACTCTTCGCAGATTTGCGGCTTTTCAATGTCGTCACAGTGGATAATTTTTATCTCATCGCCGACGACGACGTGCGAATCGCCATCGACCCGCGGGAAGTCGAACTGGCCGAGCCACCGACCACTCAGGCCGGCTGTCCAGGTGATGTTCGCATCCCGCAGGACGTGCTGCTTCTTCATCTCCTCGTCGGTTTTCGCCTCGAGGTCGAGGAGCGGAATGAATGTGGACTCGTAGGCATAGGCGTCGTCATAGAAGAATCCGACAGGTTTGATCTCCTGGGTTTGGTCCGCCTGCGCGTCGGCCGAGGAGGAGATGAGGAGGCCGCCAAGCCCTCTGATCATCCCCTGCCTCTCCTGCCGGAGAAGGTCCTCGACGGTGGCCCGCGGGTTCACCTTCCACATGTCCTCAAGCTTGATGATTTGCTGCGTGGTGATGGGCGTGACTCTGTGGCCACTCGGCTTGGGGCCCATCGCGCCGAAAGGGGGCGGCTTGACGAGCCACGGCAACAGCTGGCGGTCTTCGATGAGCGGTAGCCACGTCGAGGCGTCCCATTCGCCACCGTCGCCGCCGTCCCGCATGCCGATGTTCACGCACGGATCGCGGCAGAGCAAAATGACGACGGCGTCCGTTTTCGATGAGACGAAGCCGAGGACAAACACGTTTCTACCGCCGCAAACGAAGCACTCGAGAACGGTCTCGGCGCCGAGGAGGCCGTTGGGATGCAGGCTGATCTCCTTGTGCTTGCTTCGAATCATGTGGTGGAGGATGTGGGCGGCTGAGGTGTTTCCACGGCCGTTACAGAACCACTTGCCGCAGTTGGGCACGCCGCATCGGACGACACTCTGGGCATCGTGGGTGCCGCAGTAGGCGCAGGCGTGTGGCGGGAGCGGTGCGAGCTGGCGGTCGTCTTTGCCGTCGTCGTCCATCATATCGTCACGGCCCATCATGCTGTCGGCGTCTTCATCAAACTCCTCTTCCTCCCCAGGGAAGTCCGTGGGATCGGTGAAGGCCGTCTCAATGTCGTCCGTGCAGGCGCTCAGCGGGCGGACTGGGGAGAGCTCGGAAGAAATCGATAGGTTGCTGGTGAACTGCTCCGTCATGTCGTCGCCTTCGGAGAACTCACTCCATTCGCGGTCGAGGTGGGAGGCGAGTTGAGCCATTGTGTATCGCTTTTTTCGTAGATTCAAAAATAATTCGGTAAAGTCAGTCATTATGTCGAAGCGAAAATGAGAAACCAAACCAAAGACGAACCGACGCATCACACGTCATCCGACGAGGCCTCGTAGGACGGTGGAAACACCCGCTTGAAGAGATCGATATATACTTTATCATGTTGCTGCACGACGGCGTTGAACTTCGCCTTGAACGTCCCGTGCGTCCCAATCGACTTGATAATCCGGCCTTTGACGCCTCGGAGCGTTCGCAGCTCAATCTTCTCAAAGTACTTCACATCTTGGTCGTCCATGAACATCTTCTTGATCACCGCCGACCCCTGGTGGACCTTGTAGATTTTCCCAATCAAGCGCCGTTTCTTCAACAGGAGCAGATGGGGGTCCGGTGCCAATGCCCGGCCGGTCGTGCATATCAAGTGCTGCGTCTGCCCGACGGCGGCATCGGCGGGCGATACCAAGCTTCGGTTTTGGAGAATGAAAACCGGCACGGGAATGTGCGTCATCGGCCCGTAATGGGCCACACAGTAGCTCGTCCCAGCGGGGCCCGAGGGGCAATAGTCCTTGCAGTACGTCGCGCGCCGCTGCAGGATGGTCTCCATGACCTTCTTCCCCGTCGGCATCTGCTCGTTGAAGGTGGCCAGCCGAAGCTCGCCCTGGTTTCCCTGTGGGCAGTCGGCGTAGAACATGCCTCTCGCCCGATACCGCCGGAAGCCGACTTGGAAGACCATCGAGTGCTTCGACTCCAGCGTTGGCAGGTGGTCTTCGCCGTCGGTCGGCTCGGCGAACAAGGTGTTTTGCATCCCAGTCAATGCCCCATGAAGAAGTGAAAGCTTCTCCTCGTGGGGTAAAAGCCCGGAAAAGATCACTGGGGATCTTCCGGCGAGCTGCGTGTGTTCGCGCAGGGGAACGTTTGCGATCAGGACGTTGATGCGTTCTCCTTGCAGGGCGACTGACACATCGGCGCCAGAAAGGGCCTCTTTGCAGTTTTTCCGGAAATGCGTCAGCGGCAGGGAAAACAGCTTGGCGTAGGCGTCTGGAAGATTCTGATAAGGGTCCCAGTAGTTTGCAGAGCTTTTGGCTGAAAACCGGTTGGTGAACACCGCGGAGAAGGACGACGCAGTGACGGCGTTGGTGCTGTTCATGGCCGTGGGCATCATCGCCGTTGGGAGTGGCCGGTATTTGTAAAATCGCTGTCGGACAGTCGGCGATTCGTTCGCTTCTGACGCGCTTCCATCCTGGCTGCTGACGTCTTCCTCGTCCATCGGCCCATCTGTTGTCCCCAATCGATGCAAGTTTCGTGTGCTGAGATACGACCCTTCGGCCGGCTTCTGGGATTCACCCCTGCGACTCTTCGAATCGACCGTGGCAGATTCGTCCACATCGACGACATTCTCGTCGTAATCATACCACGCGGCTTGGTAGCCAGAAACACCCTCGGGAACCTTCAGCGTGCGATACGACTGCTGGAACATCTTCGATACGGAGTTGTCTTCCCGGCTGGCTGGCAGCTCATCGATCGACATGCCTCCTTCCCCATCTTCATCTGTCATCACCTCGTCGGCCGATGAGAATTCCCCATCCAACAGCATCTCCGATGGATTCACCGACGAATAGGGAAGAACGAGTCCGCTCTCACTGACATCGGCCAGTGGTGCCTCCACGGCAGCACCGTCGTCCGGCATGAGCATTTTGTCGAGCGTGCTGATCGACGCTATTTTGAAGCTCTGCGTGTCCATCCCGCCGACTGTCACCAATTGGTTGACGGAGAGCGGAGAACCCCTCAGGTAGCCACCAACAACGAGCGTCCCCTTGTCCGCATTCCCCTCGTCTGGGATGAAACTGTGGTCCTCGACAAGCATGTATGGCCGATTTGTTCTCCATTTCACGACATCCAGCTTGGACTCGTTGAGCGCTCTCCAGAATTTTGACATTGCGGCCTTTGTCGAGGACGTGTGGTAAGCGCTCGCGAGTGAAACGTACTTTGATGGCAGCACGCTACACAAATACCGCTTATGGAGCTTCACAACCGCGTGGAACTTCCGGTCGCTCGTGCGATCCTCGCTGGCGGCAATCGGTCGATGAAAGCTCACAAAGATGCCTGGTGCGCCAATGGCATTCACCAAGCTGATCATATGCCTTCCCAGCGCATCGACGGAAAGTCCCAAATCGCCGTACCAGACGCCTTGCGGCGAGACGAGCTCAGTTTCCCCGTTCTCGAGACTCACAACGAAGATAATCATATCGGCAACCAGCAGGGTGTCCATCACGGCGGCGAAGTCGATGCGGTCAACTTCAAGGGCCGTGGAGGAATCGTCCCACAGTCGGGCGAACGGATCAAGGAAGGTGATGAGGCCTCCATCGTGCATAATCGACTGTTTGCCTGGCAGCTTATCCGATCCACTGAGGATTTGAAAATGATTCTTCGTGAACGATTGTATGACGCCGGCCCCGCGGGAGTGCTTGTTTAATGGTAGCAAGGCGGCGACTCGGTAGGAACTCGGCTGCGGAATGGAATGCGTTTTATCCGAATCGGTCCGTTTTTTCTGGGAGTTCGATGGCGCGGCAGATGCGACCTTCACAAAGCCCTCGATCTGCCTAGGTGAAAACTTCCGTCCAGCACGAGACTTTCGAGTGTCGGCCTGCTTACGGCTTGTCTCAGTTTCATAACTCGGACAGACAGCCTTCTGGGTGAAATCACTGTCGTTTCCAACGACACGAAATCTGTTCTGGACTTTTTTCCCTTTCGACTTATTCTTGAGCTTTCCCTTCGATCGGAACCGATTCTTGTGCGCCTTATTTCGCTGTGAGACCATTTCTCTCGAATCAGGTAGAAAAAATAAAATGTGGGATTGGACGATATGCGACCAGAGAAGATGCTGGAAATACACCGAAATTCACCATTTGGTAATACACACAGCGTTGGCATCATGTGGGATCTGCTCATATTTTGGCTGCATACCCTGCGCGGCGAAATACTCCTTCACGGCCCGCTGACACCCCTCCCAGTAATGATAATCATCGAGCTGCACCGACCCTATGCCACGGCCCACGAGGTTCGGATAGACGTGGGACATGCAGGTGCGAGTGCTATCGTACCAGTCGGCGTCAATGTGGGCAAACAGAAGGCGTGGATTTTCCGGGGCAGAAAGCCTTGTCGGGCTTGCTGTACCGAAAACCCCCGGGAGAACAGCATCGAAATTCCCTTTCACGCACAGAATTCGGTCCCGAACCCCGAACCGGTCCGCGAGATGATCCATATTCACAGTTTGCCCCGCTGACCCACACGTCCCCTCTCCCCAACTGCACTCATTCGGCTTGGCACCGTCACAGATTCGCTTATCGAGGCTGGCATTTTCGCACGGCATGCCGATAAAGTTGTCGACGGATATGACAGATGGTGGACTACCCTGGTGGCCCCAGGCATCCGTGAGGTAGAGCGATGATGCGACGGCCATGAGAACGGAACCCCCGCCGCCTGCCACTCCGCACTCTGTCAGGAAGAATTTGTCGTGTGGAGCGATGCATTTTGCTCGTTGGCTTGCGTGATCCATCCCGAGAGACCGGATTTTTCGCCAGATGTTGAGCAGCCTCGCCCAGTGAAGCATCGTGTGGCGATAGACGCCGTGGTAGACAAGGGCAAAGTGAGCCTCGGCTTCTTCGATCGCCTGCGGCAGGCTGAAGTATGATTTCCACTCGTGCTCGATGATATGGACGTAATCCCAGCACCGCTGCGAGACGAGGCCTATTTCAGATTCGGTGTCTTTCCGGGCGATTGCCTGCAAAAGTGTGGTGTTTACTCGAATCTGCTCGAGGAAGGCCTGTCTCGCCTCCAAGGCTGACCCCTTTTCCATAAATTTGTATCCCCTCGCGAGGTCGAGTTGGCGAAGGAGGGGGTGGTTCGACCCAGCCGCCACATTCGTGTGTAATTCCCTCGCAATTCGTCGCTTCTGTGCGTCGAGTTCCCTCAGAGAGAGGTTATTCAACCCAGCTGCGACAAGCATATTTCGTATGGTTTTCGGCGGATAGTTGAGAATACTCCTCGTCGCATTGGACTGCATGGTGGGAATCTTCGGCTGGCTGATTCAAGTATGGAAAATTCTGTAGAGGAAAAAAGTCAGCGGAGAGGAAAGGAGAAAAATTCCGAATGATACAAAAAAATGACAAAAAACACCTCAAAATGACTGACTCTTCTAATCATTTCCTCTCAATATCTGTGCAATTCTGACAAATATATTGATCATATTGATGAAAAGACCCATCGCGTCTTGGACATGATCGCCCATGCCACAGCGAGCCCGCTCGATCATACTCTGTGTGTCCACCGCGACGAGCGCACTGAACAGCGCCAACCCGCCATAGAGCAAAATGCTGTGCGCAAACTTGGACGGGAAGAAGAGGTTGAGGAAGCTGATCCCAATAAACCCGATGAGAATGGCAAAGAGCGGCCCTTGAAACGCCAACAGCCTTCCTTGGGGCGCGAGAAACGCCGCCGCGGTGAACCCAGCGAAAACCGCAAAGGTCAAGAACAGCGCGGAGAAGAGAACCCCTTTGGCCGCACTGACCCAGATAATCGGCGCAATCGCCATTCCCTCGAGAAAGCAAAAGCTGAAAAACAGCGCGAGCTTGAGGTTCGGATTCGCTGGGGGAGCAAAGTTCAGCCAGAGCAATGGGACGAACGCCCCAAGCATGGGAAACCAGTAGGGAATAACCTTGCACAGCGGGGTGAAAATCATCATCGAGGCACCGATGCCAGCCCCTGCGACGCCACTGGCGAGAAGCAGATAGGTCCGAGTGAGGTGATCTCGAACGTGGGGTGGAAGGTCATCGGCGGTCCGCTCTCCACTGTATGACTGCGGAGAATAGATTGGCTCGATCGGGGAGTCCCTGTTGGAGTTTCCGCCGAGTCGCATATATCGAGCGCTGGTGGGGAGCAGTTTGGAGGTCGGCGCGATGGTCGGGCACAGCCGGTGGAGATTTGGGGATTTGAGTTGTGCAGCAGCGGCGATGCCCATCGGGGCGGCTTTCCACTGATGGCTGAAGAACCGACGCCGGTGAAGGAGAAGTTCAGATTTGCTGGCTCCAAATGCCAAATGATTTTGGAGCATGCGACTTGCGCTTGGCAGAGCTGCGCGGGCGAAATGGTTCATTGGACTTTTGAGAAAAGTTGAAATGGGGAAGGGGTAAAATGCCGTTCAATCACTCCAGAGAAACACCCAAATGGCCACTCAGCTACTTGGCATACAGCACCATCCACTCCACAACAGCTTGGATATTGAGTTGCTTCAAGGCGCTAATCGACAGCACAATCCACTTGTTGTCCGTGATGTAATCGAGATTGAGCTCTTTGATTGCCTCCTCCTTCTCTATGTGTGGCTCGATGTCGATTTTATTCAGGCAAACTAAAATTGGCATCCCCCGAAGGCTCGTGTTCTCCAGCAGGCGATGGAGCTCTTTTTTGGCCTCGGAGAGGCGATCGATGGCGCTCGCATCGACGCAAAATATAATGCAGTCGCTACCCCTCGTGTACCGCTCCCACTCGCCGCGAAACCTGTCCTGCCCACCGAGGTCCCACACCTTCATGAGCGTTCCCTCCTTCTTGATCATTTTCACATTGAGCCCGATGGTGGGGTGCGTCTCCAGCGCGTGGCCCATCGAGAGGATGTTCAGCAGCGTCGTCTTTCCGGCATTCTCAAGGCCGAGTATGCACATTTCAATCCGCTTCTCCCCGCTGAGCAAGGACTTGATGGTGGAGTAGACGACTCCCATGCGTGAAATGAAAAAGTGTGGTCTAGTCGGGAAAAGGCTCGCGGGCTGAGTGGTGAAAATGAAAGAATGATCGGTTACAGTTGTACTTACACAGCAAAGGCCCGTCTTTGTTTCTGGGATGCGTTGCGCTTTGTGGCGGCGCGGGGGGATTTTCGCGCTTTCGAAAGGTCTTTTTTGCCTCGCTTGATTGACCCCTTGACTGGACGAATGGTCTTTCGAGGTTTTTTCATCGCTATTGCTGGAGCTAGCCCTTCCGGTCCCACATTGGCATCGGGGCCCTTCTTGCACTCTTCGAGCGCCCACAACGCATGCTGCTTCCGCTGCTCCGCAAGTGAATCCTTTGAATATTTTGTAATATCAATCTTCGACGGGTCTTTGGCGATTTCCTCCTCTTCTGGCGTCATCGGCAGAAGTATATTCTCAGTGACTTGCGCAATCGATGTGGAGGCATAATTCTCCTTGTTCGTCGTGTGGCTACGGAAGTAGTCGGACCCGATCGAGGGCAAGATGTTATGGATGACGAAGCTTTCCTCGCGTTCCCGTTCAACTTCCGATTCGAACGCCGGCTGGGTTTTTTCGATGTCTCCTTCCGATTCCTGCTGCTGCGGTGGCGTTATGGCGTTAGACTCCTCCTTCGTCGAATCCTTTGCCTTCCGTCTGTATGATATCACCTTTGTATTCTTTCCCATCAGGTTCATTTCAAAGTTGATCTGTCGATCGCGCATGGCCCGCGGAACGTATCTCAACAGAACGATTTTAAGGTGCTGCTTCAGCTCGCCACTCCCCCGCACCTCGGAGTCCATCCACCGCCGCCGATTCGCTCCGTTGGTGTACATCACGTCCTTGATGACGGCATAGGACGGGCGAAGGCCGGCGTCGCGGAGCAAATCCAGTGCAAACTCGGCCAGTGTGTTGCTGCCGAACTCCCGGGCGATGCCGAGGAAAATATGCGCGAGTGTCACTGACCGCTGGTTGAAATCCCCTTTCAAGGGCTGCTCCACCGGCACTGTGCCGTTTCGAATCGCCAAGATGACTTCGGCGAGCTGGCGACGATGGAATCGATCGTGGGCGATATACAGCATGGCGTTCCGGAGAAAGCCTTTCCACACCGCCGGGTCGACTCCAAGTTCGTTCATTCGGCGAATGCTTGGGGAAATATTCTGTTTGTCAAGCATCTCCAAGTGCGCATGCAACAGGCCTTTGACGATTGCCCAGCGGGCAGAGCCAAAACGGATCTCAAGATCGGCCTCCTTCAGCTGCCGGTCGGGGACGTTCAGCCATTGGGCGAGAACGCTTTCCGCGTTGTGATGGGGGATGAGATTATTGCGCTTCAGGATGAGAATAATATCCACGAAAGCGGTGACGAGGAAACTGTACAAGCCGACAGGAAGTGTCTCTTTGATGTTTTCGAATGTGCGCTGGGCCTCTTCCACGGAGACTGGCTTCTGCGGCGAAAGGGTCGCATCGAGGTCGGATTTGATCGCGCTGGACGCTTGGCATATGCCGCCTTCGAACTCGTCAATGTAAATGCCGCCGTCTGATTGAGGGCCTTTGTTTTTTGGCCCTCGTGCGATCTTTCTCGGTCGAATGTGGACGTGTCGGAAATGGCAAAGGCTGAGAAGGGTGCCAATTCGCTGGGGGAGGAAGGTGGATATTTGGCGGTGCAAACACAGCCTTGAAGCGAGCATGGGTAAATGAAGGTAAGCGATTGAAATGTATTGAAAGACTGTGAAATGCCAGGAGAGAATAAGATTGACTTTCAAGGAAATTGATCCCCCAAGCGACGACAAAATTACGCGCCGTACGGATCATAGACAACGCAAAAGTACAAGTCAAAAGCGGCCGATATCGGGCACGAACGGAGATCGATGGTTTCGTTCAAAACTGTTGTCATCTGCTTGGCTAAATCCTTCGGAAAAGAGTCACCTCGCACACCAACGGAAAACCGCACATTTGGTTTTGAGCTCAAATGATTCTCATAATCTGGCCGAAGAGCTTTGACGACAAGGTTGATATCCAAATCTTTCTGCGGACTCGAGCGCTCAGGCGTTCCGATTTGCGTGAATTTGGCGTGTAACTTATTGGATGTTCGCGGACTTCCCAGTCGAGCTGTGAATTTCCGAGTGAGGAAATTTGTTGGGTGAGATTCTTCGACGGAACTTTTCTGCTTTTGCAGGTTTTTGACAATTTCCCCTTCATTTGGGGAGACCAGCGAAACCCCTTTGGCTGCACTGAGATACCAATGGACCACGACTTGACGAAGCAGCTGTGCCACTTTTTTTCGGTAGGCTGTCCAGTCTGATTCTCTCCTTCCAATCTCCATTCGCAAGCTCTCCTCACATGTCGCGTCGTCTGGAATACAATAAAATGTATTCATCAAATGACATTTGACTTTCTTGTAAGTTGGATGACTTTCGTCGATGGCCGGGAAGTCAATTTTTGCTGGGGATTCATCAGGTCCATTTTTGGGAGTGTCATTGATTTGTGGTTTAATGGAAGGCCCCTCGAAGATTGTCCGGTTTGGCTCTCGCCGTGCGATTTCACACATTTCGCGAACGAGCTGTGTCGATTTCTCGCTCTCGCCCTGATGTATGAGCTGCGCGAGAGTGGCAAATTCGTGATGAAATTCACCACGAGGCATCGCAGCATTGGCAGCCACGGACGTGTCGACGGCTGGCTTCTGCTGTGGCGTCCGGTCGAAAAATCCCGAAATATCATCCTTCGCGTCGTCAGAAAGAAGATCATCCATGAATCGCCGAGGGTGAAGTGGGGCATGCTGGAAGAGAGTACGCGAAGCTTCAGCATGTGTCGAACGAGGCTGCGTGTGAGCGTGCGAAGGGTCTGTTGGACTTTTCAGGGACGCAATCGGGTCGATAAACGGATTCCGCCTTGGGCCGACGGAAACATGACGTCCAGCCTTATCGGACGGCTTGAATACGCCGGCAATTCTCATTTTCTAATATTCTCCCATAAGAGACAAAGTAATCTGCTGAGAAGTATTCATGAGAAATATTCGAAAAATTTGGATACACACGTGGCGCTAAACATTTCGACTCTGAGAACATTCGACCGACACGCAAGTTTGGGAACCAGTTCGACGCAAAGCCTACGACCAACCAATGGCTATGGAAATTACCCCATGTCCGTCCAAAGATAGCTCTAGAAAAAATCCCATTAAAATCAATCCGTCCGCTGAAAAATACTCGCCAGCTCGACGATTCGATGCTGAATGTCTTCGGCATCGCTCTCCGCAGATTGAATCTCACACACAAGTGACTTGGCCTCGGCGGCATGCTGCTCAGATTTGAATTTCATCTCCAGGAAACTTGCATTGAGCTTTGTGCGAAACGCCATTGTTGCGTCTCTCATTTCCCGAATGTGCGTCGTTTGGGGATCACCGAGACTGAGATCTTCCTTGACTCTTTGCGCTGTGTGAAGAAATTGTGTGCAGAATTGAATGAACGCATCGCCATCGCCCCGTGTGGACCGAATGTGCGTCAGATACGCTTCCATCGGATTATAGACCGACTCGGCAATCATTTGCGTAAGCGCGCTGAACAGCTTATCGTGCCGCCTCTGCTGCTCAAGATAGGCAATCCGAGCCCTCTCGAGCTGCTCAAGAATGCCCACACAAACCTGCGCCCGCCGATCCGCCTTTGTCCGCTTCTCTTGGCCGGCAGCTAGTTCTCTCTTTTGAATGAGTTGCGCCTTTTCGCAGAGTGTGTCATATTCAGCTGTAAGCACTCGTTGCCTCTCGGTGAACCGCTCTTTCCGCTCACGCGCAGCTTCGTACCGCATGATCGACTCGTGGAGCTGCTGGGCATATCCATTGACTGACTCAGAATAGTGCTTCTTTTCCTTCGAATATTCCTCACGGAGCTTTTTGATGGAATCGTTTGTTTTTCGAATTTGGTCTTTTGAGCTGCGGCAGAGGCGATTTCTCTCCTTCAACTTTTCGATAGCAAAGGTGAGCCGATTTTCCCAGTTGGCAGGCACGGCCTCGTCGATGACTTCATGGGACGGTGGAAGTGGATATGGTTCGTCAAGGGACAGTTGGGACTTTGAGGTATTCGCTTCCTTGGATGGTCCTTCGTGATACATTCGTACGTTGACGGCTCAAATCAGCAAATACTTCCATCGAATTAAACCTGAAAAGAATGGCAGCAGACAGACAATCGGCCGACCGTACTGTCAAAAACTACACATCAAAATCCTCCGGACTGTAACACTCCGATATGAGGCGATACGCATAGCTTGGATCGAAGCTATCTTCATTGGTAATATACAGCGCCACGAGACCTGGCTTGACGTAGTCCGTGACGACATAGCTCACTTCTATCCTGTCCACGGCGTGCGCAGGAATCTCACTCATCGCCAGAACATTCTCGGCCTTTCCACGGTTCTCCCAGGAATGCTCACTATTATCCGCACACTTGACGACAGCGGAGCATATCTGATCCACCGGGTAGTACGGCGAGAACTTTTCAGTCGCGGAGATTACCAAAACCGGCACTGTATAGTGCTTCGCGCACAATGCGATCACCTGAGACCCCGCCTGGGCCAGTGAGCCGCCGTTGGCGAGCACAAGCTGTGTGCCGAGGATAACCTTCCCCACGTCTCCCATGACGGCAAAAACTGAGCTGTGGGGAATGATTGTGACATCTACGCCGTGGGCGCGCAGGGCATTCGCCATGACCTCGCCCTCCTTCTCGGGACAGCTTTCGACGACTATCACGCGAAAGCGTCGGCGAACGGCCGCGGCTGCCAGGAAGCTTTCAATGGTTTTGCTCTGGCCGTATGTGAGGACAGTTTCGTCATTTCGAACGTGCTTATCCGCCTGCTTGCAGAGGGCTGACTTGGTCGCGCTCAGCTCATCAAGGTACTCACCGACGCAGGACAATATGTCATTTTTCATGCTGCCCCATCTAAGCTCGGCGGTCGCTTCCTTGGCCTGGGATGGTGACAAGGCAGTGCTCGGCGGGGAGCCTTCCACCCCACCCTCCAGGGGTTGATTGATCTGTGGTGCTCTCACGGGAGACTCCGCCTGTAGACATCGGTGATGCTCTTCCCTCACGAGCCGCAGGACGCGCCGTGAGACGTTTGCGATCAGCGCCCTATACGGCTCACACTCACTCAAGGTCTTCCCCACAGCTCGCAGCACTGAAATGACCTCACTGTAGGGAACGTCCTGCCGGATGCGGCCAATGATATCTCGGAGGGTCTTGACAGCCCCTTGTGCCACGTGAAGGGATGGTGAGAGGTTGGCGGTGCCCGTAAACCGCCCGTCGTGGACGTCCTGTCGAAATTTTTCGATAATTGCTGTGAAGGAAGGGGAATGTGGCTGATCCGCTGAGACGGTCATTTTGCGATTAGAGCCGGTGCGGAAGGAAAATTGGTACAATACGCTAATTGACACACTGCGATGGAATTACTGATAGTACAAATTACACTCGACTCGGGAGATGGCAGTGCCGGTGGGGTGTGCCAATCGGGTACGTGGAGACCGCTGTGCATGCGATCCCCTTTTACATCCACGGCTCGCTTGGCTTTCGCCGATGCCTGTCCTCCTGGGTGAGAACCATGCCGTTGGCATAGTCCATATAGTCCCGGCGCCTGAGCTCTGCGATGGACGGACGGTGGCGCAAGTAGTAATGATAGAGCTTTTCCTTGTCAAACACAGGTCTTGGCGCGAGGAAATTTGCGCGCTCCATTGGCGGCGGCAAGAGTCCCGAGTGTGAGAGAAGCTCCCATACCTTGGGGTCGAGATCGGCCCGTCGGACACCGTAGTAGTATTTGAAGGAATCCACGTCGAGTGTTGTGAGTTTGAACAGGTGCCTGTCCTGTGGAATGGGGCAATCTGGGGACCACAGCGACTTTTGCGGTTGGGGAACGTGTTTTCCCATGTAATGGAGGATCTCTCCTTGCTTCGGCTTGTACCGGCAGTGCCGGCGTGTCACGATGATGTCCTTAAAGCGCATGCGGCCAGGCAGTCGGAAGTCGGCGAAGAAGCGAATTTTGAGCGGGCCTGGCGAGCCGTTGAGCTTTTTCGGGGCGTTATTGATGGATCGGCGAAGGAATTCTCTGGTCAAATGGAACATTGTGAAGTGGTGAGGGAAAAATGAGAGAGGCTGTGTTTTTTGGTCAGAGTCAGAAAATGAAGAGAGAGATGATGAAACATCAAAGAACAACTTGATGGGCCCTCATGATTTCACACATGTCAGCACCTGCAGAGGGCACTCCACCTGACCGACGCAGCCTGCCATCAGTATCTATTCACAACGCAATATAGCCCTTCTTCACCAGCGCAGCACGTTCATTTTTCGTCAGCGTCGCCTCGTCGATGAGCGCCGGCTTGCCGAGGGACCAGGAGTAGAGCGGCTTTCCAATCATAAACTGCGAGTGGCAATGGAACTGATGGCTGAGCGGGTACCTCCGCACCCGAAACGCAACCCCCGAGGTGTAATGCGCAAGTGTATAAATTTGATTATGCGGAAGATAAAACTTTCCCGTCCAGTCCGCGGTGATGTAGTTCTCCCGTGGAAGAAAGGAGGAAATATTCCTGTTGATGTGCTGTGTCCAGAAATAGGCCGCGTTCTGACGGGCATGCGTCCGCATAGAGAAGTGCTGCGGGTGTCGATAGGGTGGGAACGTCCGATGCCCGTGGCGATTAATGTAGACCGCAAATCTGCTTCTATTCTTTGTGAGGTAACCACGCCGAGGGACTGTGAAGAGTGTCGGCGAGGAACTGGCTATGGCTGAGCCGATGCCCGTGAGAATTCGCATGCCACTGTGTGGGTGGAATTGATAAGAAGGAAATGAATTGAAATTTGCAACATATTGATTAGACGGAAATACGGCAGACACCCATAAGAAACTCAAATACACCCCTCAATCAACCACTAGGTAGCTTCTTCTTCCGCGTCTCCAAACGCATGATTTGGGTATACAACTCCAGTCCAGCTATCACCACCGCGGCGATAATAAGCCAAATGATGATCCACTCGAGCCGCACGTTGTGTTCTTGTGAGAATTGATCGCCGAGCATATCGAGGATCTGCTGGACGGCGCTCAGCTTATCCTCCAGACACACCACCCGCTGCTCCACCGAGTAGTCTGTCCGGAGAATGCCATAGTAGCGGTCGAACCACGGGAAATCCCAAAAGTACTCTGGCTCGTCGAGGAGGTCCCGAAGATTCATTCGGCACAGAAAAAGTTCACCCTTCGCCTTGTTGACCGACTTGGCTGTGATTCGCGCTTGGCCCATGGAGGAAAGCTCCTTCGGGAGCGGCCTGGAGAGTTCCAGGAGGTCATCGACGATGGGCTCGAGCACGTCGAGCTTGACACTTTGCGCGAAGGCGTGGCTTATCGCCTCCTTGTGCGCCGGGAGCTCCGACTGGAGGAAAACGTGATCTCTCTGCAGTCCTTCGAGGAAGAGCTCGTCGCTCAGGTCTGTCGAGGTGGTGCCGGCGGCCCCCTCGCTTGGCTGTCCAGAGAAAACGCTAAAGTTCAGCCACACAGGGAAGAGCTTTTCGATCGTTGCGCGGGCATAGCGCTGCTGGACGAACTCGGGCAATGTGCTCGGCTCAATTTCTGCAAAGTCCAGAGTCTTCCCGAATCTCGCTGTGATTCCACCGAACACTGCCCGGAACCAATTGATGCAACTGTATTTAGACAAAGCAAGCGATTTTTTCAGCGTATTCTTCGCGCCATAGAAAAAAGGGCGCTCGGCGACGCTCCTGTAGGACTCCATATCCTGGCCCCACCAGACGACCGAGCCGGACTGAAAGATGTAAAAATCGAATCGCTCCTGCATTTGCGACCGTGTCGACAGCGCGTGGTCCAGCATCAGCGCGAGATTCTGCTTTCGGTTGAACTCGTTGAGCGTCGATCCGGTGCGGTACCCTTTGACGTTCGTCACGTGGAGCACATCGCCCCGAATGGACGTGACGTAGCCGGCCAGCTTGTAGTATTTTCTTGCCGTGTGCAGGTCGATCATTTCGCCAACGCACATCACAGCGAGCTTTCCGGAGCTCGAACGGCGGTGGACTCGGGGTTTTCGGTATGGTGGCGCAATGCTGATTGGCGGCTGCTTTGCGTTTCGTGTGATATTCCCCTTTTTCTCAGTATACGGAAAGAAGGGGGAGAGAAGGGGCGACTTTCGTTCTTCTGCTGTGCCGGATGGGAACGATGTGGGCTTGTCGGCTTCGATGCTGACGTTTGGCTTCGTTGAAGGACTCTCCATTGCACTGACCCGCTTGGATTCATCGTCGATCGAATAGACGTCGCCGGCGGACGGATCTTGTTTGTCCGTGACATCTGCCAAGAGCGAACACTTCTCGTCGCTTGGATCGTTGCTGAACCTTCCAGGACTCCCTTTGTTCTTCGTCTTGTTTGCCATAATTACGAAGTAAGCTTGAAAATAGAATGGGCAAAATCACAATATGGTGATGAGTCAATGACTGATGAAAATTTTCAGTTTTGACAAAATGACAAAGTCACAATCACGGCGAGGCAACTGAAGGAGCAGCCCGATCATCTCCATCCTCGTGGGCGAGAGTCGAATCCACCGCCGCCGACACTGATATTTCTTGTTTTCGCTGCAGTCCCAGCCGCTGTCCCTCTTCATACAGCTCGAGTCTGTGGTGATTTGGGAGATACTCTGGAAGAAACCGAGCAATATTCTGCCAAATGGTTTTCTTATTCACAGAAGCGCTCGTCACCAGGAAAAGCTTGGCGATCCATTGAAACTTTTCGGACACAAAGCTGAGACGCTGATCGGGAAGATCGAAAAAATTCGCCACGTTCGCCATATAGTCTACAGTGCTTCCGCCGTCGATTGCGGCCATTCGAAAGTCTTCGACCATTTCGGTGTTACCCTCCGTCATGGCGGCGACCTGTGCCTGGATCACCTCGATCGCATGGCTCAGCTCAACCTCAACTTCCTTCGCGTCCCGCGGCGAAAGATTCTGTGTGTCCCGTTCGAGCAACACACTTTCCTCGGCAAATGCATCGGGCAAGCTTCCGCCTTCACTGATGGTTCGGAGGCACAAAGGTATGCCCTCCGCGAGTTTTCTGGCGCGATCCACACGTGCTTGCTTCGCTCGAAGACATCGACGTTCGTTTTCTAATCGGTCAATTCGCGCCTTTTCCGCAATGTGATTTCCGTCATCTGCCCCAGCTATGGCTCGCGGCCATGCCGTTGGAAATAGCAAATCAGTGCGAGCGAACCGTTCGGCGAATTCCAGCATGGTGAGCTCGCCGTCGGCCTGGGCCTTTTTCTCAACGCGATTTCCATCGACCGCTGCCGTTCGCCGCCATGTTTTGGGAGAGAGCGTATCAGTGCGAGAGAACTGTTCGACGAATTCTAGCATGGTGAGCTCAGCCTGTTTGTCCCGCGTTCGCAAGGACCTTCGCAAAGGCTTCTTGACATCATCCACTGCCCCGTTTGCAGGTGGAATATCGGTGGGCTCCTCCTTGGCGACTTCGACCGGCAGCATGCCCTCCCCATTGGCTGGCATAACAGCCTCCACAAGAGGGGCTGATGTGCTCGTGATGGCATTCATTGAGATAGACGACGCTTTCTCAGCTGCTATACGGCGCTGACGAGGTTTCTTCTGCGTGGAATTTTCACCCTCCGCCGATTTTTTCCTGGGTGGGACCTTGGTGGGATGCGCCAGCTTGCCGCCGACAAGTCCGGCGGTCGGTGGTGTATCTACAAGCAAATGATTCGGGGGAGACATGGATACAGATGAAGTGGTTGTGGTCGACCGATCGTTTTGGTGACTACCCGAAATGACGAGGTCGGTTTCAGCTGGCACATGTGTTGTGCTTTTAAAATCAAACGCAGTGAGGATCTGCTGTGACTGTCCATTGGGGTTCATCTTCTTAACAGTCGAATTTTTTCGAGGTCTCTTCGTGGCGTTGGGTTGGACTTTGCTGATCGCAGCGACTGCGCCCGGGCGGAAGAATTGCTCGGGTAGTTTGTTCGCAGCCTGAAACTCCTCTTTTGTGAGTGTCTGTGCGTGCTGTGCTCGTGTGCGTTTCAATTTGATTGGTTCGGGACCTTTTCCACTGGTGAAAATGGGCTGCACAGGAGAATTTTCGCGTAGTACGACCACATCATTGCTGTCTTTTGGATCACTCTCTTGCACTTGGGAATTCTCTGATGGAATACTTTCATTCACTGGTTTAGTATTCAAGCTTTCAGATGTGGAATCGATTCGTCCGCCATCGACACTACGAAGAGTATCGGTCATTTTGACTTGATCAGAAAAAACGAACTGAAGAATTTTATGGAAAACCTTTTTCTTGTAGAAAAACAGATAAAACCTCTCAAATGCGCCACCGAAAATGTCACTCGAGGTTGAGAGACTGTACTTTATTCCGTTATCTAAACCATCCAAGAAAGAGCATTGGTCGCTCTGTAGATGGGAGATGAAATGTGATCACAAGAGACTTCACAAAGCTCACTGGGAATAGTCTAATCTCTTCTTATTATCAAAGAAAAAGTCAGCTTTCAACAAAGAGTTTTACCGTCATTCGAGCTCAGATAAGCAGGGAAAGACTCAATACGATCATCACTTGGAGGCAAAAGAGACGTGTTCTGGAAGATCATTGATCTCGCAGTATGGATTCGAGAGATACGAAAATTGATCGTTTCGTCCACCCACCCTTTGGGTTACTGCTGTGGAACTCCGTGGAAATAAGTCATTTCATTGTACCCTCCTCGGGAGCATGTGAAAAATCTGAATACCAGAAACTAAAGTTGGAAATTACGTGAATCAGCGTAGCATGAAGTTGTTCTTCTACTCGCTTAATATATAGATCCATGTGACACAAACAATCATACTAAAGATGTTCACCACAACTTCCACCAGGGACTCTTTTGTTCAAGTTGGTTGACAATCTTTGCATGAACTTCACCGACGGGATGGTTTCCATCTACTGATCGAAGTATGCCTTTGCTTTTATAGAAGCTTAGAATCGGTGAAATGTCTTCGTGAAACAGTTTTAATCTCTTCTCGACAATTTCTACCTTGTCATCTGGACGCTGAATAAGTTGTTCACCGGTCACATCATCTTTCCCGGGAACCTTGGGGGGAGCGAACTCTGAGTGATACGTTCTTCCACTTGCTTTATGAATCCAACGTCCACTAGCACGAGCTGTAATCACGTCGTCAGGAACTTCGAATGAAATTACTTTGTCAAGTTTCTTTCCTTGACCCTGCAAAAGAGCATCGAGTTTTTCTGCTTGTACTTTCGTCCGAGGAAAACCATCCAAGATGAAGCCAGTGGAGCACTTGGGCAGCTGAATCGCATCACTGACAATATTGATCACAATTTCATCACTCACAAGTGCGCCAGAGTCCATCGCTTGTTTGGCCTGGTTTCCCGCTTGAGTTTTCCGCGAGACAGCATCCCTTAACATGTCACCTGTTGACAGATGACAAAGTCCATATTTTGATTCTAATAGTGGGGCTTGAGTCCCTTTCCCGCTTCCAGGGGCACCAAAGAGGATTACATTGTTCACACTCATCGCGAAGAAATACAAAGCAAACCCTCTATTAGTGAGATTGGCCAATAAAGGATATTTTCAATGATCTACGCCAACATCGACACCTACGTGTTGCAAGTCAAATAAGAAAGAAAACTGGAACCGCTTGAAGAGCTGCAAAACACTAACCAGAATTCACCTGAGAGAATAGAAACTGCAAGGAACTGGAGGCTGTTTTACAATGTACCATGAGACTAATTCGACAGGCTATTGCAAAATGAATCCGGCAAACCAGCTCAATATCTCCCTTTGTGTTGATAGTGAATGAAATGCCAGTACTTATGCTGATAAAATGGCATTCTAGATTCTCTAGATTGCTTCCGGAAAGTTTTCTTTCTTTGTGATCAAACTAGCTACATCTTCATTTATGATTCTGACAGCTTTATTGTGAGATTACTGAGAGAAAGTTCCTCTGTAGTGCACTTTTTGTTAAATTATTTTGCCTCTTTATGCTCAGCCCTCAAAGGAACGCATTTTCATTATACGATAGACTAAGCTCCAACATCTGGAATGATGATGAAGACTGGGCAACACTTTAGTATATTCTATTTGTAGATGTGGACCGTGGGACCAGGCACGCTTCACCTACTTGCAACTATGTACGTATGCGCTTTTAATGGCTGCTCGACTTCACTAAACCTGAAATTATAGTATTACGGCGCGACCAGAGTAACATTGCTTACGCTCATAAAAATTGACTAAGCATGTGACGCATCGCAATATTTCAGTTGCCTCCTTTACCAAAATGTAGTTGTGATAAGACACAATCCCCGATGGTTATGCAGGCAATTATTTAGCTCTATGCCATCTTCTCCAAAATAGACACTGTTATTTCTACCTATACGCAGGGAATTCGCTTCCATGCCTATTAAACTTCTGTTTGTTGGTATTAGCAGGTTTGAAACCCCCTATTTTCGATGTGGAATATTGAACCCCTTATTCAGTACAATATCTAAACTTTGTTGATTAAACATCTGCACCGTTACAACCACTAATAATTCTACTAAAAGTCTGGAGCTTCTTAACTATCTGGGAATCGTTTTCACCTTAGTTCCTTGCGACACCGGCAGACTAACGCAGCGAGATACACATGTCAGCCGCGTCAAGTGCGATGCACAATCTTTTTGAGTTGAAGCAGCACTGCAACTTCCTAAAACGAAACGAACCCTATTCATGGGAATGGTCTCACATTGATTTAGTTCTGTGAAACTTAAACTATCTGTCGGGGTCACGTGATTACAAGCAATACTATAAAACTAATGACATAGTTTTGAAAATTACTGGCAAAAACTATAAAGGTGGAATTTTAAACCTCGACGACAGCAAGAGCTACGTGAAACGTCAAAAAACCCTCCCACCGTTGCGGTCCTATTACCTAGCACCTACTCCTTGAGTAGTCTTATTTGCTGGTATGGAAAAATGCAAGTCAACTATGAAACCAATGGTCGAATAATTCACTACTTCGGTCGAAGAGGAAGCACCACGATCCAATGTGAAAATTTTACTGAGAAACCTTCCTCGTATGAGCTTGCATGTGATGACGTCGACAAGTTAAAAGTTGAAATATATGCTTTCAAGATACTTTGTGAGCACGTCATAGCTTTCATCCCAATCTCAGAACCGATATAACGATTTTCAACGTCGGACTTGGCCCTCGACTGATTCACGAGAGTTCTCATTCCGCACGAGATCACTCCCATGTGGAACTCTATCTACCAAATATGAATCTCTGCGGTGAGTTGACGGTCCCGAGAAACAAATCAGACATTTTCCAGGTGCATAACACCAAAATCATAAAACATTGTGTGGATGATAGTAGCGAAGACAAGGATGATACGTAGAAGAAAAGAGCCACCTGATTAAACGTATAATAGATGTATCGTGTCCTATAGATATATTGGCTTGTCCGACAAGCAGCTGACTATTTTTATATTCCCCTCTCTAACGATTGAAGACGAGTTGTTGACTTTGCCCATCGTATTTCTATGCTGCAAATAGCTTTCGCTGACTCGGTGGACTACGCACTTGGCCGCCTCGACCACGGCTCTCTGAGCCAGCAGGCTGTCATGGAAATTTTCATTGGCGGTTTCAAAGAAGTGAGCGATATATGCGGCCATCGTGATGAGCCAAAGGAGCTGCGCGAATGGCGAGGTGTGTGGCGCAATGGCGAAACGCAAGAGGTGAAGCGAATCGACTGGCGGCACTTTGACCTTGCAGGCTCGCTACGGCTGGAATGGCTTCCATCAACGCTTCGCGAGCTTGCCATCCGAGACAGTCGCCTGTCCGGAACGATCGATTTGTCAACCCCGCCGATTTCCCTCATAAAGATTTGCTTGAGTGCGAATCAATTGACGGGCACAATCGCTCTCGATGCCTTCCCGCCGCACCTCCAGGTGCTCAACATGGCGGATAATCGTCTGACCGGCGCTCTCGACCTCAAAACCCTGCCAGCATCCATCGAGTATCTCGATTGCAGCGACAACGCATTCACCGGGGAAATCGATCTCACCGCCTTGCCAATAGCATTAATAAATTGCAATTTGTGTAAGAATCAGCTCAGCGGTCCAATCGTCCTCACGTCCCTCCCAGACACTCTCGAAAATGTGCACCTCAACGAGAACCGATTTCAGGGAAAACTTGACGTGACAAATCTGCCGCCGTTCTTGGAAGTCATCGACCTGCAAGGAAATTCGTTTGACGGACCGCTGGATTTACAAAGCCTGCCAGCAAGCCTCGTCACTCTCGACTGCTCCAATAACATTGGCCTCTGTGGAAACTCGATCGTCGATAAGCGCCTCTATGATAGCGTAATCTGCATCGACACAAAAATCCGAAAACAGCGTGCTGGAGGAGTGGCCAATGGGTGACATGAGTCCACGGAAGTCAGTCAGTAGTAGGTAAATTGTTGATAGAAGCATTCCTTATAGAAAGAATAAGATCTTGATAAATTGTATCAAAACTCTCCATGAATCGCACATCATTGTGTGAGGTTGAATTTTGCAAACCCATGAGTTCTCCTTTAAACATATGAATGTGAAATCATCCTCTTTCGAACACCACTGGCGCTTGATACGGGCACGGCTATGACTTACTCGCTATATCAGTGAAGAAGTTGGATTTGGCAGATGAAAGCTCTCGACGTGCCTTTCGCCAAGACAATGCTCATTTCGTTTCACTTCACCAATCATGCAGACCTTGGGAAGCTTAAGTATTTGACCGGTAGGGATGAGTGGATTGTTTTTATCGTTTTTGTGAGGTCAACCGTTCCACTGAATGAGAGAACACCATTAGAATGTGGCTCGGGTTACTCGATCATTATACCTTCATCTCCTCGTGGTGGGTCTGGACCAGTACCCTGTCAAGTATTGCTCTAGGGTCCCTCTGGTGACGAGACCAGGCGGCTCCGTCTACTAATACTGTGTTAAAATCGAAGATGCAATTGGCCCATAAGAGCACAGAGCATGTGTGTCGAAAGACACGGGCAAATTGACGAATAAATTAAAATCCGCAAAAAAACCAAAACCAAAAACGCTGAATGGTTCGGTTGACTTCAGCAAGGTGCCTGGCGCCGAACGTGTGCAGAAGTGTAATCCTTTTTCTTGAAGGGGATATCGGCATTTTGACGGATTTTCTTTTTATTAACGCTCTTCTGGGCGGAGTGGACCAGGGGCACGTTTCTAGTGACAGCGGATTGTCCTCTCGTCGACTCTGAACATCTTTCCGAAAAACGTATTGGGTCTGCCAGGATTGCTCTCCATGATGCCTCGCGTGTATCTTCCAGTCTGGAGGGTGAGTTTACCTTTGAATGCGAAGCGTGCATTTGGCGTTACGTTCGCTTTTTTTTGTTTTTAGTCAATGTTCTTGCAAACGGCATAATGCATTTTTCATAAAAAAGGCCAAAAATAAATTTTCAAAAAACAGAAATTTACGAGTGAAATCAAAAAGCTGCACATACAAAAGTATACCTGCAATGCACAGAGTTCGCTACCAAAGTTCCACACAAAACATGAGTGTATGGAAAATTGCGAACCTCGGTAATATCGACCCTTATCTCTTTAATCATGAAAAAGAAATGCCAACCTTTTCAGATTTTCATCCACCTCAAATTACAAGCATGAGATTGGCTTCGCTGCCAGAAAATTCTCTTGAGAGGGGTGACGGATGGGCGAGAGATAACACCTTGCAGCCCTTTTCAGAAAATATGATTCACATGATCGAGTTGTTTGTCAAGTCAACCGTTCCACTGAAATAATAGCGACTCTTTTCAAGAGCGCCGCCGTAGCAAAGCAAACCTCACTCGAACTTTCTCGTTTTTCATCTTCGTAGTCAAAGATTTTTCACCGGTGGGGACGTTGGCGCCACTGAGACGAACAATGTGAAAAACGTTCAAAATGCAGATGAGAGAGCTTGTAAATGGGTGGAATCATCATATACCAAACAAAAACTTGATTCAATTGTAGTAATGCTTTGGGTTTTCTCCGACGTACCATCATCGTCACTCCGTATAATGCCAAAGTTGGACACGTCGTCTGCGAACGCCACGATGACGATCATTATAAATGTCCAAAAGAAGATAGTATGATCAAAGAGGCTGAAACATTTGACGTCACAAAGCGTTCATTGTGAAAAGAGCATCATTTTTCACAAAATGGCCAACTGTAAACCATTGAGAGGCTCGCATGCAGCAATTTCTCCACATTCTTTGTGAGACAACATTGGTAATGCCGAAGCCAAATGACGTGACAATGCCTATCTTTAGACGAATACAGAAAGGCAGATGGCGAAGCGAAATACTCCAAAACTTTCATTCACGACACTTTACAGTTCTCCTGCACAGTCCCTATTCATAATAATTCTCCTCAATTTGCTTCTCGTAGATCGAATCAGCGTTTGAGACGCGCTTTCCCACCGAACTGTAACTTTCGGATAAATCGCATCACACCTAGAAGGACACACGCACAGTGCCACTGAAGTTTTTGTTGGTGCGTTTACATTGGCCTTCCACCGGATCAGCAGTGAGCAGATCCTCATTCAGCCAGACCCGTTTCATTCGTTCAGGCATATCAGCTCAGCTGAGAGTCTCAGTGAGGGTATTTTGCGTCATGTTGAGCGTTTCAACACTCGAGGGAAGATAATGAGAGTCAGTCGTATCAGCCCCTGTGTTCACAAGCGAGATTTCCGAGGGTGCATTGTCCAACTTTTCCTTGGTCATTGCATGTGACGCCATTCCACGTACAGACTTCAGTGGGATTATTTCGACTGCCATATATTGCCTCGACGCTGTCCAGGCCGACGATGAAGAGCTCCAAAATGCTCTGTTGTAAAAGCGTCAATGGATCAAACTCACCAACTCCACTCTCGGCCCATACAAGGACCGATGGCATAGCTGATGACACTCTGTGAAAAAGCAATGAATGCAATGCGACTAGTCATGAACGTTTGAATCACCCCGAGTGTGCCCAAAGGGGATTCCATACCGTACAATCTATTTTCGTTCCTTCAAGAAAGATGCCATGAAATGGAAACATTCGCCTGTGGTTTGACAGCGCAGCCCGTTTGCAACGCTTCACTCTTTTTGCGCAATCACAAGGGACATTGCGCCGAGAAAGAACGTCTCAGATTGCACCACCACACACCCGTTGGCGCGAGCGAGAGCCTCCAGTTTGGGAAAGCTTTTCGTGCCCGAAAATGCTGATCCCAGCAGAAGACGCTGGACAGCTTGCAAGCGTTTATTTGGCATCAGCGCCCAGTCAAGAAGAATAATTCGGCCGGGGATTTCTGTGACCGCTGCCTTCCCCAACGGAGCGGACGCCGTGGGCGATCGCACTGGTGCACACACTCGGCGCATCTCGCGGACCACATCAGCCTGCAATCGATTCGTCTTTGAGAGACCGAAAAGGCATGAAACAGTATGTGCTGAGCTCGTTTCTCGTGGTATGCGGTAGGCATGCGCATGCTCAGCCTCCCCACAAAGGTCCGGGCCCTTGATGACCGCCACATGAATATCGCTGAAAGCAAAGGCGGGATGGCCTTCGACGACGGAGGCGAGTTGCCCATCTGTGCCATCGAGAAGCATGAGCGTATCAATCGGTCGCACTCTTTTGCCAACTCGGAAGTTATCAAACCTCGTGATATCGCCGATGATTCGCTGTGGATGGATGTCGAGAACCATACCAGCGTACGATCCGTAGACGCGACGCATGACGCCATCCATTCGCATTGCGCCCAGCTTGTGTAGTCCAATGAGGACACACGTGCAGCCTGCCATGCAAAGCGCAAATCGTTTGAACCGGTCATGTATAGTCGCAAATTCCCGCGCATCAAGTTGCTTCACCATCGGTCACACAGCTTTTGCAGGGATGCGCATGCTCGCGTGAATGTATAGATTTTTAAAAAATGATGCGAAAGACTGGACAATAATTGTGTGCCGGAAATGCGCCGAACGATGGAGATTCAAAAGATCACAGGTAAAATTGCGGAAATTTCTTCCGCACGACAGAGAGGTGTATGCGATTTCTGCTTGTGTATATCACAGTGCCGAAAATTTGACATGAGTTTTCATTTTTTATTTGCACTGCTCCCACCACTGATAAACATAACAATCGGAACTCTTATCTATGGCGAGCACGCATTCATCCACCGATTTTCGGCTTGAGTCAAATCACCGTACAAAGTTTGCACACCCGCAACGGCATCTTTGAGAACGAAATCCCATGACAAACTACAAATTTCTTTGTGGGCCTCATGAAGCTTCGCGATCGCTTCCTCCGAGCGGAATTGCTCGCTCTGGGGAAAATCGAGTTTTTTCCATTTTTTCTCGACGTGAAGTGTCGCAAGCAAGTCGACGGCGACCGCTTCCCCCATGAACGGCACGACTCGAGGCAGGGGGAGTGCGAACATATTGTCATGCCAGTCCGCCCACTCGGCTTGTATGCGAGTGTTGTTTATCATATGCTTCGGCGCTGAGAGGGAAATATAGGCTGCGATGTTTGACCCTGGGAGGACGTACGGCGCCGTTGAACAGGCGATTGCCAGGCCGATCGGCATGCGGTAAGCACTTGGGGTGTCATCTGGGCCCTTCTCGGGCGTGTCCGACGGGGCTTCAGGGCTCGCCACGTGGCTCAGCGGCTTTACATTTTCGGAGACAACTGGAAGCTCCCATTGCCAGGCATTTGAGTTATGCACGAGCCATCCGGGGTGGGAGACAATTTTCATCGCAAAGTTTGCCCACACACATTTCGCGAACCACTGGGTTTTGGCGCTCTCCTCCCCGTGGTCGATGGAAGTGTCTACCGCGGTATTGTGCAGAATACAGTGCTTCGCCAAGGAACGCAACTCAAATGGGCGCATCTGGGAGGCATTCTTCATTGAACTCGCATGCGCGTAGAGTTTGCGATACTCACTGCATCGAAAGAGTTTCTCGATGAACTTTTCCGTCTTGGGCTCGCTGTCTGGCCGGTACAGCAGGCCGCTGGGAAGATGCTTCTCGCCGAGCCCGCGGATTAACTCTTCCATTCGCTGGCGGGGGAGGAAATACTTGGCGCGTCGCTCAAAGTCGACGGCAGTCGCGACATCGTGACGCTCTCGGAGGACGTCTTCCGTGACATAGCGGGTTGCGGCGAGCATGTGCGCGCAGCTATTCTTGTTGAATGCGCGTGCCGTCGCTGTCTTAATTTCACGGGCAACTGGGGTCTCGGTGTCGTAGAGGCTAACGCCGTCGCCGTGCAGCGCCAATTGCAAGCGCTTCCGCTCGTATGGCAGCCGCTGCTCCTCCAGGGCCGACAGAATGTCTCGCAGCGACTGCGTGGTCTCTGCGTCAGGGAGCCTTTGCGGCCACGGCGTATCCGGCTTATGCGCTCTGGCTTTGTCGCTTTTCTCATCGCCCCTTCGGTCGGATGGTGGGTCGCCGGCCTCCACCGCGGAAAACGCTCGCGATTCTTTCTCCACTTTTTTCTCATCGTCCGCCTCGAGAAGCTTCTTCGAGTGAAGGTACTCGCCCGCCTTCTTGAGCAAGGCCTCGGTCATCTCCCGTCGAATGTAAAAAATCTGGCACCACCGGAGGAGCACCTCTGCGTCGTGGTTTGTGTTCAGGTCGAGCTCGTAAAACTCCTGCCCCTGCGCCCCGCGGGCCTTCGGGGTGTTGAGGAGCCACGGATGCACCGATTGCATGTGGCGTAAAAAGTGCGCCTCGACCTCCTTCTTGCTGCCGAGGAAAACACGGTGGGGTATCGGCCCAACGCGGTGGCTGAAAAGACCTGGAAAGAGGTGGGAGCTCATGAGGGATCGAATAAAAAAGTGCAAAAGGATGAGCATTGCATATCGCATGCACGAAAATAAATGGACTCGACTGATTTTATATTTCATGCGTCTCACGCTCCGATGAAGTCCTCAAATGCCAACAGCGAGCCTGTGTTTCCAGAGTTGAGAAACTCCAAATATTCCATCGCGTAGGACTCCAGCAGAACTTTCTTTACTCGACCCGCATACTTTGCCGTTCGCTGGAGCATAACCTCAATGACGTTACTTCCGGCGGTGACGCCACACCGAGCCGGATCGACTTTCAGCAGGAACTCGGGCGAGCGAGTGCGTAAAACGGCGTAGAGGCAACTCTGCGCCACGCCGGACCGATTCGCTATGCGCAGCCAATCGATGCAGTATCCGATGAGCGCCACGACAGACTCGTCTTCGAGAGACGAAAGTAGCTCTCGGAGGCCTTTGCCGTGCTCGGTGGGACGAGACTCGGACGGCCCCTCGGGCATGCGCGAGGCATCGGCCAAGTAGAGCCGAAGGAAGCGATACACAAATCGTGGGTGCCTCAGCTCGAGGGCTCGACAAATGCCCTCCGCGTAGTTTCTGGAATGGAGGCACACCTCGAGCTGGGCAGTCTTCTCCTGCTTCTCCACTCGCGCTTTGCTCCGCTTGAGACATCTCTCCGCGGTCACATCTTCCCAGCACTCCAGCGTGCCCTCTGCGCCACCGAGGAAAAGCGTGTCCCCGGCGCCGATAGCATGGAGCGCCCATATTTTTTCCTCTGTGCTGGCTTGGAGGACATTCACGCAGACGCCGCTATCGGCGCGCCAGACTCTTACGGAGCCGTTGGCATCCCCGCTGACGGCCTGGAGGCCCTCAGATATGAAGTCGATCGAGAGAACGGCGCTCGTGTGGCCTTGGAGCGTCTGCTGGCAGCCGCCTGTGTAGAGGCTCCAGAGCTTGACAGCACAGTCCCCTGAGCCTGACGCAAGAATGCCCTTGTCGGTTGGATGAAATGCGAGGCAATAGACAGATTTTCGATGGCCAGTGAGCGTGGTTTCGTGGGTGACGCCGTTCTCGGCTGTCCAAGAGTAGATGCAAATGCTCTTGTCGCGGCCACCTGTGGCGATATATTCTCCTGTCGAAGCCGCAACTGAGAAAACGTTTCCACCGGCGCGTTGGGCGGCAGATGTCTTCTTCGCTTTGTTGTGCAAGCCACTGATCGTGTGATTGACGGATTTGACAAGTGTCACGGGTCCACCTGTGAGACGGCGGAGGAACCTTTTTTCATCTGATATATCCAAGGGCTCCTTTCGCTTTTTCAGCTTTTCGCTTTGAATTTTCCAGACGGACAGTGTATCATCTGTACTCGTGCTCACTAACGCGACTTCGTTTCCACTGCGCATAAAGGCAATGCCGTTCACCTCATCGGCACACTCAGCAGTCGCTAGACATTGAATAGACTCACTAAGGGCTCCCTTTCCCGCATCGCAGTACCACAAGTGGATTGTATGGTCCTTCGCCCCCGTCGCGATAAGCCGTCCTCCAAAGGCTGTAGAAATGCATATGACTGTGTCGCTATGTCCGACAAGCTGTCCGATGCATGCATTCGAGCCAGGAAATACTATTAACGGAGTCGGTGAGTTGTTTCCTATAATTAATGCCTGCTTGTCGTCTTGCACGTGAAGGCCTCGTATGGACAAGACTGAGTCCAGTCCCCCGAGAAGAGTCCGCCGTATTTTCATGGTAGGGAATTCCAAGCAGTACAGCAGATTGTCCCCCGTCGAACACCAGACCAGATCTTCAAATGCAGCGTACTGAATTTTGAAGATCGGATGCTTGCCCATTTCTTCTGGTGTGCGGGATCCTGATTTTTTGACGACTTTTGGATTCGCAATGCTTTTGTTACTGACAACATCGGAAATATCGTAGCAAGTGACCATTCCGCTAGTGAATGCGATAACTGCATAGGTACTTTCTTTAACCTCTCCTCCCTCGATCACTACAGGAAGGTCGTCGATGGTGTGTACTTCTGGCGTAGGGCATGATGATTTCTCTATAAAGGAGACTTCGCTGATGGGCTCTTTGACAAGGAACTTGTCATGCACTTTGAAGGATTCGGAACCTTCCGTGTTTTGGGCATGTTTGATACAAAAAATCATCTGATCCGCACTCGCTACCAGAATGCTTTTGGTTGAGGACATATAGCTGACCGCTATGATTCTTTGCGAACTGAGATTCATGACATGATGAGACTTGTGCAGCACAGGATCCCAAAATATAATTTCCCCAGATTCAGTTCCAAAAGCAAGCATATAAGATCGAACCTTTGTGGATTCGTTCGTTGGAATATCTATGAAGTCAACGGAAGTAAGTCGTCCCGGTCGTGGTGGCATGGAGCTTATTGCATTGCTGAGAATGTCCCAAACTTTAGCCGACCCATCGGCACAACAACTCACAAGATACTTTCCATCAGGGGAGAATCGCATCTCTCTGATAATAGTGCGTTTCGATCCGATCCATTCACGTGCCATCGAACAAGTCCCTGAGAGAAGCGTGTATATTCTAATGTTTCCCTCACTGGTCGCAACACTGAAGAGCGAAACTGGCCCTGCTTGCTCACTATGACCTTTCTTCTTGAATGGAGATGAAGAATACACCTTTGCACACATCACTGATGCGGTGACTGTCGGTTGATTTTCGGTACTTCCCAACATCTCCGACGGGAAAAATGGAAGTTTCTGCGTAATACTCCCATCCGAACTTTTAACAACAATGCACTGACCGTTTGTCAGAAAAAGTAGAGACTTTTCTTCTGGAATAGGAAAGAATCGAGAGTCTTCTTGCTGAAATGGAGAGAAGCTACTGAGGAGACTTTTTTCATACTCCTCTCGAAAATTTCGAAGCGAGCTTTGGCGTGTGCTCCCATGCCCATCATCATTCTCATTCATAACTTCTGAAAAAACAATAGTAACGGATAGTTTGCGTGGAACACTTGCTTGAAATTATAAGCACAGATGACGCGTTCCTGGAAAGTCCAAAAGTTCTGTACTGGTGTATTTTTTTCTTCTTCATGGTTATACTAGATGCCCATCATCAGAATAGCCCAGTGGTGCTCCAGAGGGAATCTGAAGAGAGTCATTCCGCTTCTCATAAATCCTGAGCAATTCTCCCTGTATTTTACTAAGTACTGTACTCGGGGAAAGTCAGCGCATTCAAGTCAGGCAATGTGGCCCTTCGACTTCTCAAAAGTTAATCATGCACTGTGTAACAAAATTGGGTATATCCATAGAAAAGGGCAATTATCAAGCATACTTTGGTCGTTTAGCCAGAATTATAACCAAAGCGTTGCAGAATCCGGCAATGATAATATGATAACTAATATATGTAGCAATTCAAGCAGATAATACTTCTGCAGAAACCTAACACCATTATTGATTCTTTAGTTTATCAGGAAGTCTCGCAAGCGCACACTTATACAAATGTTGGAAATAATTCCTAGTGCATCTGCATGAGACACTGAACAATCAACAGTTAGAGCACATCTGCAAAATATAAGTGTCTGAATATGTTTGGGCTAACTTTCTTCCATACAAAAGATAAATAAATCTATACAGTATTGTTCTATCTGGAAACGCGTGCGATGCCTGATGTGAAATGATAATTCATCCTCAAAACACCGTACATATTGTCTGATAACCCTCCTGGAATATGTAGATAATGTTCTACTTATCCTTACAACAGGATACCCTCTGTATACATTTTCCCGGAAAGATTTGTGGTCGACATGACTAGCGATTATTTCATTGGTCCCGGAATGTGGCTGAGAGCTGTTTCACTGGAAACTTCTTCTCCACCGGGATGCAAGGAAGAGATTCGCCGAGGCAGTTGAAACAAGTCAGCAGCACTACTGAGCATGTTTTTCTAAAGTGCAATCTGATTGAATCATTTGTTCAATTTGCACGTGCTTCTCGACACGTATGCACACAGCCTCTGTTTGTATGGTCATTCGTCTGGGCTAATCTCATCCTGCGCTTTAATCCACAGAGAAGTTCTCTCGTCTCGCCACCAGGTGGATCCGGGATTCCCCATAGCAACAATCGGCGGTCTCTTGGACCTCCCCACAATAAGGTACTAGTCCAGACCCACCACCTCGCGGCGGCTGTCGATAGGGTCCGCGCCAAAACAGATACACCACGAGCGTTTGGAAGGCTCCTGGCTTCCCCCACGACGGGGTACTGGTCCAACCCACCACGAAGAGGTGGCCTTCCATCGGGTCAGCGCTGAGCATGTTATAGGAAAGTTTCAAAGGTTTGAGGCGTGCAGAAAAATTTATCAGCTCGGCTGAATCACTCAGTTGGTTATTAGAAAGTCCTGGTTCCGTTAATCCATCGCCTAAACGCGGCAAATTAACACTGACAGTGAATCGGTTAGTACCCACCGAAAGGAGGTACGTGGACTTCGATTGACTTGGCTAATTCAATGACACACTGAGGTGATTGCCGATCCCACTGGCTATTCGGTCAGTGTATTTCCATACACGGCCAGCTCATTGATGCATACAGGAAGTTTCTGCAGCTCTAATAATGCGCAAAAATTGTTGTTATGACGGAATAACCTTCCCATTCCACACGAAATTGTATTGAGATCGATTGCTCAGTGACTCCTTTCTCGAAACGCACAACCGTCCGTCGTGTCGGGAAGATATTGAAAGCCATAGTGCTCGAGAGATGGCTATCATTCTGGGAAACGCTTTCAAAGGTTCTCATAGGCCATTTCACGTGAATGGAGCATCCTAGTCATGTTCAATGCTGTTCCGTGTTGCAATTTCAACCTTAACGCATTCCCACTTGGTCACATCTATGAGTTCCTCGGAAAAAACAGTACTTGTGTCCTGCCTTGTAATAACTGTGTCACTGCCTTTTATTCCTGCAATAAACATTTCCATTAAGGCTTACTGGGAGAGGGATGTGTAGTCAAAGCGGCCTATGTGTGGGTCTACATTGTGGATGAACGCAAGCTGAATCACTGTATCTTTGGTATACTTTGTATTATCGGTAGGAAGAAAGAGAATTTAGTGACATCAAAGTAGACGAAGAGCCTGTTTCAGACGACCAAGAGTAACCTTTCTCCGGGCAAAATTCAAGAGGGGAAGAGACACTCGACACGACAGAGTGTTCATCAATATTCGAAATAGCTCTTCCAAAAATACACTTTGGCCATTCTATGCTCGCTATTGAGCTGTGAGCCTTTTCACATTTGAATTCCGAATGTGGAATGTATACATCATTGATTTTCCTGCATAGACTTCCCCGGATAAATTTGTCCCCTCAAAGCTAAATACTTTTGATTCCGGAATGTGACTGAAATCTGTTTTTTTTGATAGCGCAACAGCACGTGCCGCTCAAGTTTCAGTCCGTTTCTCTCTTTGTGATGGATCGGGAGGCGCATCCAAAAAGAGTCGCCGCTGCGTTCGCAGCAGTATTTCTTATAGGCTTACATTTATAAAAGATGAATTTTGAAAGATTCTGCCCCACAAAATCTGTATAGTAGATGAGTTAATAACTAAGGCTTCGAAGAACCCTTCGCGTGCTCGTGAGCTATTGCTGCATATACCACAATGCCAATCATGCTCGCCACTTACGCCGATGTCCTACACCATGATAGTGGAAGATATCTACCTGTACACCAGAGACAAGGAGTAGCAATTCCTTGCTGATCCCAGTAGTACCAGGCCGCCCAAGTCTCTCCTCAAAGCAGCGAGTAGCTGGTGTAGATTATTTATGGGTACTGGTCCAACCCAACCACTAGATGGCCATCATAAGGTCGGCGGACATACAGATCGACGAGTCTGAGGAGCGATAACTAGATAACAAAATCGGTTTTCATCAAGATTCACTTCAGTGATTCGCTGCGGCAGTCGGTCCAAGTCGACTCTCCCACTAAATATGTTACCCGATAAGCAACATACTTCGATACACGAAGGCAAACTTGTCAGATCAAAGGAGCCGCCCAGCTGATTTTGTTTTTATAGCGCAATTTGAAAATTGCACGTGCCTTTCGACACGTATGCGCATGCTCTCTGCTTTTCGCGTTATGCATGTGGGCTAATCTCATCCCGCGGATTGAAAACAAACAGAGGATTAGTAGATGTCTTCCCTCGTCTCGCCACCAAGGAGATTCTCCCCTTGGAAGTAATTTGGCGGTTTCCCGAATCTCCCCAAGGGCTGGGTACTGGTCCTGACCCACCACCTTGCGATGGCCATCAATAGGGTCGGCGCCATGACAGAAACACGACGAGGGGTTTGAAAAGGTTCTTGGCTTCTCCCAAAACTGGGGTACTGGTCCAACCCACCACGGAGAGGTGTCCTTTCGTTGGGTTAGCGCCCAGCTGATTTTTAGGAAAATCCAGCCCCATTGGCCCATCCGACAAATGTGTCAAATCAGCACTGCCAGTCAATCGGCTTTAATCAAATTCGAGTCGATCTATGGCTATCGAAAGACTGCGTGAATCTAACGACACACTGAGCCTGTTTCAACTCGCGCCCAGCTTACGCAAAGATGGTGGAAGTTTTCGCAGCTCTATAGATCCGGAATATAGGCTGGTACTAAGGTACATCGCTTCGATTCCATCCGAAAGAGCGCTGAGATTGACAATTGTGGCAACGAGAAATACTCATCATTCCCGCTGAGAAGCGAGTGAAATCAACAGTGCCACTGAAATTATTACAAATCGGAAAACCTTTGCTGACAGTCGCTGAAATCCATTGCACGTCGATGGAGTCTTGCAGATTCCAAGCATTCCATTTCATACGAATAACGTCTTGTGTTTCACTGTCGATTTCAACACCCTCCCATCCAGACGCATATTTGGGTTCCTCACGACCACCAGAAATAATCTCCATCAAGACGTGCTGTGGCAGAGATGCGTAGTCCATTCGGCCAAGCGAAGAGTCAGCACTGTTGATGAAGGGAAAATGAAGCATTTGACTTTTGTAGTATCAGTAAGGGAAAGGAAAAATAAAAATTGTTCAGCTGACAAAATAGAATTCTTCTCTATGGAAATCTAAAGGAAGAAAGAGACACTCAACATTGCGAAAAATTTACTCAAAGGGAGTATAATCTCTCACATCTTATTGTCTACACCAAAAATGCGCACTTTACGGTTACCTTTCCTGGCTAACCGCTCGAAGAAAACGACGGCTCAAGGGGAGCCAGCCGAAACCGAAACCTCACGGGGAAGCCTCGGAGCGGAGGTGCTCCATGACGAGCTCGACAATATCCGCAGTGTCCAAAAGGCATCCATCGTGTCCCAAGACCATTGGGTTCCGAGCTACTTTCTCCCACTGCGTCCCATAGGTGGGGGCATTTTCGCCGGTCGGGAGTTGCATGATGGCATCTGCTTCACACAAACAACGAAGCGCCCAGGCGTCCCCATTTTTCGGATACAGCTCCACAAGCTTTCGGGCTGCACTCGAGACGTCGTCGCGCATACCAAGTTGATACAGCGTGTGTGCCTTCCGCCACAGGAGTCCCTCGTGGTCGGGTGATATCGAGAGTGCGAAGTGAATCGACGAAATTCGCGTTTCGATGGAGTCAAGCATCACACCGGCGGAATAGATGTCTCCCAAGGAAGACGCGTTGTGACGGAAGAGCTTCAGTGCTGTTTGGAATCGGTCTTTTGCCACGCTGAAATCTTTTTGATCTATCAGAAATTGGATAAATGATGCATGGAGTGCACTGCTCTCGGGCATCTTCTCGAGCGCCGAAAGGTACAACGAACGTCCGGAGTTGATCTGCCCGGCCTGCAACTCCACTGCCACGGCGAGTTGCCAGATCTTGACGACATTGAGATTTTCTGAAATGGCCAGACGGGCAATTCGCTTCGCATTTTCGTAGTCCCTCCCTGAGAGCGCCGTATCAGCCGATGCCAGCTCAATCGCCAACGCCCACAACTCCCACTCTGCGCTGAATGGCCGTCCCTGGAGAAGCAACTTTTCGACAGACGATGCAAGCGCCGTCTCGCTGACATCCCCAATGCGTCGCTCAAAGGTATATTTCTTCAGGTGCATTCGCGGCGTTGGGCAGCTCACACATGCTCTGTCGTAAATCTTCCTTGTCGCCGCCGGATCATCGAATCGCTCTTCGGTGCCTTTCGCGAGAGCAATCCACATATCCTCGCTCGACGGAATTCGCTCCACGGCGTTCTCGAGTGTTTCACAGAGACTTTCGAGCTTTCCGTTCGATCGATGGAAATCTGCGAGCGATTCCCAGAGCGCCGGCGACTTGGGACACTTTCCGACTGCATCATTGAGTGTTTGAAGACGCTCACCCCTGTCAGTCATCTGGTGAATGCGCGCCATCCAGAGGTCCTGAGCGTGTGGCAACACTTCGACCGCATACGCGAGGAGCGCCCGACTGACGTCTACAAGGCCTGCATCGTATAGCAAGGCGGCATCCGCAAGCCACACCGAACGCTGGACAGAGATCGATGCGCCCTCTGCGTCAAAGTTGACAGTAAATTGCACTATTTTCGCAAGCACAACTGGCTCATCCCGCTGTCCCTCTGCGAGAAGATACCATGCAAGTCTCTCGATACGACTCTCAGAATGATCTCCGCCTCGAGCGTCGAATCGATTGTGTGTTTCTTCGAGGATCACATCCGGCATTCGCGTGACTTCAAATGCTTTCCGAACAATCATCTCGACCTTTTCGTGATCCGTCGCCTCCTCGCGGGCAGCTGCTATGTAGATCTCTGGTCTATCCGGAAACTTCCGCCTCGCCTCACTGAGTTTCTTCCGCACAATTTTTGAGTCGGGCTCCAAGCGAGCAAATTCGAGGTAAATTTCAACGTCTTCGACACACTCCATGGCCTTTTCCAAAACCATCAATTTTTCATCGCTCGACTGAAAGGCATCGATCAGTGATTTCCACAGCACTGCATTCTGTGGTACGTTCTCCACTGCCTCGAGAAGCACATTTTGCTTTTCCGTGATATCAGGTGTATACTTATCCGCGAGCACCTTCCATAAACTCGCACTGTCGGGGATATGCTCGAGCGCGATTGTGCACACACTTTTTCCTTCTGGAACGCTTTCGACCAGTTTGAGATATTCCATCCACAGAACCTCTTCGTGGGGGCTCGTCTGACAGCACTTTTGGAGCATTCGCTGCGCGTGTTTTCTCTCCCCTTTTTGGAGATGTAAGTGGGCAAGGTCGATCCAATGTGCGGAATTCTCCGGATGGCTCTCACACAGGGAGCGAATGTACGATATTTGCTGATCGAGCTCTTCCATGTCGTGGAGATGCGTTGATTCGACCGCGTACTCGGCGGGAATTGCCCCACCATCACCGCCGGGACTTTGACTCGCATCTTCTCGAACGATTTCATGCAAGACAGTGTTCGACGAATTCTTACTCTTCGCATGCGCCGAACCCAGCAGCTTGGTTGCCTCAAATAACTCATTCGGCCGCACTGTTTGATTCGTCCCCAAATTGACGGTGTGGGAGCTCACCTGCTTTCGTCGTGGCACTTCACGACTGCACTCTGGAATGTGCTCCCAATCCTTCCGAGATATATGGGCGCGACTTCCCTTGACGAGCGCTTTGACGTCTGTATCAATCGAGCTTGCTTCGGGGCTGGGTGGTGGGATACGGCGAGTTGGGTCCTCCTCCGTTGCACTGGACTCAGGGGTCTTTCGCTTTTTCAGCTGCTGAATGAACGCGTTTGACGAGCTCAAGGGCCGGGCCCCTCGACCTATTCCTATTTTATACCCAAGTGGGGTCGGTGCATCAAGTGGGAAAGGTGGTCTGCCGTGAGGGATCATGGGAGCGGCGGCATGGACAACATGTAATTGGAACGAATATAGGGAAAACGGCGTGATTTGGACAAAACTGTGTCGAAACGAAAGAAAATCACCGATCAGAAACACAATGAATCTGCAGAAAGAACTGATTTCAACTTTGGCCAAAACCAATTTGTGCAGACTCAGTCAGACATCTGTGACACCTTCGAAATCGATGTCTACTACTATAATTGCCATGACCAAGCTGTACGTTCATCCAGCCTACCGCCGAATCTTCTTGCCTCGGTATGGGTGCGCCGCAGCTGACTTGCCAGTGCCGTATTCAAGATCGAAAGACCTTGGGTTTATGGCATGCCTGAGACCCTTAATTTTGGGATCCGGATAGAGCGCATTGTCGTGGCCCATTGGCGGCTTTCTGTGCGATTCGAACCGCGTGCGATCGGCGTGTGTCCGAGAGCCCGGCGCTGTGACAGCAATGAGCCTTTTCCAGCGGTCGGTATGTGTCTCATTGGCGTACTCCTGCAACTTCAACGGCACCTCGATGGGATTGCGGACCTCGGCAAAGTATCGCAGGAGAGACTTCGCCAGCGGGGCGTCCTCGACAATAAACAGGGAGAAGAAATATCCCTTCTGCTGCGCGCGAGATGCCCTCCCGCACCGATGAATATACTCCTCGATGGAAGTTGGGAGGTCGAAGTGGATGACGTGATCGACTGCTGAATAATCGATCCCCCGGGATGTTACGCCGGTCGTCACGAGTATTGACTCACCGCCGGCGCTTTGAAATTGGGTGAGGGCCTTTGTACGTCTCTCCGGGATTTGTTTTTGGTGCAATGAGAAGATTCGCAGTGGCCGTTTTGCGAGCATCGAAAAAAGTTCGATAGTCAGGAAGTTCACTGTCCGAACAGAATTGCAGAAAATAATAATTCGAGAATCGGCATGGATGGACTCTTTCTCCAAGATTCGCAGCACGCAATTTGTTTTTTCGGTTTGCGTTGTCATAAGCACGTGGTGCTCCGCTGGTGTGGCCAAAGCGGCATACTCAAGGTTGTGCTTTACAATCGACCGAGGGCATATCTCGAGAAATCGGGTTTCGGCGTTCTTGAAGTGCCGCTCGATGATCTTGCGGACCGGGTGCGGGATGGTCGAGCAGAAAAAGGCGGTGAACGAGCGGGTGTTTTGGGCCCGGTCGAGGAATGGCTGAACGGCGTCGATGTGCGCACTTTCCAGCAAGCGATCGATCTCGTCGAAGAGATACATCTCGGTACTCTGCAAAGCCAGTTGCCCGGATTTCCACAGGCGATAGAGACGTGCGGGAGTTGAAACCACAATATCACACCTTCGGTGCAGGTGCTTGATCTGCTCCTCCCTCGTGCAGGCGCCTGAAAACCATGACACTCGCAGAAACTTCCCGCCTATTGACACAAGGGTATTGTAGACTTGCTGCACGAGCTCCCGCGTCGGGGCAAGTATCACCACCAGAGGCTCACTGCGAGCACCCTCAGCGACCCTACTGCCCATTTGTTCAATGGCCGTCTCATCGACCACCGGATGCAACCGACCCATCTCCGGACACATTCGAACGACCGACATGTCAAGACCACATGCTTTGCACTCGACCGTGCGCCGTGGCGTTTCGCTTGTGGGGGCTTGGCGGCCCACGTACCTCGTGCTTTGGGCGACATGGAGAAGTGCAGCGAGGGAGTAGAGCAGGGTCTTCCCGGTCGCGGTCGGGGCAACGACGAGTAAACCTGCCCGCAGGGTATGAAACACCGGCAATGCGAGCTCCTGGATGCGATTGAGCGTGTTGATGTCATGATTGGCAAAGTATTCGCGAAGCCGTGCCGCGAGATTCTCATCGACCAAGTCCAGTAGCCCTGTTTGGATCGTGCGAGTCTCAGGTGCTGTCACAAGAAGTCGATTATGATCTCGTACGAAGAAAACGTCCTTCGATGGGCTCGTGCGGGGTGGTTCAACTGAGCGTGATTCTTGGACATGGGGCATCGGGCCCCGCCAGCGATCAGTGCGAATTGAATATTGGTGTAATACTCGTAGGAAGCGCAACGAAAACATTCTCTTCTCCAAGGCACATTTTGTATCAAAAAATGTAAAATGTCATCAAAAACAATTGAGAATGTAATTAAAAAGTGCATTGCCTTCAGAGTAGATTTACTCAACGAGATCATGACAGCGAATTCTTCTTACAAACTCCCCCTTTCATGTGTATTGGCCCAAAGGAATCTAATTTTCTCTCGATCGCGGCATATAATTTTGAAGTGATTTTTTGCTATCAAATGGACGATCAAGGTGCAGAATATCCCTGAGGGCAGATTGAATGAATGTTCCTCTATCAGACATGAACCCTAAAACGTGTGACTTGTGACCCACACGCCCCCATTTTCCGAGAAGCAAATTCCGTGAGAGTCCGAGGTTTTGGAGTTCTTTTGAGAGACGCCACGAAGAATCTAGAATTTTCGAACTGTCGTGGACTTGTGCATCGGTTCTTAAGTTGATGGGGATGTTGTGTTGTTCACAGTAGCCTTCTGGAATACTGTGCACCGACATTTCCTCGCAATGCGCGATAAGTGAACGATGCTCCTCGCTAGGATCATCTACGAAGCCAAAAAGCGGGTTCCAATTTCCATTGGGGATATGAAGCTCTCGACAAACCTGCTTTTCACGATGAGTTGCTATGCTTCCACCACCACATGGGAGAGATAGAACAACTCCCCGAAGGTCATTTTGAGAATGCACAGAAGGGTTATTCAACACTACATTCGATGGAGTAGCCTTAGGTAGTCGATTCATAAAGACCTCAAGTAGGCGCGAGTCTGAAAAAAGGTCGGCCGGTAAGCTTGATACTCCACTGGAACTCACTCCTATCAGATCCCCTGCCAGCTTTGAAGAGCCATCCTCTTGCAGACGAAGGGAGGCACATAGGTTCCAGACATAGCATCGTACTCCTAATAAATGCTTCCATCTCAGCTGCTGCGGAAGCATCATGTAGATTGAGCGATAATCCTCTTCATCGCTTGATGGTGTTGCAAAACAGCTAATAAGCTGTTTCAACCACGGTATCTTTTTGATGTAAAAGCCTTTGTGGGTTCCAAGCTCAGGATGGCGATTTTTTACCGATTCACATTCATCCTGCGCTAACATAGTCAAGGCCAGAGAAAAATTGTTCCTCAAGACACACATTCCGACATACTGGTTTCCATATGTACCATAGCCGAAATATTTTTGTGGATAATAATTTACGAACCCATCGTCCCGCAGTGCACACGTACGAGTAACTATCGTGCGAATCGGTGCCTTGCAATGTCGAAGCAACACTGAGGAGTAATTACCTTTATGGAGGCCGTAGGAAAGATGAGATTTCGTCCAAGTAATAGGTTGAACTCTAATTGACGACGAAGAATCTTGATTGATCTTGGACATCCAGCATCTCAATCCGCCCATGTCGTCCACTTCGACAGTACATCGTTGCGTATTCACAGTTGTTTTATCTATCAACTGCTGGACATGAAATCGCTCTATTGGGATGTTTGAAACTTCTGATAGCTTAGTAATAGCCGAGACAGTATCAACATGGGAGCAGTGTAATAGAAGTCCAAGTATGTTTTGCTTCTTCGAGTTCGAGTTGTCATAAATCAGTTGCTCGTTCATAATTGGCTGATATACTTGTATCTTTCCTCTCTCCGAAACTTCGTTGATCTGGAAATCCTCCCCGCGCTCTCGCTGAGCTATAAGAGCTCTATTGCCCCAATCTCCAAGCCTGCGCAATCTGCCAGTTTCATAATCAAGGAAAGAGTCATTTGGCAATGTTTGTAGTTCTCTCCATTGGTCTTTTTCTGGGAAAACCAGTTCCTGGTACTGCTTTATACTATTCAAATGAACGGATGCATTCTTGAACTTCTCGGCGTATATTCGCTGGAATAACTTGTCATGAGAAAGAGAAGGTGTAGCATGTGTTCTTCCGTCATTTGATGCATCGTTGTCATGTGTTCCTTTTACATTTCCTGTGCTCTTCGAAACAGAATAGCTGGCACGCCTAACCACTAATGAAGAATTTGCGTATATCGATCGGAAGAATAGCTTCATATCATAGTTTCTTTAGAATAAATTTAAACGAGACTATAGAACTTCCAGAACTACGCGAATGTATAGCATCGGATGAAAGCTAAAACCCCATTATGACGGCGAATTTCTATCATTTTTCCCCAGAAGAAAAATACTTGTCGGAAATAATTGAAGGACACATCAGTCAACACCGAAATTCGGCCATTGTTTCTATTGGCACCCCAATAATGCTTGAATCACCTTCAATTGCTTTTGGCCAACTAATTGCGAGCATTGTTGGCCATTTTCGGAACACGCTCGGGATGATAGTTTAGGGGTAGAACACTAGATTGTGGCTCTAGCAACCCGGGTTCGAATCCCGGTCGTCCCTTTTTCGGGAGGAAAACTTCCCGGCCGGGAATTGAACCCGGGTCACCCGCGTGACAGGCGGGTATACTTACCACTATACTACCGAGAACTACAAGTTATATATTGTGTGTATAATATCTGTTAGTGGTGGCACAACTGTAGACTTTTTCGGAATTGTGAAATTCGGAAATTTTGCAGGAGAACAGGATTACCTGGGATGGAGTTGTTTTTAGTCAAAAAACTTTCACCTTACAACCAGGCCTCTTTATTTCGGTTGCTATCATAACTGAGCTTGCCCTAAATAAAGTTTTCGGGTCAACCTAAAACCGTCGTTTAATCAATTCAGGTACTGGGAAACTTGACGTCTCCATGAATTTGTCCTGAAATGATGTCGAACACGAATGTCAAAAAACGGCACACATGCATTGGCCCTGTGTTTCTAGGGGCATTCTTATAGACCAATTTCATCCCAAATGTTCTTTTATCTCGCCAACAGGGCCCTCCCCCTAGCAATACTCGGCGGTCTTCTGAACCCCCCCCCCCCCCCACACAGTAGGGTACTAGTCCAGACCCACGACGAAGAGGTGGCCTTCCATCGGGTCAGCGCTCAGCTGGTTGCTAGAAACTCACAGCTACTCAAATCCATCCAGTAAGTCTCAAACCGACACTGCTGGTAAATCAATTATAAGGAACCCTTTAATAGGAAAGCGCTAAGCTTGTCATCCCTGCCGGGAGGTAAGTCAAATCGAGTGTGCTCCTGAAATGATTGCCAAACGGAGAAATATGGCGGACAGTCGCTGGAAGCCATGGTACACCGACTGAACCTGTAGAATGTGTCCAATTCCAGATAATTCCAAAAACGTCCCGTGTTTGACTGTCGACTTGAACACCCTCCCAACCGGATACATCTTTGGGATTATCCGAATGAATTATTTCACGATTCTCAATACCAGCGATGAACATCTCCATTAAGGCTTGTTGGGAGAGGAATGTGTAGTCGAGCCGGCCAAATAAGGAGTCAGCACTGTTGATGAAGGCAAACTGGAGCATTTAAATTTTGAAATATCTGTAAGAAGGCGGAAGATCGATTGAAGCTGAAATCGCAGAAGAACGTATCTCAAATGACCGAAAAGCATTCTTTTGCACGAAAACACATCGTACAAGGGACAGTCGACAAAAAGAGGGCAGAGCCCTCTCTACGGAACGCGCGTTTGGGTAAAACAGACAGTGCTGCACTCGGACATTCTCGGTTCTCCGAGAGACCGCACACAATGAGATGCAGATGGCCCAAGTGAAAGACTACTGATAAGAAACAAGCTGAAGGAGACAAGACCACCACTCAAGCGCACGATGCCAGTGGAACTTGTCCATCAGAAAGAATCGCCATCTTCACTCATCGTACAATAGAGTCCGGCTGAACCATCAACGAAGCTTTTCGCAGTGATTCAACACACGCTTATCCAAGACTGGTAATGCCCGCCATGCTTCTGCGCCGCTGTCGCTCATCCCAACACATTCAGCATGCAACCGTTCTGAACAGCAATAACCTGTTGATTGCGATTTCTCAAAAGGATCCCTTCGTGCACTGTGGCAGTCTTGCTTGCGGCAACAAACAGACCCTCATATGCCTTGTCGTTCATGCGAACAAATATCGGACCTTCGGAAAACTTCAACCGCATCTCAACCGAGCTGGATCAAATCCTTCCATTTGTTCACGACCTCGTCACGGCTCATTGCGGCCAGTGGATTGCCATATGGTCCACCGCATTGGAGCTCCTCGACGAGCGTATCATTTTCCTTGAGATATCCCCCTTCGTTCGAGTAGGCCTGCTCCAAGGCTCGGCTGTGGACATCCTGGTCCACTGGGTAGATACCGCTGCTGATAAGCTCCAAAATGCTCCGGAACGCCATCGGCTCATACTGCGCGAGTCGAATCATCATCGGTCTCGACAGAAGCATCTTCTGCCTCGCGAGGTCGTTCATCGCCTTCGGGTAATCGGCCCCGTGCTCGTAGAAAGCGCCCTGCAGGAGGCTCCGCCGCATACCGCGCTCGTAACGAGACTTGAAATATGCGCGATACGTTGTCGCGATGCGCAAATGGGACCGGATGTAGCTTCTCCCGAGCTTTGCTTCGTGCCTCCCGCGGCCGTTCAGCAAGCGGGACATCTCGGTCAGGTACTTTTGGCCGTAATAGGCCAGACAAGTGGTCGTGCCGCGCAGCATGGATAGTGATGGTAGGAAAAATATGAAGAATACTCCTTCAAATAGGGAAAATTCGTGCCGAACGGAAATTTCCTGCCAAAATCTCACTCAAGCTGCGATGTTGGGCGAATGTCTATTTTCGACGAGACAAACTGAACGGCGGGAGTGATCCATTTCGAGCAACTGCACTGCGCACCGCAAATAGCGAACTTTCCGAGTCGTGTCGTTCGCTTGCTCTCCGTGCATTGTGGGCAATCAATCACACCGGCCATCTCGCCGTCCTGCGTCGCGTCGCTTATGCGCTGCGAGAGAATCGCACGGAAGGCACCGCCGTGCTCGACCTCTGCGCTCTCATCGTAGTCCAGAAAGATGGATGTGCACGTTTTCCGATAGGCCGGCAGCCCCTTCTTCGACGTATCGACCGTGAAGTCCGTCACGTCGACGTCCGGATGAACCTGCGCGGATGTCGCATCGGGGCCCAAACTTCCATCAACGTCTTCCCACTCGGCATTTTCGTCTGATTGCCGCTTGGGAAAGACTCGGCGGAAGTCCTTGGGCGTTGACGCATAGCGATCGCCGAATCGGAGCGGCGCGCTGGATTCATCGAGGTCAATGTCCCTGGAGCCAACGTAGTTTTTGCATGTCGAGAAGCATGTGTGGTCTGGGTGAATCACGGCATCTTCGTCGAACAGAAACAAATTGCACATCCGGCAACGGAAAGTGTACTTTTGTGCCATCGTCGGTATTTGAAAGAGAAACGAAAATGCAAAATACTCAAAGACGACGCCTTCCGTACCTCCCAGTGAGATAATGGGCGAACTTTGGACCAGAGGCGAAATAACACACAGACAGTGCCTTAGCACGGACAAAAGAGGCCACTCGGCGAAATCAGCCAATATTTCAAAAACCTCAGCCGTGAATAGCAGCTTGCTCCGCTGCCCATTCAGCAACTTCGGCATCCCACGGGAAAATCCCGCTGAAAAGCGCATCATCGACGTGCCACGAGACAACTCGCTGAGGGTGCACCGCTCGGTGTCCTCGTGGAAGTTCGTATCGTATCGGGCCTGGGCGCGATGGGGACTTGTGTGGGTCATTCGGTGAAGGCCATACAGGCTGCCGTGGACTGCGGTTGAGCTGATGTCCAAGGAAGAAGGCACATTCACTCAGCACTTCGACGCCCACCATGCCGCGGCCTCGAAATGTTGCGCTTCCGACGATCATCGGAAATTCGTGTCGTGTCGCCCATGGGTCGTCTGTGACCCGTGGAATTACCCGATTGGCAGGTTTTTTCTGTCCGACTGGGAAAACTGATCGAAACCGTTGCGGATCGTCGAGGATTTGGTCTTGACTCACGGAAAATGGAAAGAAGTGAATTGTGTCTGCATGCGAATCGTCCGGAACAGGGCGTTTTTCCATTTTTGGTGAAGTGAAAGGACGATATACAGAACTGAAAAGGTGCAAACTTCCCCTTAAGAACCTCTCATCCGAGCCCCATACTTACTCATACACATCCCCCGATATGAATTCCCCCTTGTCATTGACGTACTCGCGTGTGACAAGCGTCTTCTTGTTCTCTGCCGGCTTGAAAAGCGACAAAATCGACGGTTTCGGGTTTGGCGGTTGGATTTTTTTCTTCGAGCTGTGTGGATTCTCCAATGATTCATCGGCGCTCTTTTCTCGCCGCTTTGATTTTTGAGGGCTCTTCGACGGGACATCCGCTGTGGGTTTCGTCGCATCAAGGACGGCAGGTTGCTTCTGTTGGCCAGCCGAATCGACTGGTTGGACTGTGGGTTTGTGCGAATCATGGGAGGTTTCTGTATTTTGCACGCTTTCCTGGGGGGAAATCTTCGGCATCCGTCCCTTTCGCTTACCCGACGAGTCCTTTTTGATTTCATCCTTTAAGGAAATTTGAAAGGCATCGATGGTAAACCTCTTTTCCTCCTCTTCCTCGTCGAGTATGCCGGAGGATATCGGTACTGGAACTTTCACAGCTGTCTTCTTTTCGGCCTTTTTCGGTCTTGAGACAGAACCCGCCGTGTCACCCTCAGACTGCTTCTTTCGATTTCGCTGTGATTTCTGTGGAATCGTGTCATTTACTGACTTGAGCGAAATGAGCACGCCTTGTCGTGGAGGGTCGCTGTGCGCGAATCCACTGAATTCTTCTTGCTTTTGATCATCTGCATTTGATGTCTCTCCAGCTTCTTCGGGGCGCAAGAGAGTCGGGTGTGGACCTGCCCTTTCGTCAGGTTTCTTTTCACTGGGTGCCGCTTTCTCGACAGGTAATTCGCTCTGTATGAATGGTTCATCTGCACTCGGCTCTTCATCTCTCACTACTTCCATGGGTAACTCTTTCTGTATGAATGGTTCATCTGCACCCGATTTACCATCTTCACACGTCTCGGCACTGACCGTGTCAGCTTCGTTAACGGGGAGTGACTCCGATGGATTTTCAATCTGCTCACCAGCTTGACTACCAGTATGTTCCTCGCTCACTGAACTCAACAGGCTAACAAGGTGATCATCAGGAGCAGTCTCGACGAATGGTTCTATCTTGACGCTGCTTTCAGCCAAAGTGCAGTTTGAGTCCATCGTCTGACTGATCACAGCATCTGGGTTATTCGACACTTTGGAATGAAACGACAATGTGCTTTGCTTCACCGGTGCCTCATGTCCACACTGAGTAACATTCAGAGCCTCATCAGGACTTCCACTACTGGCCTCAATGACAGCCTTTCCCTCTGCCAAGTGATTCGAAGTGAGTGGAGTCGCCTCTTCTTGAGGACCCGACTGCCATTTCATGTTCTCCGTCCCTTCTCCAAAGCTAATCTGAACCACTCGATATGAGTCATCACGCTCATGGTCCTCACGAATGGGAAACAGCTTGGTATTCATTGGAATGCCATCGCATTCCATCCAGCTGACCTGTATCGTCATCTCTAAGGGGGCGATACCGAAATGAAATAGTGACGAAAAATGAGTGGATTCTCTCCCGAAGACACCAATAATTACGTCAGCAGATGAGAACTACCGCAAGAGCGTTCGAAGCGTGTCTGCAAGCGAGGGCAACATTGTGGCATGAATCCGCTCGAGCATCGTTCTGGGCCGGGCTGTCTCCGCTGACACCTGGGTCGACGCCACTACTTGTGTCGCGGGTTCATCTTGCGACGGCGTCTCTTGGGCTTGGGACTGGTCCTCATCGCAAAGCTCCCAGAAGGAAGCCTCTGGATTTCTCGATTTTTCTCGGCTCGTTTGCGAGTGGCGACACCGACGATTCGCCCGCTTATTCGCTTGTGTTTTCTCGATTAACTCGGTCACTGTCGATAATCGGTCATCGACGTACTTGGTCGATGCCGCTGATATCTCCCGCAGTCGTCTACGGAATTTCTCTGTCACGTCTGGCTCCCAGTCAATTTTGAGCATTCGCTCGAGGTAAACCTTCTCGGCAACAATATTTCCGCCAGTCACCGGCCGAGTTGATTTCGACTGCATTCGCTGCCGCAGCTGAAGCATCTCGTCCATCACAATATAATCGTTCCGCCGATTGACGACTTCTGTCTCCCACTGTATGCTAAGGGCCATCGCCGTTCCCGAATCGGGCAGAATGAACGCTTGCTTTGCCTTTTCGTATTCGTCCTGAGTCGGCTCTGAATTGCTGAGCACGCCAAGCTTTAACACACTGGTCTCGTCGGCACCGTTCGATGCTCGAATGTACGTGATGTACTCGTCATTTTTGTACGTGTAAGTCTCATCACCTTCGAAAACATCCGTAACGAACATCACGGCGTACCCCTTCGGAAATCGGACGCGGACGAACATTCCCTTGAGATATCGAAAGGTCGTTGGCTTTTTGAGGCATTCCTCGATGACATTCGCTGGAAGCGTCATGGAGCGCAGCTCGAGCAGCGAGCAGGTCTCTCCACTGTCTCTCGAGGACTCCCCTGTTGACCGAAAATTCATGAGACGAAGAATACACGTGTTATCAAAAATAGATGAGAGTGAGCGCTGAGTGGGGAATACACGCTGATCATACCAGCAAATACATCACTCGACAAGAAAATTCACAATCGCCACACAAAATTTTGGACGATTCCCCAAATGAAACTCCCATTTCATCATGAGGGAATCCCTGAGCGACACTTATCCTTGCATTGGCGAAAGAGTTTGTAATTCAATGGGCCACTCGGATATCTCGAAAAATCGACAGCATCGATCTTTCCGGCGGTGTTTTCCCCCTGTGGCCCTGTTTCCATCGCGCGTGCGAATGAAGTAAACAGCTGCAACTGACTGTCCGAGAGACTTCGAGGCAGCAGAACGGAAAAGTGAACAATCATGTCACCCGTCACTTTCTTCCTGATCCCATCGACGTTTCGCATTTTGGTGACGCCTTTATTCTTGAGGACGAGTTTATCTCCCTGCTGGGTGCTTGACGGCACGTGGATTTCCACAAGATGGCGGGGCTGTGGGGGCATGTCGCCATCTTTCGTGGACTGCTGGTCCGACGACTGCCTGCCAGTCGGCACCTCATACTCGAGATTCGGAATTCGCACGACCCCGCCGAGAACGGCCGTCGTCACTGGCACCGGCACCACAATGTGGAGATCAACGCCGCTTCTGGTGAACACCGAGTTTTTCTCATCGGTGATGTAAATCTCAACGAAGAGATTCCCGTTCGATCCCCCGCGAAGCCCAACCTCTCCCTTGCCGAGAACTTTGAGGCGATCGCCGTTTTCGACCCCCTGTGGGACTGGAAGCTGCTGCTCGATAGATGCCGTGACGACACCTCGTCCATCGCAATCGGCACAGCTCGCTCGATGCCGTTCGCCGAGCCCTTCGCAGTGCGTGCAGTCCTGCTGCAGATGGAAAAAGCCGGTCGACATGACTGTCTTCCCCCGACCGTCGCAATACGCACATTTGATGCGCTTTTCCCCATTTTTCGACGTCGTTCCATGGCACGAACCGCAGAGATGCGTGCCTTTATAGCATATGTGCTTTGTCGATCCTCGGATGGATTCCACGAAACTAATATTGAGCTTGAAGTGAATATCGTTTCCTTTCATGGGACCAAAGCTCCGCTTGCCCTTCTCGGAAGCACCTGACCCTTTGGCCATTCGCTCAAAGACCTCTTCGAACTGGTTAAAATCCATTTTCATGTTTGGATCAAAGTTCATATTCGCCGATTGCCCAAATGGATTGCCCGAGTCGAATCCAGTGAAGGGGTTTTGCGCCATATTCCGAAACCCAAATGGGTTTCCGCCGCCAGGCTGAGCGCCAGTGGACGAGCTCGGCGCCCCTGTCATATCATACATCGACCGCCTTTGCGAGTCTTTCAGGGTGTCATAGGCCTGATTGATCTCGGAAAACTGCTTGGCGGCGTCTGGATGGGGGTTGACGTCTGGGTGATACTTTTTCGTCTTCGCCCTGTAGGCCTTTTTAATGTCATCCTGTGAAGCGTTTCTCGAGACGCCAAGGAGGTTGTAGAAATCATTCGCTGACGCACTTTTCCTCGTCCCTGGACTGAAGTTCCCCTGCCACCGAGTAGATATGCCGTAGAGCGACGCTTCTTGAGATACCGCACGGCAATGCTTCGTTAGCCGATGCACGGGCATTTGACTTCGATGGGATTCAAGCGAAGAGATGTGACTGTATAAAGTTCAGTTCGACAAAATTGACGTGCTGACACAAAAAAAATGACACGACTTTTGTTCAAAGTGAACTTTCACTGGGTTACTGGCTTCTCCGCATATTGTTTTCCGACGACATTTCATGAAGTGACGCCTTCTCTTCGACTCAAAATGGAAAATACCATCACACATCATAGTAGACGCAAACTCCACGATTTCCCGTCGGTGCAAATATTATATCAGCTCGACGAATGGAAAGCGCACGTGTGACCATCAAACCGATGGCTTTTGATCAGTCTCTTGACAAGGATAACATCCGTATCCATATTCCGCTCGATGAGATTGGTCGTATCTGAAGTCTTGTGGGCGAGTTGCCGAATATCCTCCAGCGTCTTCTCCTTGACCTCCAGCAAGCATTTCTCACAGTCAAGCGCTTCTAAGGCTTTTCGCATGTGGTGATTAATCCACATCACATTGAAACCCAAAGCCCCCCATAAAACTTTGTAGAACGGGATTCCCGCAATGAACGCCACAAAGCTCGCTGGGACGCGCAAGTGCTTTGCATACTTGAAGTTCACTTTATACCACATTGTATTGACAAATAACCCAGAGAGAAAGCTCGCTCCAAGCGCAAAGTTTACATGAATAGTGTCGTAGATTCGGCGCCCACCGTATCCTTGATGGGAAGCGCCAATCAACAGCCACTGCCGAAACTTGCCCGGCAGAACCTCCCCACTTTCTAACGTTCTGGGGTCGGCGAAGATGTAGTTGTTATACACCTCAACGCCAGACTTACAGCCGAGGTGCTTGTTCAACCCATCGACGTCTCGAAGGACAAACTGCTTCTTCGTCACCTTGCTGACATCGGCGGTGACTTTTGCTGCGAAGGAATCGTCGAGGTCTTTTTCGTGGGCCACGATGTTTGTCATTGCGGAGTAGAAGCCTTGGGGGTTTGTGCTAAAGAGGACTTCCATGGTAAGTAGTCGTACTTTGGGGAAATTTCAAAAAGAGCAAAACAGATTGCAGAAGGGATGTGAAACTCAGTTCGTACTGTTATCGTTGAAAAGTCTGGTTACGCTACTTTTGTTAAGAAAATCATATCCTAATTTGGCTTTTTTGTCTCCAAATGTATGATATTGTATAGGATGCAAGCAAGAGACCACCATATTTTCACTTCAAAACGTACGTCTTGTCAACTTCACTTCCCTTCACAAACCACACGCATGTCTTCCTCCACATCATCCCCATCTTCAAATCCACTCATATCAACCATATTTGTGAATTGATTCATGTCAAAATCACCCATGCCTGGAAAGACTGGGAGATTCTCCTCCTCCTTCCACTGTGATCAGTCAATGCCGACATAATGCTTGACCATTCGGTGTGGCTTTTTCGTCAGGCACTCCCAGAATTGGGTCGTCACCCCCTCGCCACTCGTTCACTGTTGTTTCATACTTGCCTCAATTGGCAGTGCACGTGAAAACAACATTGGAATCGCTCCAGTCGACGCTCACTTCCGCCGCGTCGGCGACGAGGAAAGTGATGAAAACCCGATCGTCTTGTTGAGCCCACTTGACAGGAGCTGTCTTCGGCATGATGAAAATATAGAAATTGACGAAGGAAAAACACAATAGCTTCCGATATGACAAACATCCGCTTTCTGAACGATTTCCCACGATGAGATTGGTCGAACTATATTTTTCCATCAAAAGTATTTTCAGTCAAATAATTCTTTTCAATATGTGTAAAAGTTGTAATTTGTCGGATTATTCTGTATCTCCGAGAGTGCAAGAAAACAGGCACTCACCTCGGCCTCCCGAGTGCTCACGTGCGCTCGACCGAACGGGAAAACCTGCCGCGTGTGTGAAAGCAGAACCACCCGTGCGTATGATCCAAAGCCCGAGAAGCACGGCGCTGTGTCGGTTCGCAAATTGTAATATTCACCAAAGTATACTTTTCTATAGAGTAAAAAAGCCTCGAGAATCGTCTTTGCGTTTTTGACGAAAAAAGACCCCTCATTCGGCAGTCGCGGGAATAACTCGTTGAATTGAAACGATTTGAAGAGATCTGCTGGCTTCCACGCGGGAACGCTTTCGAGCGCCCGACGCTCGGCCACATGCGCACTCAAACCCGCATGACTATACACGCCACCATAGTTTATTCTTTTCTCGCGCTGGTCGCTCGCGGATGTGCGAGCCATATCACAGGAGTAACTCTCGATAGATGGCTGAAGCCTTCGTTGCAGGTCGGGTGAGCTCTCGATGCGGACCACCACGTTATACGCAATGGCATCCCGGGCTGCCTGCTCAGTCGCCCGCCATGGGCCTGCATATGCCTGGCCGCAGACAAAACACCTCGCCCGGTACAGCGCATGTGAAATCAGCACTCGAATCTCATATCGCGCGTCCATATTCGGCGAGAAACTCTGCAATGTCTGCCGCAGTAGCTTCTGTCCACCGGCCTCCTCCTGAACCAGCGTAAAGTATCTACTCTGGCAATTTCCACTGAAAAGGGGCAGGAAGGTCGACAAATGCTGTCGAATGTACTCGAAAAAATCAGCTACAGCGTGCATGAAGGGATTGTCACGTGAATGCACGAATGGCCCGCGATGGAGATAAACACTCGTGTGAGACTCGCCTTCGATGGAGGTGAATTGGTCGAGTACGTCCTGTGAAACCCCCGATTGCAGTCCATCCCTTTGTGCATAATCCACCGCTCGGGATGGAATGTGCACTCGGAAGACAACTCGGACAAAGTTCCCGTAGTTTTCTCGGAAAATAGTCATAGCTCGGGGAAAGAGCATTTTGACGCACGCTTCCGGCGAATCTGGCTGGTCGAACAGCTTTCCCGCCTTGCTGCATCGTGGGTCTCGACGCTTCGTGGTGGGCAATGGAGACTTTGCAGATGCCTTCACAGAGTAAAGCCGCCCGGGTGAAAGCGTCGTTTTTTCTGCCAGTGACACTGCGCCTCTGCCCAGCTGAGGGAGCCGCTGCATTGCCATTGCTTGCCACCAATAGAAATAAATACACAATTGACTGATGATAGAGAACGTCTCATGAGACAATAAAACACATTCCATGACAATCGTATTATAGTCTAACTCTCCAAGATCCAGAAAAAATTACCGCCTCTGCCACTTCTTCTTACCCATTCCGCCTTTGTATGGCTTTCGCTTCTGGCCACCGTAAGGCTTCTTCCCTGTGGTGAATGCTTTCATGCGCTCCTGAAATCCAACCAAAACAGTATTCAAAACAGTTTCGTCGTCGATGACCGTTGCTTTTATCGTAGATTCGCCCTCTGGCTTTTCATCAGCGGGCGCTTCCTCCTGCGGCTTCGTCTTGGCGCCGGCGTACGCCTCGAGCGCCTGCGTGCATGCCTCCTCGGTGTCAAACATCACCCGCGCGCGACTGAGCTCGCCTTCGATGATGTGAACGTACATGATTGACGCCTGCAGGGCTTCGGAGAGGATTTGCTTGACATACCGGACTGGACCGAGCGAGGAGTCAGCTGACAGGTCAATAACTCGCTTTGCCAGGTCGGCCGCAGTGTAATCAGATCCTTTATACACCAACTTTGGCTTCTCTGCCTGCTTTGCAAACATCGCCTCGAAGGATTCTCGCGACATGGCAGTTATTTCAGATTTGTCATCCGCATCGGGGAAAGTAATCTGCTTGCCATTCTCGGACTTTTCCATGAGTAAAGCGACGTCGGCCTCATTCTCCCAGTGGATCTCCGCGATATGCATTGTGAGCTTCGATACTGGATGCTTTCGTCTCTTTCGCCAGATGGCCGCGATGGCAGACTCTGGGCAAAACTTTTTGATGGCCCCATGGATTTCCGCCTCGGTGGCTTCCCCTGGAATGGGAAAGATAACGCTTGTTCGCTTGGTGTGGTCGATTGTATCGTCGAATGGGTCGACTCGCTTCACGGAGAGGCCATCTGGGCTAACTTCGAGTGGCTTACTCTCCTTGAGTGCCGCCGCAACCACCTCGACGTCCGTCGTGAGGGTGGCGAGCTTCCTAAACGTGAGGAGGCAGGAAATGGAAACAGACCCCTCGCGGTTCTCTGCGATCTTCTCCTTCATAAATGTGTCCCTCGAAAGGTTGGCATCACAAAAGTAGAACTCGACCTGCTTCCGGATCTGCGCATGCAAATCCTCGGCTGACATTTGGAACACGGAAAAAAATGAGAGCGCGACTGAAATTTATCATGAAATCTCTCCGGTAAGCCATAGTCAAAATGCCCAGTCATTGCTATTCAAACCAAAAACTACAAAGAATTTCCCCAGCAAACCGTACAAAACGACAAATTCGATACAAATTACAAACACTACGCGGTATAAATCATTCCTATGGATACGAGCCAATCACCTGAACTCACTTGGTGAGCACGATATCGTCAATTTTCAGAATCATGCTGACACACTCAGTGGCAAGTCTGATGGCAGAATGTGTGACTAAGAATGGCTGGACGACGTCCTGGGCGACCATATCGGTGATGTCCCCTTTGCGCACGTCGATTCCGTACGAGCTGTGGCCCTCGTTGTGGGCCCTGCGAAGCTGGGTGACGATCGCGATGGGATTGAGGCCGGCGTTCTCTGCGAGCGTGTACGGGATAATCTCGAAGGCGTCCGCATACGCGCGGACGCAATACCCGAGCACGCCGCCCATCTCCCTGCCTTTCCGCCCCAAATGAAGCGCGACTTCGATTTCTGCTGCTGACCCGCCGGGAATAAGCGCCCCCTTCTTGGCGATGGACCGCACGACGCATAAGGCATCATGAAAGCTTCGCTCTGTTTCGTCGAGCATGAACTGATTGCCTCCTCGGATGAGCACGGTTGCGGCCCGCGGAGACGTGCCAGCCGGCAGGTGAATTCCCTTGACGCGAATAAGCTTCCCATCGAAAGTCGACTCTTGCGAGACGAGATCGGCTCTTCCCAGCTTTTCGGGTGTGATGTGGTCGACGTGGCTGATGGGCAGCAAACCCAAACACTTGGAGACGAATGGGATCTCGGCGCGCTCGATGTCGGTCACAATCATAATGTTCATTTTCGCCAAAAAGTCCAACGCGAGGGTTGACACGGCGTCCCGGAGAATCGATTTTTGGATGAGCAGCACATTGCACCCACTTTTCTGGATTTTTCGGCAGAGCTCGAGAATATACTTGCGCTCCTCCTTCATCGCGCGGTCGATCTGCGTGTAGTCCGAGACGGTCACGCTGCTCTCCATGTCAGTTTTCGGCGGGCTAATCTGAAACTGAATGAGGGCAATTTTTGCGTCGACGACGTGCGTTGGCCCGCCGGCGGTGGTTGAGGCCTTTTGACGGAAGGCTGTGCCATTCTCCAAGAGCTCTGTGTCATCAGCGGTTCCTCCCAAGGCCTTCACGATGCGAACATCGCGGAGATCGACATCGCCGGACGGCTTGCGGATCGACCGGATTGCGTCAACAGCCATCGGTGCGAGGATATCGCTATTCTGTGCGACCACTTTGGAGCTCAAGCTTGTGATGGCCGCCCGGACGAGTGGGGGCTTCTCGCCCTCCACGTCGACTGGGATCGCCATTGTCTCCTGGAGATGGGCATTCGCGAGCTCACTGGCCACGCGAAACCCTTCGATGATCTGCGTCGGGTGAATGCCTTTGTGCAGCAATTCCTCGCATGCCTTGAGCAGCGACCCGCAGAGAATGACGACCGACGTCGTGCCATCGCCGGCGTCGACATCCTGCGCCTTGCTGAGGTCGACAAGCATTTTGGCGCACGGATGGGTGACGTCGAGCGTTTTGAGGATCGTCGCGCCGTCGTTGCTGACAGTGAGCTCGCCGGTGCCGGACTGGATCATCTTGTCCATTCCGCGCGGGCCGAGCGAGGTCCGCACACAGTCGGCGATGGACTTGGCTGCGAGTATGTTGCTCATCCGAACGTCATTTTCCTTCTCTTTCTCGTGTTTGCTCTCGTTGTTCATCATTGGGGAGTTATTTCGCAAATCTATCAAAATAATGAAAAGTGTAAATTCGGGACGAAATGAGAAGAACGAAGCGCATTCATCGTGGGAACTCCTATATTAGGCACAACCCAAAGCTGTAAAAAAGTCATTACCTTTGTCATCGACGACAACGAAGGCCGGAAAATTGTGCACCTCGATTTTCCACACAGCCTCCATTCCGAGCTCGGGAAAATCGAGGACTTCGACTTTCTTAATCGACTCCGTGGCGAGCACTGCGGCTGGACCGCCAATGCTCCCCAAATAGAACCCCTTATTCTCTTTACACGCCCTCGTCACCATGGCACTGCGGTTTCCCTTCGCCAACATGACAAAAGACCCGCCCGCCTTTTGGAACAGATCGACAAACTCGTCCATTCGCCCGGCCGTCGTGGGGCCGAAGGAGCCACTGGCGAGCCCCTTCGGGGTCTTTGCCGGTCCGGCGTAGTAGACGGCATGCTTTTTGAAGTACTCGGGAAGTCCCATGCCTTTTTCCAGCCGCTCCCTGATTTTCGCATGGGCGATGTCCCGCGCGACGATCATGTGTCCTGAGAGTGACAGCCGCGTGCGGATGGGGTACTTTGACAGCGTCGCGCGGATTTCACTCATGGGAAGCCCCAAATCGACCTGCACTGGGGGATCACGCAGCAGGTCCTTCTCTGTGACATCTGGAAGGTATTTTGATGGGTCGACCTCAAGCTTTTCCAGGAAAACGCCCTCGGGGGTAATCTTCCCGAGCGCCTGCCGGTCAGCCGAGCATGACACGCCGATCGCCACAGGGCACGATGCGCCATGGCGGGGAAGTCGAATAACTCGGACGTCGTGCGCGTAGTATTTTCCTCCAAACTGTGCCCCCATGCCGAGATTCTGGCAATATCCTAAAACCTGCTGTTCGACGTCAAGATCGCGGAAGGCCGAGCCGAAGGGCGTCCCTTTCGTGGGCAATGTGTCGTAATACCGGCAGCTTGCCATTTTGACTGTCTTCAGGCACTGCTCAGCGCTGAGCCCGCCGATGACAATGGCCACATGGTAGGGCGGGCAGGCCGATGTCCCAAACATCTTCACCTTCTCCTTGAGGAAGGCACTCAGTCTCGCGGGGTTGAGCAGCGCTTTGGTCTCCTGGAAGAGGAAAGTTTTATTCGCGCTTCCACCACCCTTCGCGACGAAGAGGAAGTGAAACTCGTTGCCTTTGGTCGCATAGAGGTCGATCTGGGCTGGAAGATTGGTTTTTGTATTTGCCTCCTCAAACATGTTCAGCGGCGCCATTTGAGAGTATCGGAGGTTGTTTTGCGTATAACAGTCGTAGACTCCCCTCGATATGTCCGCCTCGTCTGTTTCGTTGGTCCACACGTGCTGACCCTTGTATCCCGCGATGATGGCCGTGCCGGTGTCTTGGCAGCCGGGAAGCACCCGACCCGCGGCGATATTTGCGTTTTTGAGGAGCTGTAATGCGACATAGCGATCGTTCTCACTGGCTTCTGGGTCATCGAGTATTTTCCGCAACTGCGCGAGGTGGCCGGGACGGAGCAAGTGGGCAATGTCCCCAAAAGCAGCTGCGCTGAGCATTGTCAGGGCTTCCGGTTGGACTTTCAAGATTGATCGGTTTTCAATTTGGACAGTCTCGACGTAATTCGATGTGAGCAAACGATATGGAACGTCGGGTTTGCATTGGAACAGCGGTGAGAAGGCAAATGGGGCGACACCTTCGGTACTATAAAGCCTCAATGCTCGTCGGAACATATTTTGAATTTCGAAATTTCTGAAGGAAACGTAATGATTCTCATATCAGCGAGCGATCAGCGAGAACACCAAAGGGAAGAATTTTCACTCGGGCGATATCAGAAAATCAATTTCCTTTGTACAAATTTCCGATGTCTGCTTGATGAGATTTGGGGGCTTTGCGTCGTAGACGTGATCCAATAGTGTTCTGTCACACGGCTTCGGCAGTGACTCATGCCTCGAGATGAGCTTGCGGATGGTCTCGCGGGTTGTCTCTTGGAGGAGAGTGGTTTCCCCCGATTTCCACCATCCCTTCGACGTGATGAACCGCTCAAGCCTGGTGATTGGGTCAGGCAGGCAATCCTGCGGTACCTCCCGATATTGGGTCGAGTCATCGGATGTGCTGTGGTCGTCCTGTCGATAGGTCATTGCCTCGATGAGGACCGGCGTGTTGTTAGCTATGGACATCTCCCTAGCTTGACGTACCGCGATGAGCACTGCGAGCGCATCGTTGCCATCCACGCGGACAGAAGGAACGCCGTAAGCCCCGCCTCGACCTGCGACGCCATCTCCGGCGTATTGCGCAACGCAGGACGTCGATATGGCAAAGGCATTATTCCGGCAGAAGAAAACGGTGCGACATCGGAGGGTGGCGGACATATTGAGCGCCGCGTGGAAGTCTCCCTCTGATGCGGTTCCCTCCCCAAAGTAACACATGCAGACACTCTGACTGTCCGCCACGCGGAAGCCATACCCACAGCCGGCTGCCTGGGTGAGCTGCGTGCCGACGGGGGACGAGATTGTGTGGAAGTTGTGCAGCTTCGAGCCATAGTGAATGGGCATTTGTCGCCCGAGGGCGGAATCCTCAATCGACCCGACGCACTGGGCGATCATCTTGTCCATTGAATAGCCGCGGTAGAGTAAGGCCGCTGACTCTCGATATTGCCCGTAAATGGTATCCGTTGCCTGCAGACCGGCTGCCGACCCGACAATACTGGCGAGCTCGCCCTCGCTGCTGAGATAAAAGCTGACGCGGCCTTGCCGTTGGCAGTCATGAAGTATCTTGTCGATAACCGTTTGCCGTACCATCGTCTCGAGCATTTTTCTGGCAAGATCTTTGGTCAGAACTGCGTCGACGCTTGATGTGTGCTTTTGGCAGAGGGAGCCGTCGAAGGTGAGAACTTGATAAATGGGCAGTGAAGATGGCGTTTTTGTGAATTGCAGCTTGTGTGTTGTCACCGCTGACGGAGAGGCATACTTGAGATTCCATTGCTTCGAGAAGCGGAAGAGCTTTTCAGCGTCGGCTTTTTGAAGAAGCGTGGAGGATTTCCAAAGCATTGCTCTCAGCGCATTTCGAAAAATGAGGCAAAATGAATCAGCTTGAATAGTATTCTATCAACCCACTTCAACGAGAAAAAAAGACGAACCGATACAATCAGCGCACCTCATCGGAAGCCACCTGATATTCCGAAAAGATAAAATTTGGGTCAACCGAAAGCTCCTTCAAGCTTCCGTGGCGAAGATTAATAGTTTCCGAGGAACTCTTCAGCCAATGGTCCTCCTCAATTCCCTCACTCCCTTGCCTGTCTGCATACGGATATGCATCCTCGAGCAAATGCTTCTTCTCGAGAAAGTCCTCCAGCGATATGATCCGCCATTTACTCACCAGCCGGGCAAGAGTGTCCAGAATTTCCTTTTCCGTGGCGAACGGCAGCTGATGGCCAGTGCTTCCCTCCAAAAGCGAATCGCATGATCGCAATTCACACGAGTAGCCCTGTTGAATGAGGTAATCTCGTCGCTTGCAGGCGAACTGCTCCTCGTGGGTGGTGCAACTGACAAGCGAGTAGAAACTCACGACGCCCCCATCGGGCTTTGGCCGCAGGAGTCGACCAATACGCTGCATCTCCTGCCGTCGACTTCCGCCCTGAGAGCTGATCTGGATGAGCACCGTGGCGGCTGGGAGGTTAATACTCGTGTCCCCCACCCGACTGACGCAAATCACCCCACAGCTCTGGGAGTACTGAAACTCAAACAATATTCGCATCCGTTCCTCGTGGGGTGTGGTGCCAATGATCATCGGGCATTGGAGATACCCTTGTGTTATGCGAAGGGCGTGCAAGGAGTCCGAAAAGACCATGACTTTATCGCCCTTTTGCAAGTGATGCCTCGTCAAGCGGACGCACTCACAGACTTTCGTCGGGTTGGACGCGGCAAGCGCCAGTCGAAGGGCCATGGGGGTCTCTGGCCGGTAGTATTCGCGAAGAAACGCATCGTGCGTGCTGCAGGTGATATATCGGCAGACGACACGGGCGATGAAGTTACCTTGGAATAAATCCCACCAAGTCGCCTCAAACAGCTTTGGTCCGACAAGTGTTGTGAGCGACTTGACCTTATTATCCTCTCGCAGGAGCGTCGCAGTGAGCCCAAGGACGCACTTGGATGGAATCCGCTTGATGCATTTTTGAAAGGTGTTCGCTGGAAGGGAATGGACCTCATCGAACACCACAAGGCCCCACTGGCGGGCAGACACCCATGCCAGCGGGTCTCGGCTGCTTTTTCGATCGTCGCTGCGGTGGGCTGTGAGCATGGAGTATGTCGTGATGACCACACACGTTGATTCGTGAAATACATCCCTCGACTTGCTCGTGCACCGGTAGATAAGCTTGTCGATGAGAATGTTTTCGGCTGTTTGGGTGTACTCGATGAACTGCGCCCTCCACTGCTCGACTGACACTGCCGACGGGCAGACGACGATGGCAGGACGCCCGACGATGCAAATGGCGCCTATTCCGACAAGTGTTTTCCCTGCCCCACACGGGAGGATAATGAGTCCGCTCGTCGCGAATCTGCCCTGTGGAGCGAATCTCTCCCACGAGGCTCGCTGATAGGGACGGACGTCGAGAGACTGCCGGAGGCGGATCGGTATGTGACTTTCATGCGATTCCTCGGAAAACACATATTGCTCAGTCATCGAAAAGGAAAGCTCGTCGATAATATACGACTTGACCTCGATGCGCATATCGGCGGGAACGCGAATCACGCACGTGTGTGAGGCTGTCGACATGTCGGTCTGGGCACTGGGTTGAATCGAAATTCCGAACTTTTCAGCTATTTTTCGGTTCACTTCAGGCGGTGCGGTGCTTTCGAGCAGATATGCTTCCTGGGGGAGAGGGAGAGATCTATGGACCAGCAGGAACTTTCCGTAGCGCTGGTAGGTGAGGAACACAAATTTGAGCACCCGGAGTATGCACGTGCTGGAGAGGAAATGTTGGAAGGCGTCATCTATGCACGACACCAGCGAATCGATCTCTTCCAATGAGATTCGTGGCTGAAGTCTCCTCAATGCAGTGATAGAGTCAACCTTTGGGGGAACTTTTCTTGGTCCAACATCTGCTCCAGCAGTCCACTGGGAAATCACAAATTCCACGCAGCGGGAAACATACAGAATTTCAACCTGCGCTGAAAATGGGAAAACCCGCGGCAGATACGAACAGGCTGCATTCCATGCGGTGAGGAGTAATCCGAGCAATATTGCATTCGGCGCAGTGCAGCCAGTGGAAACCCCACCAAGCAGGCTATAGGGCGTGATAGAGTATGTATGCATCCATGTCTGCAGGCTCATCGGCTCGGCGATGGATCGGATAAAAGTCAATGTTGAAACGCCCACGAGTGAAGACCACCCCTGCCTGATTGCTTCACATGCGGGTCTGTCGTCGAACGCCGGGAGCTCAGCGTGGACTGTGCGGAGGAACGGTCGCTGAGGCCCTGGTGAGGTGTGCACGATGTGAACCAAAGGACACCCACTGTCCTCCGCATACGACATCCACATGACGACTTTGGGACATTCACATGTGTATCCTCAAAAAAACTCGAGTTCTTCAAAATATCCAATGAGAGGGCGAATGGCAATAAGGCATTTTCAGACGCGAAAGTGAAAATTTCGCCTTTTTACTCACACCCATCCCGAGCTCTTTTCCGTGCACAATACCGTCGATAGGCATCATGCTTATCGGTTTGGGCACTCTGAAGCTCACTTTTCAGCGCATTCCGCTGGTCTGTCTCTTTTTGGCTCCCAAACAACAACACCGATTGCCTCCATAGTCTGGCAAGAAAATCGTTCGACGGCCCAACTGGAAAGACGATTTCTCCGATCTGGTACGGATGCTCCGGGAAGACGCGTGGGATTTGATAGGTGAAGTACATGCGAATGAGCCATCGCAGAAGTCCAATGGCGCTGTGTAAGACAAGCACATTTCGCCGACTCCAATGTGCCTTGGGTTGGTTGGCAAGGCTCGTTCTGCCGAGAAAAGCCGCTATTTCATCTGCTTCGATATCACTCGATGAAGTGATTTTCTTCTGCAAGACTTGAAACGCGCGGAAAAAGAAGGCTTGGACGCTCGTCGATTCCCCTGGCTTGGACGCCAGGAATCCATCATCGGTGCCCGACGAACTACCCACAGACGGACCCGACTCGTGCCATTTTCTTAGGGTGGCATGTGCGGCGTGGATGAGAAGACATCGCACCCAGGACTGCTCGAATACGCCGTCGACGCACGCACTGTCGAGCCATAGAGGGAGACGGCTGCTATCCACAATACCCACATCGATCAGATTTTTCACTGTTTGCACGCGATTCGCATGATCGTTCGTCCAAAAGAAATAGACATGATCAAGCAGGCTGTTTGAGCCAGCCACCTCCCCGTCCGTCGAGGCCTCATGGCTCTCCCGCTCGATGGTCTGGCTATATTCCAGAAAAACCTCCCGAAATTTCCGCAAAAGCTGCTTCTGGTAGGATGGTGAAACTCGGCTGACCTTGAGAATACTATCCAACAGCTGGATGGGCAACGAATGCTCGACGAAACTTTCCTTCCGCTGGGCGTAAATTCCCCTGATAGTCGCAGCATCGGCATTCCGGATGAAACTGTCAAACACATTCGCTGCGACGATAGTCCCATTCGGCGGCTTCAGCGTCGGTATGAATGCGTGCAGGCACTGCGGCGTCGCGTCTCTCATGCGATGCGGATAGCTCAATTCCGCGAGATCTCTCAATAGTTCAAACAGAAACAGCTTTCGACCGGCGAGCATCCGCTCATCAACCGCCTCCGTCGCGTAATTATACCACGTTTTCCATGGAAAGAGAAAGCTTTGTGCGTTGATGAATGAAACAAGCATGAGCCGCAGGCGGTCAAGTATTTCGATATCCAACGTGTGTATCCGTGTGAAGGCGTCGGTCCAGAGGGCGAGCAGCGTCGAGGTGAAAACTTCACCAGACAGCGAATCCGGGCAGTTTGCGAGGTGGGTCAGCAGTTCAATCGTAAACAGAAGCCTCGATTTTCCGGGTGGTGACGATGGACCACCGGAGATTTCCCACGAGACGAGCACGGAATTCGGTAGCATCAGATAATCCTCAAGTATACAATAGACATTCAATGCAGCGCGCGACGCAGAGGAAACCTCAGTGGCTTCTGGTGAAGATGAATTACCTGGGAGGAAGCAGTCTTCGTTCACGTGGAGAACTGCGAGGGCGCATGACCGGGCATCTAGTCGATTAGCCCACAGAATGTGTTGCATATAGTTAAATCGGAGGGCGAGATGGACTGGCGCACAGAGATATTCAATTTCTTGTAGGCCCACGCCGTTTTCCCCACACATCCCCTTGAGAAATTGCATCAAACCCGTGTGGAGGAAAAAGTGCATGGATTGTGCCGGCGAAGTGATGTCGACGATTGGGGAAGGGCTGAATGGCACTTCTTCATTGATGAGCATTGGGCTGGAAGCCCTTTCATCGACGGATCCGTCACCGGATATGTCCTCCAAAATTATTTGACTGATATCTTCAACTGGCACCTGTTGGGATTTTTTCTTCTTATGCAGATACATGAGAGTGGACCCGAAAGAAGTGTCGTCCTGTACATTTCCGCCCACTACAGGAAAGGTCACGTCGAGGTAGTTTTCGACGCCGTCTGCAACTGCCACCACCCTCGAGGTTTCATCACGAAATACTGTCTTCAAAATGGAATGCTGTGGGTCTCGCCCGGTGAGCCATTCAAAGCTCGATAAGTCAACAAGTACCCTTTTCGATCGATTGAAATTGCAATTTGGGCTTTGGAGTATACTTTTGAGCGTTTGGACGATTGCCAGTGGCCATTCCTGGTTCAAGTGGGAAGCAAGACTGAGCGATCGCTGGAAGAGGAATGAATTGTCGCACGTGCGGATGTTTTCTCCAAGGGCTGTGCTGACAGCTTCACGGAGGGTGATCTCAGATTCCCCACAGGTGGGCATACGGGGGTCACTCAGCAGCTGGAGAAGGACCTTCCCCTTATTTGGTTGTTCCAGAAAGCATCGAATGAAATGTGCAGCAAACAGATATGGCTGACTTTTGTGTTTTTCGAGTGAATCTTTGAGACGTGCGAACACATCATCAGTGAGCTGATAGGTTACTTTTCCGTGAGAATGGAATAGCTCAGCCTTGACTGTCGCCAAAGTATAAAGCACAGCATCGGCGACTGGGGGGCTATTCAACGAGCTATACTTGAGTAGCTCATCTGTATGATTTTTCTCCATGATTTGACATAGTCCAAAAGACGAAAGAAAGATGGGAAAATACTTGACAAAATACAGTGAGAGAATTTGCCCTTCCGAGTCCAAAGCTTGGCTCACTCACCACTAAGGTGGTCTGCGAGCGAATGGGCCATAAGCATCACAGTGGAGGACAAACCAGCTGAAATCGGATGTGGAATCGCACTGGCGTCGCACACATAGCAATTTCTCGTGTTTTCCACCTGAAGCGCCGAATTGAGGACCGTCCCGAGGGCACACGTCCCCCCAAACTCGCCACAGCCCACTGCATGCTTGGAAATGGACTCGCTGGAGCTGTCTATTTCCGGTGGGCATTTCTGCATATCTCGGAGTGGCTTCTGCGAGCACAATGCTTGCGCACTTTTCGCTGCACGTGTGAGCGTTGAGACATCACTGCGATTGGCGAAATAATTCGGATCTACTTTGACTTCGACTTGACCCTTCTTATCCTCGGAATGTTGAAACACGAGTTCCCCACGCGATCTCGGCCGGAGAAGCCGAACATCGAGCGTAAACCCATGCTGAATATTCTTGCCTTGCGGGAGAATATACGGCCTGAGAAACATTCCATAGTCGGGAAAGTGTTCCGCCGCATCGCCTTCCGATGAGTTTCCGTAGATCCTTGGGCCCTCGAATGAGTTGCCTCCCCACCCACGCCCGAGCAACGACCACTCCAGCTCGATAAGCATTCGAACCACTGGGTGAAACATCGACGTGCTGCTCATCGAATTCATGGTGGGAAATGGCAACTGTAACTCTGCCTGGTCATATAGATTCTTTCCGACTTCGCTGAGTGGGATTTTGCATTGCACACCGAACAAGTCAAGCCACTGCGGCGACCCGATTCCACTGGCGAGTAGTATTCTCGGCGTCTCGAGGGCTCCTGCGCAGAGTATGGCACGGTCGCATGGGAGGTGATGTGTACAATTTTCAGAATCCGTATAGACGACTGACTTCACTGCGTTGTTGTCGTTGAACTCAATCGAGTTCACTGTCGTATTGCACTGAACATGAAGCAGTTGGCCGAAGAATTTGTGATTTTCCGTCGGGACGAGATACTCCGAGTACGTCGATATAACGCTGGCGGTCTGTGGATGGATCCGCTTCTTTGGTACGCATGCGATGCCCTTGGAGCTGCGGTCGAGGTGTCCTGCAGAACTGGTCTCGAAGTCCTCCGCCGTGCTGCTTCGCATGAAAGCAGCGGTGAAAGGGGAGAGGAATCTCTCCTCTTCATAGGCGATACATGGAATATCCTCGTCGCGCCTGTGTGACTCCGCTCCAAACGCTTCAAAGACGCGCTCGCAGTCTCCCAGCGAAGAAATTCGAGGAAACCAGCCGGTGAGTTCTTCCAGGGCAGGTCGAATAAAGCTGAGCTCTCCGCTTGCCGCACTGCGACCGCCGAGAATGTTACCCACTCGGTATGGAAGTCTGCGACTCCCGCAGCCTTTTTGTGGCACTGTCGAGTGAACAGTCGAAAGGTTCGAAGGACCTTCATTCTTGGGATTTTCGTTTCTCAGCAGCGTGCGATGCATTGGCATTTTCACTGACGACGACGAAAAAGCACTGGGACGCATCCCTTTCTCCAGGAGGTGAACTGGGGAGCCTTGACGAGCTATTCTGGCCGCAAGAATGCATCCAGCCGTCCCTCCACCAATAATGACGGTGCGTTGTCCGCGCATTGTGGGAAATTCAAAAATTGTATGTTGAACATCTTTCAGTCCACTGCCAAGCTGCTGTGTATATTGATCAAGAATCACACTAGGTTTCACTCACTCACATACATTCGGCGAAGTTGGGTGACAGTCGTGGGTATTCCAGTGACTGGGCACTTGCCTTCGGACTCAATATGTCTTCGGATGCAGGGGTAGCAAAACAATCGGCCGCTGGCGACATTCAGCGTCTGATTGGTAATCTTTCGGTCGCATAGCGGGCAGCGGTCTCGCAGGGTCGGCTTCAAGCTTTGTACCTCGGGAGGGGGTGGAATACTGAAGCTCTTCTCTCGGATGGGCAGAACTTCTGTCTCCGACCCGCTGCTTACGGAGGGCGATATCCCAAAATACCACTCACTTACCTTTGTAAGTATTGCAAGCAAGATGACGACGATACGCAGGCGGGCGTTGAGAACCTTTTTGGCGTATCTTTGCATGTCGCTGGTGCTCGCGTGGACAAGCATCAGGCTTTGCGCCCAGAGCCATGGAGAGATCGTTGAGACGCGCCTTTGGGTGTAGGCTATACTGAGCAAGAGACCTGAAAGGACAGAAATGGCATGAAAGTATGGTATGCATCGGTGGATGATCTTTCGCAGCTGCTGAATTCTCCCCTGCGAATCACCGTCGACTGGCATGCTTGTCTTGAATCCCATCAAGATCTTTCTCCAGACGGCCATCAACACGATTTCCACCATTGAAGATCGCTTTCTCCCCCAAGAAAGAGCCCCTGATGTCGATCGTTCCGTCAAAGGGTTTCCACTGTGGGGGCACCGTCGAAGGCCTAAGAAATGCTCTAAAAATGTCGCGTCATACACAGAGATATACGCAATGTCGAGCGTCCCCTTTAGTAGAATGTACAAATCCTCAGCCCTCTGCGGTACGTGGTGCAAAAAGGGAACTCGGTTGACCATCGCAACCAGGCAGTATCGAAAAATCGCCCCAAGGGAATCTTGCACTGTTTCCTTCGCGATAAGCTCGAAAAGCGCCGGAAGCGGGCTGTCTATATCCCTATACGGTATCCCCACCTCCATGACAAATTCGAAAAATTGACTCAAAATGACGCGTGAACTCCAAGGATGTCGATTTGTCACCACACAAAGCCAAAAACACACACTATACAGTATTGTTTCCTGAAAGCTTCGCTTCCTTTTCCTTTGCAGTCCGTGCAGCGTCCGCCACCCGTATGCGCTCCTCGAGAATCTCTTCTGAGAGAAAATGCGCACGGCCCACATCCTTCGGGAGGACAAAAATATCGAAAAACTTCTTGTTTGGTTCAAGCACCTCGAGAAGCGCACGAATGGCCAAATCGATGGCTGATTCTTCGTCCATATCGGCGTGGTAATGATTCTCAAGGTATTTTCGAACGACTGCCTCTCCTCTCCCAATGACACACGCATACCACTCTGTTGTCACACCGCCTGGCTCTGTAAGGAAAAGCCGGAGTGATTTGTCTGGGTCACATGCCGCGAGGATCGTCGAAACACCGAAAGGCCGCATGCCGCCTCGCTGTGTGTGTTTTTGCTGCGTTCTCGCAATGTAATCCGTGACTGAAGCGACAGACGGGGCTTCGTCATATGTGAGGCGATGATTTTGGCACTCAAGGCGGGCGGTATCGACGAGAACACGGGCATCGGCAAGCAAGCCTGCGAACGTTAGATAGATGTGCTCGTCGATCTGGGAGATCTTCTTCACTGCATGATCTGCTTGGAGCGTGGACATTGCCTTATTCTCAACTGCGAGAATAATGCAATTCTTCGCTCGAATGCCCAGCGTTGTGGTTCCTTTCTTCACTGCTTCACATGCATATTCGACCTGGAAGAGGTGGCCATCCGGTGAGAATACGGTCAGGGCACGATCATATCCTGACATCTTAGAATAAGAACACTCAAAATATATTTACCAAGCGAATCGCCACAGAAACCCAAAGCAACAAATGCGGACTTAGATTCATACCTCGATAAAGATCTGGAGAAATATGGTCACGAGGGAGATGAGTAAGAAATACCTGCAAATTACATAGAGAACGTCATCTTCCAGATAGTCCCGAGCGACCATGTCCATAGTATATTGAATGTGACTCGCCCCGCAGACCACAACGTTGAACGTCATTCCAAGAGATGCAAGTGTACCTATGGGGGAGCATAACAGTGGCACACCTGCGGATGGGAGAACGGAAGAGAAGTGTTGAACGATGGAGAGTGATTTTGGAGTCGCACAGAAACCCCTTTGTATGACTGCATTCGTGCGGGAACGTGGTGCTGCGACGGCAACTATCCTTTTCATGGCAGTACACTGCTTCATGTGATATTTTATACAAAGGAGGTATTTTTTGACTGATTATACAATCGAATGATTGGAATACAACACATCATTTGGAAATCCACTGGGTAACCCCAGGTAACTAGGCATACATTGACTTGTAAATGTGGTACAATGAAGTCCCTGTTGAATACGCCCCAGTCGGCATAGAAGGCGCGTCCGCTAACTCTTTGAAATCAAAAAGCTCATCAGTGTCCCTGCCGGTGCCATCCAGACTTGGCAGTGTCCCGGTGAACTCCACGTGGCCTTGCACGAGATTGTGGCCAGAATCCTGCGTCTTGTGATACGCGGACGCCACTGAACTAAAAGTGCTCACAATGGCTTCTTTCGAAACTGTATCAGTGATGTTCTTGACAATTCCAAGTATCTCGTCAATAAAAGGCGTCAGGGCAGTTTTCCGCTTCCCGACGTACAGGGCAAAATCCTCTGTAGTAAGTGGCCGCTGACGAGCGATTCGAGTTAAAGTCGAGTTTGACATAACTGCGTAGTAGCTCTCATCTATCTCACGACATTTCTTGTCTCTCCAAACGAAAAGCGCACGAACGATTGCGATCTGCTGCGCGTCCAGATCATTATAATGACGCATGAATGTTTCATCACACAGCTCCTCGGTTATCTTCGTCAGCTGATACATGGACAAGCAAAGTTGTCGTGACTCTTCCCACACTTTCTTCAAAAGACTACCATTACCTGTCTCTTCATCTGCCGTCTTCAACATATTTCGTATTTTGGTGTAGCAATACAGAAGGTAGTGCGTATCGCCGCGGGCATATTCGGTCATACCTTGGGTGAGGGGCCGCTTGCGCCAATCTGCGAGTTGGTAGGACTTATCAACTGTAATACCACACAATGACTTCAATAGATACGCAAGGCCCCTAGGCTGACGAAGCTGCTGAAGGGCAATTCCGGTGTCAAACATGTTGCAGACGTACAATCCGAAGTCTCGCTGGAGCCATTTAATATCCTCTGCTGCTCCATGAAAAACTTTGACTATGGTCGATGACAAAAAAACGCTCTTCAGAAGATACATACTATTCCTGAGTGAAATAGTGTCCACCAAGTAGTCGGTTGTAGACGTACTTATTTGCATCAAGCATGTCAGTCCAAGATACGAATGAAATTGATGATGTTCTAAATCAACTGCGACAACATCCTTTTTTTGAAGTTCCTCAATCATTTCCTTAAGCTGGATCAGTTCAGAAACATAAACGAGTGGTGTTTCGGCCAAACTTTTGAAAGGTATTTCCTCGCAATCTTCCAGATGTACAGGCGTTATAACCCAACTTTGGATATACTCGTAGTAGGGGTGAAGTCCAGCTGGACCAACTACTTCTGCATCATTGATATCCCTATGGAAAGGATGGAATACGCGCATCTCATTATTGGGTGCAGGATCAAGTACGGGACGCGCTACAGTGGAATTCTCGGAGAATTGTGATTCAAATTTCTCGTTTTCTACCCCATCAATTGCAGGCACTAGCTCACTCATTGCTTCAACGCATGAGTCAACCTGCCTCAGGCACTTTTCAATCTCCTGTGAAACCAAATTTGCCATGCCGAATAAGTCACCAGCTTGATGAAAGGTACCTATACGGCCTGAGTTTGTCTTAGACGAGTTCTGTAGAAGTTGAGCGACAGTATTCGATAGGTCATCGATGGGCTCCGAAAAGCCTTCAAATACAGAAGCATACTCGTAATCATCTCCATCTGGAATACCTTTGATAATTTCCTTCAGCTTGGAAAAGTCCCCAAGTACATCCTTTAAAACATCGTTAACCTTGCTCATAGTTTATTCACTAGACAAAAGACAAAGATAGAAGAGAAGTAGATATGATTTTTCATGCTACTTGTGTCTTTAATCACTTGGCCTCGCGACACGGTGTCATTACAAGATGCAGGAGTATACATGCATGCAAGACTATAATACTTTCCCCAACAGTCTTTAAAGAAAAACAACTATGCACGTATGGCATCCTAAGTGGATAAATTCTCCAGATTGTTTTAACTATCGATATAGTAAAAACGCATTGCTAACGAATTACTATTCTTTGGAGAAAAACGGGGAATTTAAAACAGTCTGTTGTTGACTTGTGTAGTTTTTCTGGGTCTCGTTATTACGATCCATATCGGACTTGGAGTACTGCGAAAACTTCTTGTCGTGGATTTTACCTAACACATCACTCATGCTCAGTGTATGAACTTTTAACCCTGATTCCTAAGGAAATTCTCAAGAACAAGACTATCGCTACAATAATTTGATCACTTGACTTGGGGTTATGTTTCGCTACCAATAATAAGATGATCTCCACAAAAACAGGGCTCAATAACCAGAGCAAGCGAATGGAAGCATTGTTTGCTCAAAACCCAGAATGCTTCGATTGCACTTCTTCTAATCCTAGGTGGGCATCCATCAACCACGGCGTGCTAATTTGTATTCGCTGCGCAGGCATTCATCGATCACTTGGCGTTCATGTTTCTCAAGTACGTTCATTAACCATGGATGTACTTGACCCTGCAAGCATTACGCTGCTTGAAAGAGTTGGAAATAGCCGCGGTCGACTCATCTTTGAAAATAAATTGCCCTCATCCTTCGTTAGACCCACTCCACTAACTTCTTCTGATACCCTTCAGAAAATCATTTGCACTAAATGGGAACAAAAAGCATTCGCAAGGGACAACTGGAGATCAATACTTGCAGGAAATGTATCGAACTTTGCTCAGCATATCCCCCATAAGATTTGTACTGAGAATAGCGCTAAAGTGCAATCATTGAACATGACCGAAGGCAAGGTCGATAACTTTATTGAGTTTCCTAAGGAAAGCACCAGAGACTCGTTTGATGTTCAGCACACAGAAGAATTATTTCAAAGTTCTCCCAAGAAGACAGAAATAATGATAGATTTAATAGCTGCTGCTTTTGATGCCCCATTAACATAGTCGATCCTTGGAGTAGTAAGCCGACATAGAAAATGTCGCCACACTCTTAACTGAAAACCCCCTTCTCCTGAAATATTTCATGTATAGTTGTTTTATCATTTATGGAAATACCACCAATATTTATTCCTTCTAAAGGTCGCTGGAAAAGAAAACGGACAACCTGGAGCTTACTGCTTCATGAAGGCATACCCTGTACTCTTGTAGTTGAGCCATTGGAGCTGCATGCTTACCAACAGGTAGTTGAGGAAAGTATGAGGATCTCTGATCAAGCATCTAAGATAGATGTTGTAGCTCTCCCTCTCGATGATCAAGGAATCTGCTACTCACGAAACCACATATTACTCACTCTTGCACCACCAAGCTCGTGGTTCTGGATGATCGATGACGATATCTATTCTTTCTCTGCTGTAAAAAGGTCCACCCGTGAGCAGGTCAATATCTCTATCAGTAAAGCTCTGCGGATTGCAAACCCAAGGGACGCGACCAATATTGATCCAAAGACCTGTATCATCGGTCTCGAGTATTCGCAGTTTATGCACCGATTGGTTCCGCGCGAAAAGTTCTACATGAAAAACAGTTACGCGAATATCTGTGTATGTATCAATCGTGGCCTGTTCCCCAAAACTAGCCTTGATATCCAATATCGATTTCCTGTTCGAGAAGACTACGACCTCTGCATGCAGATCATTGCTCACGGTGGGGTCGTCTTTCGTTACCAATGTGTGGGCTTTACTGCGCCTGGCATGGGGACTACTTTGGGTGGCATGACCGCGTTCTATGAGAATCAAAAAGACCTCATAAGACAGTGCAATTCAGTGATGATTGCTTTTTGGGGGGACAATATCTGTACAGAGATAGTCAAAGGGAAAACCGGTGGGAAAACACCTCGTGTGCGTTTTGACTTGAAGATACATTGGCAACGCCTCGGAAAAGTTGCACAACAATCTTTATCCACTGGAAGGAACTATATGGAAGTCATGAATCAGCTGAATGCAAAGGAGGCTCTAAGCTTATTAACGAGGCCCAGCAACTGCTCGAGCAGTTACTTGTATGTCTTCAACTTTCCCCAGTTGCTCAGTTGTACTTTTTCACTTAGCTATTTGTTCGATTTAGTACAAAGTACTACTGAAAGTAGGAATGCAGAAAACGAAATTATCTATGGGGATTCAAAAGATTAATGAGCCGTTGCCGTCCCCAATGAAACATGTTCAGGAAAGGGGAGTCACATTTCATCGCAATCTGAAAGCACGACATGTCCGCGGTGGCTTACCTGTATTGTCTGGAATACTCTGCGTATGCTACTATTTGTCGAAAAATGAGCCGTAAAATAAACAGGAAGTTAATAAAGTTGTCCCGTTTAAAATATTCGCTCATATCATTTCGTTATTTTCTCTTGTGTTTCTGGAAGCTTCGGTTTTAGTACACTTCACCACATGCCACCGAAAAAGAAGGAAGAGGTTCCAAAGACAGTCATACTGGGCCGCCCAGGAGCCAGCCTGAAAATGGGCGTCGTTGGTCTGCCAAACGTCGGAAAGTCATCGTTCTTCAACCTTTTGACGAAACAGAATGTTCCAGCCGAGAACTTCCCATTCTGCACCATCGATCCACATATGGCCAAGGTCGCGCTTCCAGATCCTCGGTACGATGAGCTGTGCGCTATTTTCAAGCCAAAGAGTGAAGTCCCTGCGATGCTACAAATCACCGATATCGCTGGCCTCGTCAAGGGAGCGGCCGAGGGGCAAGGTCTCGGAAATGCCTTTATGAGTCATATAAGCGCTGTGGATGGCATCTTCCACATGATTCGTGCCTTCGACGACGCGATGATCTCACACGTTGAGGGTGAAGTTGATCCGATCCGCGACCTCGAAATCATCTTCAACGAGCTTGTCAAAAAAGACCTCGAAACTGTCGAGACAACGATCAGCAAGGTTAAACCGATTGTCGCGCGGGGCATTGATAAGACACAAAATGCCAACTTGGATCACCTGCTCAAGGTAAAGCAAGTTCTCCTTGACGGGAAGCAAATTCGCTGTATGCAATGGACCTCAAAGGAAATCGAGTATCTCAATACGATCCAGCTGCTCACAGCGAAGCCGGCGAGCTTTCTCGTGAACCTGTCAGAGAAGGACCTCCTCCGCAAGAAGAATAAATATTTGCCGAAGATCAAGCAGTGGATCGATGAGCAGACAGGCGAAACAATGATTCCATTTTCCGTGGAGCTGGAGCAAAAGCTCTTCGATATGCCCGACGCAGAGGCCAAGGCGTTCTGTGCCGAAAACGCCTGCAAGTCGCTCCTCCCGAGGATAATCACCGAAGCGTACCACTGCATTAACCTGATGCACTTCTTCACCGCGGGCGAGGACGAGGTCAAGTGCTGGACGGTCCAGCGTGGGGTCAAAGCACCACAGGCGGCCGGGAGAATTCATACAGATATGGAAAATGGGTTCATTTGCGCCGAGGTCGTCCACTGGTGCGATTTTGAGAAAATCAAGGATCTGTCAGAGTGCAAAGAGACGGGGAAGCTCCGTCAGGAGGGGAAAACCTACGAAGTTCTCGATGGTGACATACTTCACTTCCGGTTCAACACTTCGAAAGGTAAAAAATGAATGTAATAGGGACTTTTGAAAAGCTTAGGTATGCGATGGCAAAGCGACACCAATTTAGCTTCAGTAAACTATTTTCCAATCTTCGAATATTTCCCATTGCATTTCCATGTATTCGGTGTGGCCTTGATGATTCCTCGATGCATCTTCTCCCCCACGAGAAAATTCCACACTGCCTTGCGCCCCGCTCCTCCCACCTCCGAGGATCGACTACGCCGGGCAAAACACGCGCTGCTAGCGTTTAACGTCATGATTACCCAAAAAATTCAACCAGACGTCTTCATGTACAACAATCTGATTCGGACGATGGGTGACGCCGGGCTCGAGTGGCAGGCGTATAAGTTCTTCGCCCGCATGTTGGAGCAAGGCGTGACACCGCTCCCGGAAACCTACGCCGCCTTGAAATTTGCGACACACCCGAGACGCGCGGCACTGCACGCGAACATATCGCAAAAGCTCGAGGAGACGTGGAAGTCGCTTCCTGTCGATATCGCCCATGAGCTTGAGCGGAATGAAGAGGCACAGCGACTGACGCTGGCGAATGACCTCGCGAAAATGCGGCACGGCGCCCTTATTCCATCCAGCGTTCTCACATTCGCCGATCGCTTTCAAGGGGATACTGCGCTCCCCGCCAGCGCGCTGGTGGAATCGACCACCCCGGAAGCAGCAGCCTCATCTACGCCAAGCGACTTGTCGACCGAATGCGCGAGAGAAGACCGCAACTCGACCTACGCAACGCTTCAAATTGACAGCCCGCCGCTCACATGGGAAACCTTCAAAGCCGCCCAAGCGGAAAATGCACAGCGGTCGGCTACCATGACGAAACCACAACGATCCAACGCGCTGTCGGCACTCGATGTTTTGCATGACGATGAATTGCGGATATTTTTGACAATTGCTCGGCAACTTCGCCATGGCAGTCGTGCGGACCTCCTCAATCGCATCGTTGACACCATTCCATACAACACTGTGATGTCAATGATTTCTCGCCGAATTGACTTTTTTCTGGATATGCGACGGCAGCTTCAAGGCGTCCTTGAGACCTGGCCTGGCGATGGGAGTGAACGTACCGAGCCCTCCCTTCAGACTGGTCTGGCGCTGCCTCTGACGAATGCTGCCCCTGTAGAACCAGCAGCCCAACCAGAGAAATCTGGAAAAAGCGCTCGCGTTTTGTATACGCCATGGGGATTTATCAAGGAGCCCATTTTCAAGGATCAGCCGCGAGGAATCGTGAACCGTGCCCGGACAACTTCCCTACCAACGGAGGACATACAGATGATTACCCAGGCTGCCCACTCGAATACCGTCGACAAGGTCCCACCGCGACTGCTCAGACAATTCGCCCGTCTTCACAATATCAAATGGAAGCGCCGTGGCACTGAGCTGTACGAAAACGTGCGCTTCCACGTTCTGAACATCATGGAAACGCCAAACCTTCCATGCGATAGTGAACCCGCACCGAGGAAGGGTGAAAATGCCGAAACCTCTCCGCTCGAGATGCTCCGTGCGATTACTCGCTTCAGCTCCGAAGTCAAAGCCGTGGATGACTCGGAGCTGAACTCGCACATCAAGAAGAGCATGGAACGACAGCGTGTGAAGCGCATTCAGCACGAGCTCCAGAGGAATAAGGAAAAGTCCCGCGAGAAAATTCCACTGCTTGTCAAGCATCGAATGAAACAAGCGGGTATTCAGCCGTTCGACGAGGCATTCAAGAAAAATGCACCGCTTGCAGATTCGGCAGCTGACAGGAAGCTTCCGTGGATTGATGAAACCGCTGAGGAAGACCTGTCGACGCCCATGGCATCGAGTCACTTCCGCACAGGGAGAGGCGCTCCCAGCTCGCCACAGCGAATGTCTCCGCATACAAATGAGTCTGGAGAGTTCCAAGAGACCACCTTCTGTCGCTTCAAGAGGTCAAGCGCACCGGCGTCGGCCAGCTCTGATGAGATACTCTCCCGACTGGAAGAGTCCAGAGAAAAGCTGATCGCGCTCAAGGAAAAGCGGAAACTCAACAAGGGCGAAGAAAGAAAACTTGGAAAGTATGGAATTCACCTGTATCGTCTCAAGCGAACGCAGCAGCGAACACAATTCCGCAAGGAAAATCCTCCACAGATGCGCAAGGCAAGAATTTCTATGGCGAAGAAGATATAATTTTTTGTCTCTGTCGACATCCAGAGGTTGACTCAAGCGTCACCGTGGCGTGTATTTTGCCCTCTATTCATACGTATATTTCCAGCATACGAATTTTCATGACTCTTCCCTAGGGACCGGTAAAACATGCGGCCACTCGCCAGAGCACTTCCAGTCGCCAGCCTGCCGCGAATACCATACACGCTGCCAAAGCAGGACAACTTCCAGCCAGAAAGCACTGGCGCGTTCCAAAAGGAGTGGCTCAGAGGGCTTCCAGCGTATCGAAAAATGGCAGAAAACGCGCGATATCTTCCATCACACGAAGACTTCTGGAAAGCATCCGCATCCCAGGCTGTCTCCATCATCGCCTCTCGGATGAATTACCACGATATGCTCCATAGCGCCGCCTTGGATGGAATCCTTCCCATCGAAGCACTCCTCCGGGCCCCGGGAGCACCGACGCCCGACTTGATCTATGAGGACATTATGCGATGGAAAACGTTTGATCGCATCCAGAAGCCGCCGGAGGAGCAGTTCGTCCTCGAGGCAAACGTACTACAGCAGTTACTCTCGCAGTGCGCACACGTCGTGATGGTCGACCCGGACTACTTTGCTAGCGCCGAGCTTTTCTTCCGGAAGATTGAGCAGCAGCAGAATGTTGGCTCGACTGCCTACAGCTGCTGGGCTTTGATGTGCGCCGCGAGCTCCCGGATTCCAATGGCCCTTGATGTGCTCGCCTTTATGGATACACAGGGCATGGCGTTCGACCAGCATGTCTTCGTCCTGTGTATGAATCCCGGCGCCTCAGATTTTCAGTCACGGATCCGTGGCGGTGAAAAATCGAATAAAGGCTTTGTCCGCCAATTGCGGCTTCTGAATCGTCTGGCTATCTCAGTCGAGCCCAAGCATGCTGCCTCTAGTCCGGCGATACACGCCTTCTTCGTCATGTACAATCTGACGCTCCATCACATTGGAAAATGGGAGCTTTTGAGACTCGTTGTGAACGATGAGCGATTCGATGTTCCTCTCAGAACACGACACTACGCGGCAGCCATGATTGATACTGAGGGTGCTCGCCGGTGTGGACCGCTCACTGTCCAGGCGTTGCTTATACTTTTTGCCAGGAATGGTGATTTTTCGACTTGTGTCCGGCTGCTGACGAGAATTCGGCAGAATGAGATGTTTGAGGAGCATCTATCAATGTGTCCGATTCTCGTCATCCGAAAAGAAACTATCCAAAAGGTCGAAAAATACTTGTACGCTGGTGGCACACAGGACCACTTCGACGATGCGCCACTGTCTCTCGATTTTGAGGAATTGGACGCATTCGATACTGCGCTTTCTGTGATTGATCACCACGTGGATCAGTCGACTGTTTTGCCAGAGCCTATTGCTGTGTCGAAGATACCCGCAGCACCCGACCGCGAAGTCGAACGTCTGTGGATTTCATTTCTCATCCGCATTCGTGAGAATGGGATACCTATGGGCGCACTCGCATGGCTTGTATCCGGCCTGCGCAAACACGGAAAACTCGATCAGCTCCCGGGTTGCATTTCCTCGAATAGCGATCAAGAAGAAGGGAAAAGCCTGTCTATTCGAAAGGAGGGTCGAATCCAGAAGACAGCCTCACATCATGCATCCAGGCAGAAATTTCTCAAACTGCTGCTCCCCGCAAAGCCCCTCAAACCATTGCGAGTACCACTGAAAAGGAAACATTCGCCGAAAAGGGCATCTCTGAGGAAAACAAATCGCTTGGAGGCAAGCCGAAAAGCGTCACAATCAAGCCCTGCCACTGCCCCTATTCTTCCACGAGTGAAGACTGAAGCAAAATTACCACATAGTCAGCCTCCAGGTGACGACGAAACGAAAGAAAATACGCCCAAAAGCACACCTGTGAATGGTCGCAACTATGTCGAAGAAATCCCAGCTGAGAACAATCCCTTCGAAAAAGACAAGGAACAGGATGAACTAATGCGTCGTGTCCAGAAGCGTCAAGAAACCCAAACGGACATTGACACTTCCCAAAATAAACAAGCGATAAATCAACTCTATCAGCGCGAGCAAGAACGAACGGAACGAATTGGGCGACTCGCCAAAGCATGGACTCTTTCATGAGAGATGCCCATTTGACACAAAATGATAATTTCTTGAAATGACATCCGTTTCGACCTCCCTTTTCCAACATTTCACTAAAGGTAGAAAATGGGCGAACCAGCCGGATCTTCGCAGCCCGAAAACGAAATGTACAAATTTTGGGAAGCCAGCGAGGACGTTCCACTTGGCTTACTCGGCAACCGCAATGAGATAAAATGGTCGACGCTTGCGCACAACGGCGTTCTCTTTCCGCCAGAGTACGAACCACACGGAATTCCGATTCTCTACGATGGCACGCCGTTCGCCATGACTGCCGAGGAAGAGGAGGTTGCCACAATGTTTGCAGTGATGCGAAAATTCGAGTATTACACCAATCGAGTTTTCCGCAAGAATTTCTTCCGCGAGTGGACAAACATTCTAAATAAGCGACCAGAAAACCCCATAAAGGACCTCAATAGGTGCAACTTTGACGCGATATACTCGCACTTTGAATCAAAGAGAGTTGAGCGACTCGCCAAAACACGCGAGGAGAAAAAGGCGGCCAAGGAGGAAAAGGACCGCCAAGAGCTTCCCTACAAATACTGCATCTGGGACGGCCGCAAGGAGCTCGTTGGAAACTTCCGTGTTGAGCCGCCCGGTCTGTTCCGTGGCCGTGGGCAGCATCCGCGAATGGGCTGCCTCAAGACGAGAATACGACCGGCAGATGTGATCATCAACTGTGGCCGTGACTCGGTCGTCCCGTCGCCCCCTGCTGGCCACCAGTGGAAGGACGTGGTGCACAACCAAAACGTCGTGTGGCTGGCGTGCTGGAGAGACCCCATATCGGGCACTATGAAAGCAGTGTTCCCGAGCGTTCTCAGCAGCGTTCGAGCCTGTGCGGATCAGGTCAAATACGAAAAGGCCCGCAGCCTGTCGGGAATGATCTCGTCCATCCGAGAGGCATACACGGCCGATTTTGGCTCGACAGATAAAGAAATACAGCAGCGGGCGGTCTGCATGTATTTCATCGACAAGCTCGCACTCCGAGTTGGCGGAGATAAGGAGCTCGACGCAGAGGCCGACACAGTGGGCTGTACTTCCCTGCGCGTGGAGCATATTAAGCTGCACCCCCCGCAGTCGATGGAGCTGGACTTCCTTGGCAAGGATTCGATCCGCTATGTCAATACCATACCAGTTCTCCCGCGGGTTTTCTCGCTGCTCTCCTCGTTCATCGAGGGGAAAGCGCCGACCGGAGACCTCTTTGACCGAATGAACCCGTCGAAAATCAACAAATATCTCAAGAGTTTCATGGATGGGCTGACCGCGAAGGTATTTCGGACGTTCAACGCGTCGCAATGCTTGGACGAGGAAGTCTGGGAGAACAACGTCTGTTCCGAGGAGATGAGTATCGCGGAGAAAGTTGCGTACTTTAACGCGGCCAATACGAAGGTTGCGGTGTTGTGCAATCACCAACGGACGACGGTGGAGGCAAACTTTGAGCAGAAAATGGCGTCTTTGGACGAGAAGGAGGAAAATTTGCGACAAGATGTTGAGCGCCTGGAAAGATACCAGACGCTCTGGAAAAAAGCCAGCACTGACGCGAAGAAGCGTGATATAATTAAACAATGGAACGCCGAGGAAGACAAAATCCAGCTCAACTGGCTCGCCAACTATGGGCTTCCTGCAGAGAAGGCGCAATATAAAAAGGAGGTCAAGCAGCGACTTGCCACCGTGCCGAGGCTTCCAACAGCAAAGAAAACGACTGCGCCAAAGAGCAAAGGGGCCGTCAAGAAGAAGTCGAAGTCGCCAAAGACCAGTCAGCGAAAAGCACCGCAGAAAAAGCACACTCGAGGAAAAGCAACCGCACAGATGAAAGCGGCGAAAGTCTCCAAACCAGCGACGCCTTCCTCCAATGCATCGAATAAGAAAACCGCCGTTGACTCCAAGAAGCCAGCGGGTAAAATCGTCGTGAAAAGAAAAACGCCGAAAACAAATAAGCCTACTCCCGCGAAAAAACGAACTTCCACAAGCCAAACTGGCCGCATTCAGATCAAGCGAAGAAAGCACGGCTAATCCCACATTGATTGCTCTTTTTTCCAGAATGGCGTTTCCCATTGTGGATATTTGCTCGACGCATTTGAGTCCTCGTATTTATACTTTTCATGGATACTCCGCACGATGGCGTCGGGTCGCCGGCGTCTCTCCTCCCGACAAGAGTTTTCCACGCACAAACGAAGAAGGGAGCAGTGGATGTGACCATCTCAGCTGACTACACTGTCGAGAAGCTCATCGGATCGGGCTCCTACGGTGTCGTCGTCGAGGTCCGACGAGTGGCCGACAACCAGCCGCTCGCGCTCAAGCAAATTGTGCTGCCGTCCTTTCTCGAACCCGAAGGATCGAAGCACTTGTCAGACTACGAAATCGTGGCCTGTCGAACCGTTCGGGAGATTCGCATCTTGCGGTTTCTCCAGCGAATCATTGCGGAGGCCGACGTGGACGTTCCATACTTTATTCACTTACACGATATTCTCCAGATGCCGAGTAGAGGCAGTGGACGCGTATCGCTCGTCGTGCAACTCCTCCAAAGCGACTTGCACGCCGTCCTGCGCAACCCCGCCCAGGAGCTGACGGAAGACCACGTGCAGTTCATGATGTACGATTTGCTCCGTGCGGTGTTTTTCCTGCACTCCGCCGGCATCGCCCACCGCGACATCAAGCCGCAGAACATTCTCGTGAACGAAAACTGCGACGCCGTGCTGTGCGACTTTGGCCTTGCACGGGAAATATCAGAGAGCGAAATGACAGTCTACGTCGAGACGAGGTGGTACCGCGCGCCCGAGCTCATCATGGGACTGACTGTCTACGATGAGAAGGTGGACATTTGGTCGCTCGGATGCGTGATGGCGGAAATGATGATGGACGTCCGCGCCAGGTTTCCGCTGTGGCGTGGGGCGAACGCGAAGGATCAGCTCGATAAAATTCTCTTCACGCTGGGAGTCCCGTCTGAGAAGTCGATGCAATCCCTCACTTCCTCCGCGGCCTTCGCCTACCTCTCGAAGATGCGGTCGCATGCGATGGTTCCGAAAAACTCTCAGCTGGCCACCAAACTCGCGCCCGGGACGAATCCGCAGGCCGTGGATTTGGTGAACAAAATGCTTTCTGTGTTACCCAAAGACAGAATCTCGGCGGCCGAGTGCCTTCGACATCCATTTTTTAGCGATATTCGAGATGAGCAGACTGAGCACCGGGCGATACAAGCGTATGACGACCAGGAGCTGGATTTTGTCTATGATCGGAATGTCAAGGCGAGGGATAAAGTCGAGAAGCTGGAGGAATTGCTCTACGCTGAGATGGCCTCGTTTCACCCAGAACTTGAAAAATTCAAAAAGAAATAAAGTGATGCAAATAGTCTCGCCGGCTGTGTATAATTCAGACGCGCCGATTCTCTCAATAAATCTCCTTCAGCTGTGCGACTCCCTTTTATATTTCAGTTGAGAATTTTCGAAAATGTGTGATGCGGTCTGAGAAATGCTGTGCGATGCTACTCCATTGATCACCCTGATTTTTCGACTGGCCATCGGTCCAGTTCACGCAGACGCCTCTGAGCTGGTCCGCAACGCCTTTGTTGACCATCGATGTGCCCTTCAACTCTTTGAGTGCTCCAATGAAGAATCGGACGAAAGCCAACCGCAGGTGTACCTCTTTCCCAAGTCAAGCATCAAAGGTATCGACCCAAGTGGTGCCCCCATGACTCGCTTTATGTGTGCCTACGGCAGATCGAACGGCAACTCCACGTCCCTGACAGAGGGGTTCACCTTCCGGAATTGGATGAAAATCGGCGAAAAGTACACCACCGCTGCAGAGGTCTTTCGCTGCTTCGCCCACGACGATCAGATCATACAGAGCCCTGCAAAGAAGGATCTGTGCGTTTTATACGGTGACACTCAAATACCTGTGACGTGTGAAACAATGAATGAAATGATTACCTTGAGTGAAACGGTCGAGAAGGCGCAGTGTGCCATCCGGGAGGCTGAAAGTGAGAAACTGAAGGAAACATCCATTTGTCACGCCGCGCCGAAAAGTCTCGCCGACCTCCCCCAAGTGCACGCGCTGGACACGCTGGAGTACAACCCGAATAGCGTCATCTACTTCGACTCGGGGAAGGATATCGCCCGTCGCGCCCCAAAGAACAAGTCCCCCTCCTACCCGCACGGGTGGTGCGAAACCATGCTGGGTGACCACGACAAGGACATCGCCAGGGTGTCGCTGAGCCGCTTGCCGTTTCTGACGTGTCCGTGCAGCCGCAAGGGCGGCGTGTCGTTCCTGGAGGACTACGTCCAGCTGGGCCACAAGTTCACACACCAGGAATGGTCCAAAGGGAAGCGAATCCGCAAGAAGCACGTCGCCGGCCACCCTGGATACGACCACTCGCTGCCATACAGCTGCGACCAAATCTGTGCCCCACATTTTGGGTTCACCAAAAAGGAAATTCAAACGTTTCCCGATCGGCAGGCGTTGCTTGATGCGATTCAGAAGCGCCACGAGTTTTTCGACCGGCATGAGAATGATCCCACCAAAACGTGTTTTATTCCCAAAGGCGCGCGGAAAAAGGTCGGATGTCGGTGTGCGATTCGGAATAAACAGCGAACACCCGTGAAGGGAACGTCTCGGAGTTATATCTCCGTGAACCCAAAATCGTCGAGTGACTTGAATTCGCCCAATATGGTGTCTGCGAGCGCCCCGATGGTCTCGTCGAGCTTTGCCATGGGCGACACGAAAATGTCCCATCCAGATGCTCTTCCCGGCGCGCGGCGGCTGCGGAAGGTCGAGGAACTGGCCGCGAGAGAGGTGATCGAGGAGGAGGATGTCGACGAGGGGGCCGAATCGTGGTTTCCGCTCTTCCTCAGCTGGTCCTACTCGGCCGCCTGTGGCTCCGGAAGCACAAGCGCGCTCTGTGAATGGTGGGACTTTTTACAGTGTATCACAGAAAGCACCGCACTGGCGCTCAGTACGATCTGCGACGCCCTCCGATGGACACTCTAGAGGTGGTCGAATGATATATGGAAATTGTTTGCGTCGCGTGTATAAAGTCTCAAGGGCTTTCCTCCAACTGTAACACGCCTTTATTCCATTTGAGATATTTGAATGATCGTCCAGCACTATTCTGGAACAACTCGGCTTCTGTCGAGTCTTTTGCTGGCGCAAAAGAGACTCAAACGAAGCTCCCCCGATCGGTCGGCCAAGGCATCAGATGGAGACAGTCAGCGTTCGCCTTCGATGCACCAGCCATTTTTCACGCCGTACTACACCCTCCCTGGAGTCCCCGCACACTCGAAGAACACTCCCTGCAGCGCCCAGTCTGCGAACATAGAAATCCCCCAAAAGACCCACACGGACAACCACATACTCGGCTATCAGATGACTGATCGTGATACCGGCACAGTCCTCTACGGTGAGTCGTGCACTGGCAAGACGAGAGGCATCCGGCTCCTCCACCCGATTTCCAGCGCTGTGTGGGCATATTTCACGGTGTGGCGAAGTCCCAAGCGTGTACTCTTCCAGCTCATCCTCTTCTGGCTTCGGGTCTCGATGGGCATCTTTGTGCTCAAATACGTATACAATCGTCTGTTCGGCTCGGAAAAGGTCGAGCTTGTGAGCGAAGGGCAGGGGATGCGCTTTCTCAATGACCCATGCAAGGATGTTGATGGGATTTACGTTCGCCGAGTTGAGAACGAGGCTCGTGTGATACTGCCGGCTGACGCCACACGGACGCAGGACGGCGAAGCGAATCATCACTTTCGCTTTCACATATCGAACCTTTTGAAATTCGAAAAAGGTCTGCTGCACTTGCCCGATGCGGAAGATCCGGTGCCACGGGCAGTATTTTCGGCAGACAATGCCGCTGCGGACATCTCGGCGCCGGACGACCGTTCAGACCTCAATGGACAAGACACCCCATCGCCACGGCCAGTATATTATTCCTATGAAGTGACTTTCCCATGGGTGCCTATTCTCCTCCTGGGCCTCGTTCCCCTCTTCTCCGTCATCCAATCAAAGTTTCGCTTCCTCCGATGGAGCGCTCTCCAAAAGGGCTTCCCGTTCGGCAAGGATCCGGCCGAGGCAAACTTCTCCATACTGAGTGAAAAAATCCACACAAAATTCAAAGATATTGCTGGCATGGCCGAGCCGAAGCAAGAGGTCATGGAGGTCGTTGACTTTCTCCTCCACCCGACAAAATACCACCGAATGGGCGCGAGTGTGCCGAAAGGAATCATGCTCTCGGGCGACCCTGGCGTTGGAAAAACACTCCTCGCGAAGGCAGTCGCAGGTGAAGCACGTGTCAACTTCATCGCGTGCACTGGGAGTGAATTCGTGGAAATCTTCGTTGGCGTTGGGGCGTCGCGAGTTCGTGAGCTTTTCGCCACCGCACGGAAATCCGCCCCCTGCGTGGTTTTCATCGACGAGATCGACGCCTTCGCCAGAAGCCGGAAGATGGGCGAAAAGTCAACCGGCGGGTCGCAGGGAGAGGGTGACAACACCGTCAATGCCCTGCTCAGCGAGCTCGATGGATTTCACCCCACCCTCGGCGTCGTTGTCATCGCTGGCACAAATCGCCTGGATGTCATCGACGAGGCATTGCTGCGCCCCGGTCGGTTCGACAGGAAAATCCACGTTGACCTTCCAAGCTACCACGACCGTGTAAAAATATTCCAGCTGCATCTCGCACCGCTCAAGCTGGCACACTCATCGCAAGACGGAATCGAGTCACTCGCCAATCAGCTCGCCGCTCGAACGCCCGGGAACTCCGGCGCGGACATCAAAAGCATCTGCAATGAGTCGGCTATCATCGCTGCACGTGGCGGAAAGACAGTCGTCGACATGGAATCCATCTCCAAAGGCCTCGATCGCGTGCAAATCGGCCTCAAGCGGGAAAGCAAGGTGCTGACGCCAGAGGAACGCGAGCGGGCGGCGTACCACGAGGCTGGCCATGCGGTGGTCAACTGGCACCTGGCGTACGCCGATCCGATATGCCACCTGTCGATTGTCCAATACACCGGGAAGAAAATGAGTCACAACCAGAAACTGCCAAGCGACAAGTTCATTTACCTCCAAGTCGAGCTCGATGACAGGCTGTGTGACATGTTCGGCGGTGCTGTGGCGGAGGACCTGTTTCTGAAGGAATGCACGTCGAGTGCGGCTGAGGACGCCCATCGAGCGACGAGCTTTGCGTATAATTACGTGACAAAGTATGGTTTATGCCCGCAATCCACTGGACACTTCAGCTTCCCTGACTCGGAAGGCGGCGTGACGATCCAGAAGCCGTACGGCTCTGCGTTGGAGAAGAAGATCGATGAGACTGTCAAACTGGTCATCACAAAGTGTAAGGATCGTGCGAGAGAAATATTGAAGGCGAATGAGCACGCTGTCCTCGCTGTGTACGGGCTGCTCAAAAAGTATGAAACGGTCTCCGCGGTTGATTTGACCAACTTGCTTGGGCCGAGAAAGGTCATATCACAGGAGTTTTCGACATATCTTGGATCGAGCTGAGGAATTTCTGTAAAGACTTGAAAGACATAAGTTCGTGACTGCGTGATATGTACTATTCCTGTTTTCGGCGCTTCGTATTGTAAAGGTTCAAAATATTCCACAGTGGTGAATTCGTCGGGGAGGGCGGAGATACCTCGCAAGCCCACTGGGGTCACTCGCGCATGGTTCGATGGGTGCTTCGATTTGATGCATTATGGCCATATCAACGCCCTTCGACAGGCCAAATCGATGTGTGATGAGCTCATTGTGGGAATTCATTCGAGTGCCGAAATACGCATTCACAAAACTCATCTGCCAATTATGGGAGATGATGAAAGATACACGCTTGTGCGTGCATGCCGATGGGTAGATTACGTCGTCGAGGACGCCCCATATACGACGTCACTACGGATGATGGAATTGTATGATATTGACTTTGCTGTTCACGGCGATGATTTGACAACGACGGAAACTGGAGAGAATAGCTACCAGGCCATTATTGACAACCATCAGATGCGATATTTTACCCGCACGCCTGGCGTGAGCTCAAGTGAAATCGTTCAATGGATTCTCACTGGGAGACCGACAATCGATGATGGACCGGCACGGAAGGTTTTGAAAATGTGCGAAAACCCACTTCGACCCTGTCAGTCGTCGAAAGGAAAGGTTGTCGGTCTGATTGACGGCGCATGGGATGTGCTAACGGCTGCCGATGTTCGGCTGCTCGCGGCTGCCAAATCGATGGTTGATATACTGATCATCGGCGTAAAGACGGACGAACGGCCAAACGCAGTTTTGTCATTGGCGGAACGATGTGTCGTTCTAGCTGGGTGCAAGTATGTCGATCGGATTGTTGATGCCAGCTCCCAGCCGTCTGGAATTGATGTGCTTTTCAGCGCAGGGGAAGCAAACAGAGTCAATGGGCTGGCCGTGACGTGGGTGATCCACATCGGAGAAAATCTCCTTGACAATCAAGAACATCTCATTCGGGAAATACATCAATCAAGGGATTTGTATGCATAAATTTTCTTCTTCCTCTTTGCAGCTTATCTCAACCACTCAACTTTTCTGCCTTTTACTTCTTTTACCCACAGTACTCGTGTTTCCATGGATGCACCCACCGACGAGACCACTGACACTGTCCATGAGCGGGTTTTCGGCAGATACGCCTTCCAGGAGCTTATCGACTTGCCCATAGCAGAGCATTGCATCCACTCTTACGAAGCGCCACCCTTCATGAAGCGGAAAGCCGGCCGTCGAGCCGATGAAACCGACCTGGACGCTTATGAAACCGATGAGGAATACCTGAACAATCTTCGGCAGAGCCACTTTGTAAATAGCCTTGACCACATCCGAACCGATGGAGATGCGGAAATACAAGAGATGGTCGAACAGATGATGAAGCGCTTGCATGGCACGGAATGAGTGCATCTTGTTTCGGAAAGCCTTCCGTGCAAAAACCTTTTGTATCAATTGATTGTGTATTGATAGGGATTTTTCCAGTACGTCGCAGAATGATCCATCCGTGAGGGAAATTGAGGCGACACTGGCAATGTGTACTTTCAATACAGTGATGAAAGAAATCTCAGGAATTTCACTGGATACGCTTTCTGTGCGTGAGGCGAGCGGACTACACGATCGCATCGTGAGAATGGGAAAACTCGATACATTGCAGGAGATTCACACGGCGATACGAGCTTTGGGGGGAGTGGTGCAAAGTCTCCGTGCGAAGCTCGTGAAAAGTGACTTTCAACAAGGGAAAATGAGAGTGAATGAAAAAATCCAATCTGTCCTCGACATCATCTACCACACGACAGTCGAGATAGGCCACGGATGCCGTCGGAATACCTCTCACTCCCCGAAAGTGGCTTCTGAAAGCTACTCCCAAATAATCCATGCCCTTCTCGGTTTGCTGAAAGAATTGGGTGCGCTCTGTGAACGTCGGCCAATTCATTTCGAAGTCATCCACTGTGGGAAAGATGCCTCGGAAGGGCACGCTGATCAGACTGCCACTGGGCGGTCCCCACATCACACAGTCGGCGAGATTGTCAGCCTTTTGCTGAGCGCACTCGATGGTCTCCTCCAACTGCCCCTCAAGATAGAGACACTGTTCTGGCAGGAAGCTGCTGTTAATGTATGCTTCCTATCTGGAATCACCGAGCGGAAGGATGATTTTGCCCACAGGCCGTATAATATCGTCGAAAGAGGCATCGACATTCTTCACCGACTCGGGAAAATCGACGCGCACATTATTCAACATGCAGCGATTCGCGGGCTCTGCGATATCATTCGTCAGCCAGCGGCGCCCGTGGGTGTGAAGCTCCGTGCGTGCGAAGTCGTGCTGGTCCGAAAAAAGTGGGCTCGAAATGCTGATCGCCACGAAGTCGCGCGAATGCTCTTCACAATGCTTCCACCGCAGGCAAAAACATTTGTGGAGACAATCGATCGACTGACAAAGCACGCCAGCCCGGAAGAAGTGCCAACAATAGTTTTCAATCACGCTTACGGGAATTTCGCTCAGTTATACCCCGAAGGTGAGGAGATATTGAATGCTCCAGTGAGATGGTGGTGCTTCCATGCGGAAAAACACCAACGGGAGATTGCAACTTTTACCAGCGAATTCCTCTCAATCTGTTCCGTCAATCGAGTCGTCGAAATTCCATATGGGATAATTCAGTCAATCCGAATAGCGAAAGGCGCCCTGTCGTTCAAGCTATTAGACTCCCCCAGAGCGTATTTCAGAGGTGAGATGCCCTCGAATGCAGCGCGCACAAGCGATGACCCACTCCTGTTGACCCCTTCATACTCGTGTGATGACGCATTCACTGTTCACCTCGAAGACAATGCCATCGATCGCATGAAGCGTTCCAATTTTAAAAATTGGGTGCAAGACGAGCAAAAAAGACAATGCAAACTGAAAAATGAGTATGCAGAGACTGCGTGTGTGATATATGACGTCACTCGGGAGGAGAGACACGTTGAGCCGACGCCGAGTGCTCACGTTGGGATCGCCTCGGAATCTCAAAGGGCGCAGCGCTTTGCTCACGGAAATGCCAGAATAAGCAATTCGCCGCTGGATGACCTGTTTGACGTCGAGCATTTTATCGCGTCGTACAGCATGGACTCGCCCGCTGAGTCAAGCTACGTCGACGTCATGCAGGCTCTGAGTACAATGCGTCAGTCGGCTGGAAGTGTCGAAAGTACGCCGCCCATAGTCAACAGCACTTCCTTGCCGAGCCCACAAAAAACGCCAAGTCAGAACGTTCCCAAATCATCGGTCACTCAACAAGCACACATGTTGGCTTCCGAAACGACTGAGAAGCCAATCCAGGCGCCAAACAATGGAATACAATTTCCGTACATCCAGATTCCGAATGGGCCACGTGACACTCGCCCAGAAACCATCGAGGGCCATTCAAAAATGCAATATCTTTTGGAGCAAATGCACTCCACACTCGCCGAGGAAGTTCGAGCAAAAAAGGTCGAAGGCGACCGCATCGTCGATGAAACTCTTCACAGCATATCTGCCCAGACGACGGCAGTGAGAAAAAAGCTAGAATCTCGCCGCCTGTCGATGGAAACCGAGCTGGACCGCGACATTAAGCAGATGAAGGAACGGAATGCCTCGCTGCGCTCTCGGATGAGTCTGGCCATCGGCAAACTCAACTCGGAGATCGCCGACATTGAGGGTCGGTCGAGGAAGCTGGACGGGTCGATTGCCCATTCCCACACAGAGTACAGTCGAAGCTTGGAGTCGATGAAGGAACTCGAGGAAAGGAAAATGGCTGCGCTCGATGCGGACGTCAGCCAAAGTATGCAAGTTTTTCGAGCAAAAATCGATGCATTTCTCGATGCGAATGATCCATTTACTGTCATGACGACCTTTTTGGCCAGAAAGCAGCGTCGGCTGGAGTAGGCTATCGTGTGAAGCCAGTGTGATAATCATCTCCCCCGTATTCTCATCACAGTCTCACTTTGACATTTGAATAAACTTTCCCTCCGCTTCCAATGATTTGACTGGATGTTCATCTCTATATGCCTCTATGCGATACTCGCCCAGAGCGCTGACAAGCTGACGCACAGCGACGACCATTTCGTCTGTATTTGCAGATGCTGCTACCTCGGCGAATGCGAGCCAGTTTTGACCTTCTCTGTGGAAAATCAAGCAGACTGTGAAAAGCGAGATTGTATGGAGCGACTTCATCCGCAAATTGAGGCCGCTCGAGGGGACGCAGTGCGCGTTTTGGGTGCTGGGCTAAACAGTACGTCCTATCAGAGGTGCCCGGTCGACACACATGCGCGTGCTGGAAGTTTGACATCGACGGAGATTTGCATCGTCATTAACCTTCTGGAGAGAGAAACGTGCATTGGCCACGACAGGTGCAAAAGCACGACGACCATAGAGGCTTTTTGCGTCAACAACCACTGGATCTTCGGGAAAATGTCGGTTTTTATGTTAATGTTTTGCCTGTCTGCACTGCTTTGCTTTCAAGGATTGCAGCTTGTTCTTCCAATGGCCAGACAGGTGCTCCGGTGGTTACGGACATTCGAACGTTGAATTTGGAGAGAGAAACTACTTCAACTGATCTTGACAAACGTATAAAACGTATTCTTCTTCTCGGCTTTCTTCTACTCCCAATGGATTTTCCCTTCTTTTGGGACGAAAACGTCGAGCAGGGAGATATCAACGCCCTGTTGGACGAAGCAACTCGCCCCGAAAGCGCCCCGGAAAATGACGCTTCCCTTTCCGTCAAGGCCGAAAGCACGCTGGCCGACTCGACGGAATCGAGAAACCCCGAGACCCAGCCCGTCCTTGAGGACTCGCCGAATCACCGAGCGAAAAGAGCCCGTAGCGGTCTCAAGGAGACAAAACTATCCAGCGATGAAGACCATATCAAAATTGCACGGGACATTCAGCGCTCCCAGAAGAAACCGGTCTACGGCGGCTATTTCAAAATCGAGCAGTTGGAGAAAAGCTTCTCCATTCACGATTATCTGCCAAACTGCCAGGTGAACGAAATCGTCCCACTGCCTTACAATGTGATCGCCATCGCAAAGGTTCCCATCGACGGGCCCTTGGACTTGCCCACCCTCTATGCTCGCTGTAGGTGCGTTGAGCTCGCACTGACCAGTCCCCCCGGACTTCGCATGACCATCACTGAGCCTCGGGCGATGACTGCATTCATCAACGGAAATAAAACCATCCGACTCGTCGGCCCCCCGTCGGTTCTCGCTGCGAAGCTGGCGATGCAGCGAGTCATGAAAATCATCCGCGAGGTGTTCAACATGCGATTCACCGATTTTCCCTTCTCTTGCTGCAATATTCTCGCAAACTTTGACTACGGGACTCCAGTGCGGATTTCAGAATTCGCCAAAGCCTATCCAAACGCGTGTTATTATGAGCCCCTCCTCTTTTGTGGGGTCGTCGTGAGTTTCGACAATGGCGTCCGCGCGCTCGTCTTTGTGTCTGGCAAATGCAGCTTGAGCGGTGCGAGATCCAACCGTGATCTGATACTGGCGTATCAGACACTCACGCGGAAGGTTGCACCGTTCTTTCGGGAGGTGAATTGAATGGGTCGCTGTGTAGGATGGAATACTGTCGTGATGGGTTTTAGGGATTCATATGGTCAGCGCATAAGCTATTTCGTACTCCTTCGACTTTCAAACCGTTGATAGAAAATGACCCAATCAACACTTCGCGCCGCCACTCGCCTGACAGCCGACATATGTATTGTTGGACATGGCCTGCCGGGTTTTGTCCTCTTCACCGCCCTCCGTCAAAACCCACAAACCAAACATATGAAAATCGCACTGCTGGACAAGGACCCTTTGCCTGCGAATGGGTCGGAAGATGCTTCTCGGAGATGCGTCGCCGAGCTGCGCACTGTCTCACTGACCCAGACGTCTACTCGGATTCTCAACCGCTTGGCGCTGGGATCGCCACCGAGCCTGCCCCTCCCGTCGTCTGAAAGCTTTGTGGATTCCTGCAATAGCCATCGGTTTCGCCAGATGACCGTTCGGGACATGAAGGCCAATGTGTTCACCATTCCCACCACTGGATGTATAACTGGGCTGCATACCCTGTGGATGAGTGCCTGGAGGGCCTCTCATGCCCTGGAAGAGGCCACTGACAACCATCAGGTTCTCTGCGGGAGCATTGAAGGCCTCGAAACGAGCACTGACAGTGGAAACACTGTTGTCCAGGTGAAGTCAAGTGAACTTGGTTGCTCCACATATGCTATCGAGACGAAACTCCTGGTCGGCTCGGATGGAGCGAAAAGTACAGTTCGCCAATCAGTGAACACCCGATGTCTCTCCATGGACTACCGCCAAAGGGCATTTGTTTTCTGTGTTCGGGTCGAGGACGGGAGTGTTGGGTGTGGGACGCACCATCAGGCGACGTGCTATCAGAACTTCCTCGACGACGGCTCGATTGTGGCATTTCTGCCGACGGGCAAGTCATCCGGCAATATCGTGCTGTCTGCATCGAGCGCCCTTGGGGAAAGAATTACAACGATCATCGCTGGTCAAGCGAAATCGATGACAGAATCAACGCAAACTTCACTTCTCCATCTGCTCAATAGTGTTCTCCACCAGCGCGCTCCGGATGACATTCCGAGGCTCGTGGGGATTCTGGCGGATTCGACTCCTCGGCTCAATGGACTCCAAGTCGCGTCATTTCCCTTAGCTTTGAACGTCGCGCTTCGGCCGTTCTCCACCGGTAGCGTTCTCATCGGCGACGCCGCACGAACTATTCATCCACTCGCCGGACAAGGGCTGAACCTTGGCATTGCCGATAGTGCGGTGCTGTTTGACTGCATCCTCGAGGTTGTTCAGCGGGGAGGCTCGCTGTCGACGGAGGTTGGAGGCCTGTATGGGCGTCGAATGCGGAAGCACACTTGGCCGATGATAGCTTCGACTGAGATTGTCAGCGGTGCCTTTTCGAGTCAAAACTACTGGATAAACGCCATGCGCAAGTATGGGTGCGCGCTCGTGAATGATTCGCGGATGCTCCAGCAGGTATTGTCGGATTTTGCGTCTGGTCAATACATCTCAGCTTCACTGGCACAATGATGTGGAAATGGAGGATTCTTCAATTTTGACGGAAATGACCAAAAAGTGATTTTTCTTCGATTAGTCGGCAGTTCTGAAAACCAGGTTTTGTCCGACTTCTCCAATAGACCCCTTTGTGTACATTTTTGAAATCTCCGCTATCTAAAAGTACCCCTCTGTGTCCATTTCCACAATTTTTACTCAACTGACTACCACCAATGCATCCAAATCAACCCAAAGACTGGCGCCACCAGCCCATTCAAACTTTCATTCGAGTACGGAGAAATGAGAATCCGTCTTCACTGACACCCTGTGTGCGCCTTGATAACAATACGCCTCAACCCGTCCTCAAAGTCCACGTCGGTGAAAAATCGCACGCCTTTCCCGAGTTCACCCGTGTGTTCACCGACACGTCCACAACGTCAATGATCCACGATGCAGTGACATCACCAATGGTGCGGGATTTCATGCACGGGGAAAATTGCACAATTATGGCTTACGGCCAAACTGGAAGTGGCAAAACGTTCACAATGTTCGGTGCATTGGGCGGGGAAGCGAAGCCTGGGAAAGGCAGCCGCAGGACACGAGATGACGTCTCCTCGGCAGGTTTGCTTCCGCTGTGTATCGAGGAAATTTTCACGGAAATCAAGACACAGCAATTGACCCCCGATAAGGTATTTGCAGTGACCATGTCGATTGTGGAGATATACAATGAACGAGTCAGAGATTTGCTTTTTGACGAGCCACATTCTCCAAGCACCCAAGACGATGCCGCACACTCGCCGTCCTCCCCCGGAACATTCACTTGCAAGGAAAATGTCCAAGCATTCATCTCACAAAACTTGCAGATTTACGCCGAAAAGGCTCACTCCACCAAATCGCACAGTGGAAGCTACGTCAAAGGGTGTCGGGAAATCGCAGTCCACGACGCACTCGAGGCGATCACGTTGGTCAATAAAGCGCAGAGTCTACGATCGAAGGCCGCGACTGTCACGAACGAACAAAGCTCGCGTGGGCATTGTGTTGCCTGGTTTCAACTCACCCGCCAAAATAGGAGCAGCTTGACCCAACGACAAAGCACCTTTCACTTTGTCGATCTTGCCGGGTCTGAAAAGTTCGATCTGACGCAAAGCAAGTCGGAAATACTTTTCGAGACCAAAAACATCAACAAATCGCTGTCGTGTCTGACCGCCGTGATAATTGCACTTTCAGACCACTCGAAGCGATCGCCGGGGGAGCAGACGTGTGTTCCATATCGTAACTCGAAGCTGACTCGGTTGCTGAAGGACAGCTTCGGCGGGAACTCGAAAACAGCAATCGTCCTATGCTGCTCAAACGCGGAGAGCCATGCTAGGGAAACACTGTCGACGCTTCGGTTCGGTGCGCTGACGAGACGAGTCGTCAACCGGACGACCACGAATGAGACACTGACGCTCACCCAAACTGTCGAGAAAATTCGGTTGCTTGAGAAGGAAATCGATGTGCTGCGCTCGAACCGAGGGGACCGCCAGCCATCACCCAATCCAGAACAAATCGAACCAATTCAAACGCCCAGGATCAATCCGGCGTGCTGCACAGTAAATTCGACGAGCACTGTACGCAGCCCAACGATGCATCACATTGCGTACTTCACATGCCCGCCGCTGGCTATCCCCCTCTCAACGCAGACGATTATTCAATCGGAGGATTCCCCAACAGCCTACAACGTTACTGTCAAAAATCGTTACTTTGCCTCACCAGTTTTATACGATCAGTCGGAGACAATTTACGGAATGCTCAATGATTTTCCGACTATTCACTTCCTCGTGTTTCAAAAGCCGGTCGGAAAGCATTTCGGAGCCTTGCTTGTGCAGATCGGCAGACGATTCTATCTTCTCGGGGCTGTTTCGGAGATTTCCCCGAGACATGCAGGCACGCCCAGTGGACTGCCATTGGTCTGGAACTGGGCTCGTGGCTGTGCGGAGGAAATAAGCGAGATATCTGTGGATCCCGACGAGATGCACATCAGAGATCACTCTATTGCCTTGCCATCATCTCACCCATGTGATCTCCCCCTAGTGAAGCCATGTTTCGCGGGTGCGGCCACTCAAGGAGTTCAATCGGTGGAAGGAAAAATATATCGCCTACACATCAACTTGCTCAAATCTGTGTGCCAATCGATCGAATTCGGCCTGCGATCACTGCTGCGCGCTTGCTTGCCTCGATTTTTTTACTCTTGATTTCGAACTCGCTTTCTTGCCTTTCGTATAGGTATGATACGTGCACTGTTCACTGAACGTCGAGTCAATCTTTGTGTTTGCTTTCCGATGTTTGCAGATCTTCTATTTTGTCGATTTTTTGATTGTTTTGCATAATTGGTTTTGAGCCTCGGCATGTTCAGACGCACGACCAGTGGACTGTGCACGACGCTGATGAGTCGTGTGCTCACCTACGTTCCTGACCAGGACGTTGTTCCGCTCGCCAAACTCAGTCGAGACTTGCCGGATGACATCCTCGAGAGCATCGCCACCGAGCACGGGAGCGTGAAGGAGTTTCTTCGACAATACCCGAATTGCTTCACAATCAAGCCGGTCGGACCGAAAAACCTCCTGACCGTGAGCCGAGCAGACTACGTTGGGCCTGAAAACATGACAACGATTGACCCAACAAAAGGCGCCAAGGCCGGCTCTGGAAAGACCGCATTTGAGGACCCCAAGGGATGTCCTCCTGATATTCTCGTATGGATGGAGAAAGCACTCGAGGGAAAGCAGTCCCACGGAGTGAGCAGCCTCTATGGGAGTATGAAGACAAGCGACCGGAGAGAAATTCGAAAATACGGAGGAATTCTTCCCATTCTCCGCCACTACAAAGAAATCTTCACGCTCTCTCCACTCGGGCTGCTCGTGGCCCGGAAGGCAGAGGTCCCCGCATTGAAAGACGACACATCCCTCGAGGTCACTGCCGAGGAGGACGCTGAAGATGACCCTGGCACCAGCATGTCGGGCCCAGCCACCGAGGAGCTTCAATACCACGCCATGTTCCTCGTCAAATACATGCCGTTGCACTGGACGATCGCCCCCGAGATTCTGCTGCTCATTCCACAGGATGTGCGCGACAAGCACGTGATTGCCTCGTGGCCTAAAATGCAGCGGCAGCTCGACGACTTTCTCGAGACCAAAAGCGGCGTTGGCTGCAGGCACTTAATTAAACGGCTAAAGCGTGGGTCGAACATCCCAGACATCGGCATTATCCGCAACGACGAGGAAATGGAATCCCTCCAGACTGCGCAGTTGGCCCTCGCAAGTATCATCAAGAAGCAGTGGCCATCGCCGGTGACGTGGAGGGTTCTCTATATTCACATGGAGAAGGAGAATGTGATGCGGTTGAAAGGGGAGGCCTTTCGTGAGGCCTGTGTTAACTACCTCGAGCCCTTCGTTGAGATCCTCCCCAACAAACAGATGTTTCGCTCGATCCCGCAGGTGGAAGTCAAGCGCACGCCACTGTGGTTCCAGGCGCTGAAGAATACTGTCCCGAAGCACTACGTGCCGATGCGAGCAATCAAGAAGCGTCTCTCGAGGGGAGCGCTAAAGGAGGCAGAAAAGGCGGGTGGTCTCCTCGAGTGGTTTCGAAACCACAAGAATACCTTTGAGCTCACGCTGCCGTATGGGCGGACAGTCGGTGGGTATCGAAAGTCGCCGAATGAGGGAAAGGATGAAGATTTGGAAAATCGACTGACTGTGCGGCGGCGAAACTCGTCATATGTCATCATCACCGAAGACCAGGTGGTCGAGGCCTGCGTGAATGCCTTGCCGAAGGAAAGCGCCGAGCGATGGCCGCTGAAATATCTATTATCCATGCTCCCCGCCGATGTCATTGATGTTATGCCTGTGGACGTCGCGCCGTATATCCTGCGTGTCTGCTTCCCCCGCGTGTATTTGGAGCACAACCAAGTTGGACGGATGTATGCGAGGCTTGGGAAGCAGAGAGATGATGGAAAGTCGGGTGAGCCGTTTATTGGTTCCTTTGAAGAGAACGCTGAGGCGAGTTCCTCGTGCGATGGAAATGTGAAGGACAACCCCCAGAAGACATCAACTTGAAAGCTTGATATTTAACTAACCTGTAAATTCCACTCCGTGTGAATATTGTGAGCTGAAAGGGATTTTTCAGTGACTGACATCGACTATTTTAAGCCACCACAGCTCCTTCTTCTTCTTCTTTTCAAACACATTCCCCCAATGTCCTTCCGCTTCACACAGTCCGTCACCCGCGTCTTTCAATACTACCTCGAACTCGAAGCCGCCCGCAAGCGCGTCCTCGCCCAGCGAATGAAAGGTCGGTGCGGCGGTGTCTGCGTGACAGTCGACGCCTACTGCCGCGTCCGAAAGATCGACATCGAGAACCGAGAACTCTACATCGATATGGCGAACCCAAAAGATGAAATATTACAGAACGATAAGCAGCTCTGCCTCGATGTAAAAATCGCCGTGTGGGATGCCGTTGCCAAGATACAAAAGCTCAAGCTTGCCGAACGGGCGAAAATTGGCACGCCGCCGGCTGGGGCGCAGCCCTCGTCCATGACCGATGCGCTGTCCCTACGGCCGTATCCATACGAGGCGCTGACTGGAGAGCATGAGCTGTCCCATGGGGTTGATGATCCCCGTGTTGGTGGGAAGTATACGCAAACGCCGAGGTATGCTGACTACTTTGTGACGTCGGATAAAAGCCTGAGTGATGGATCTTCGCCGGATAGTGAAAAGGTCCAAATCGGTGGAGAAAAGATTCCGACTCTGGATGGGAAAGCAACCGATGCTGAGAAGGGGACTAGCTCAGGTATTCCTCCAGACCCCTCGCAGCAACCCACTGAAAAGGTGTATCCAGACTTTAATCGAAAAGAACACTACACTGCGGCCACTGGAGTTATTTCCAACGCCTCGAGCGGGGTTGGATCGGCCAACGAATCGATCGATGGACAGCCTGGGCAGAAAATTCCACTCAGCCGAAAAGCAACACCGACACTCCTATCATGGATTGGAGCAGTCCATCGTGAATGCACCCATGGGATTGGCGGGATCGCTTCCTTCTCCAAACACATGATCCCCGTCCTGCTGGCGTCCGAAAACCCCTCCAGGGTCCTTGAGATTCAGCGCCAGCACATGTCGATGGAGGAGAAAACATTCTGGAATCGGGTCGATGTCATTCGAAAGGCACAGCAAAATACAATTAAAGTTCCACTCGATCAGCGCCGCACGTATAAGGACTTTGACTACCAATCGCCGACGAACCGCTATTCCCCGAATTATGAAAGCATGAATACGAAGACCGTGACGGGACATATCGGCAATAGAGAAACCAAGTGAGTGTGAAAAGTAATTTTTTTATTTTTGGAATGGGATTCATTCATGGCGTTTCGCAATTCCTCCATGAGAATTCGGCTGTTACCGATTATTTCCTATTCATGCAAAAATGACCACTACTGACCCTTCGAAGACCCAACTCCAAGCATTCCTCCAGCATATAAGCACAATTCAGCAGAAAGAGCACGATCAGCAGGCTGAGATCACAGCCCTCGAAGGGAAGCTCTCCACAATCAAGGAAGAAATTGAAACTGCCAAAAGTGACCTTCTCGCGGCCACACATGAACAGCGCATTCTTGTGAGAGATATCGCCAAAGCCGAGTGTGGAACGGCATATTACGCGACTGAAAATGAGCTTTTACGGAGGGAAATATCCGCACTCGAGAGGGTTCGAGCTGATAAGGCCCGACTTGTTGAGCACTACCTGCACGCAGTTGTTCGGCCAGCCTTCCAGAGGCACGCCGAATATACTGAACTTGCCGAATGCATGCAATCTGCAGGCTGCGAAGTGTTAGCTGATGGTGAATCGACTGGCCATTTAATGACAGAACCTGTCGAGCTTTCACACATGAAGCATCACCTAGCACCGTACGTTCGCCCAAAGACACAACAAGAGATGTTTGACGCGTTGTGCGAGCTTCGCCGCAGGTGCCTCCAGAGCACTGCGCACAACACTCCCGCTGGGGAGATTTTTGCCCCACGCACGGATGAGTGGTTCCACCCAGTGTGCCCCCGTCTCACGTGGAATCACATGCTCGCCGAAAGCCATAAGAAATTCAAATCAAAAAGTGAAAATACAAAGTAGAAAAATCTGTCACTCGGAACTGTCTGATCTTGCTCTTTTCCTGGCCGTATCTTTCAAGTCGTGTTTTTCTTCGATCTTCCAAACCGCTCATTCTGTTCATTCCTTTCTTTCCACCAGTTTTTGTCTACATAATACTGTGCACCTCTTTACGCTTTTCCTGCTCCTGAGTGGCGCTGTTGCTTGTGCGTTGGGTTACGGTATGAAAAGACGCGTCCAGTGTGAAAATACCTGTCAAATTCCTGAACAGGAGGAAAACCATGGGATTTGGAGCAAAGGAAAGGATTGGCTCTGGATACCATTGCTGATGCTCCTCCAGATGTGTCTCGGTGGGCTCGCTCAACTTTTTCAAGTGGCCCACGGAACATTTGTGCACCTGTTCGTCGACGACGCCGACTTTCTCCCAGTCTTCTGGGCGCACTACTGGATTTGCTTGCGGAAAAACATTTGGCTAATAAAAAGAAAACTCTTTTCCTTTACGTTCTTGCAGATTCTGCTTCCGGTTGCATGGATTTCGCCGATGGCGTTTGGATATGCCTACTCGTCTGCCGGATGGGGCCAGAATCTCTCAGTGTTCTCTGGGGAAGATGAATCTGAACTCGACTCGCCGTACCAGAACACTCAATATGGAAGCAATGAGGCTTCACCACGTGTCCTCGACTTGGATTCTGAGTTCTGGGGCAGTGATAGATTTCTATGCGTCGATGGTGATCGCACGGATAAGACAGTTCGGGGGCTGCAAATCTGTTCAAAGTCTCTTCCGAAAAAGTTCGTATCCGCACGAAATTCGACGAATGGTCCCTCCCCTGACCGTCCGCCAGACATCTCCCAGGTTATGCAGCAGTTTTCTTCTATCATCGGAGACTTTGGGAAATTCAGCCAAGGTCACTCCCCGGATACAGAGAAAATTGGTGAACTTTTCCAAAAAATGCAATCGCTTTTCGGGAATGGTGAAAATCTCGACGCTGATAGCTTCCGAGGGAAAGATTTGGAGTCGGTTTTCGCACTATTGACAAGCCTTGGAGCGGTTTCGCAGTTTGACATGGAGGGCACCAGCCCGGAAAACGCCGAGTCCAACTTCGCTGAAGATGATGACGCATATCCAGAGCCCCCAGCCTTCCTCAAAAATCTTTCGTTGGGAGAAGATGACACGCCGGGTGATGAAGAAAGGTCAGCACGGACAGATCCTGCCCATCGCCCAAATAGCAAGATGAATCTTGAAAAGGCACAGAAGATAATGCGCTTTGTTCAGAAATCATTTGAGCATTTGGAAGCTTCTGCTGCCCCCTTCAACGACTCAAAAAACACGCTTTTCTGCCTCAAGGAAATACCAATTTGCTTCCAAAACAGCCAGTCACTGAGAACGAGCAAATCCATTCAACGATTGTGGGACGCCCAGAAGAACGCTTCTATCCTCCCTACCTTTGATACTTTCGTACTATTCCGGCTCTACTCGAGAATATCACGTCAGCACACGCCACACCAAGTCAACCCGAGCCCCTTTGCAATGCAAGGATTCCCTGGAATGGCAAAGCCGCTTCGGGATGCCATCGATGCAGTTGGCGAAGGGATTTTCATCACACCATCGAATCACACAGCCGCAAGTGACTTCAAGTCGTACTTCTCGAAGAGATACATGACGTACCCACTAACGGCCGTACCGCTTCCGCCAGGGGAAGATACCGGATTGAACGACCAGCCTTCCGCTTTCCATGGACACATCACCGCAGCAAGCGTTATCCAAGCCGCAAATAGAAATCGAACATTCGCACAGCACGTATGGGCGATTATTGACTTCACCGAAAAGGACATCAAAATAATGCTCAACGAAAAGATCCTGCCAAACTCGAATCTGAAGCTTTCATCGAACGCAGCCAGCGAGTCGGACCACCCAAGCGCATATCTCTCCTCTGGCTTCCTGGTTCTCCAGCAAGTCCTTGCGGAATACGCTCACTCGAGAGCTGGGCGATTGAGCGCTACCAATGACTTCCCTGAAAAGCCGAGGATAGTCGTTGCCCCCTTTCGAGCCCCCGAAGAGGCAACCAACTTTATGCTCCAGCAGATAGGCAGCCAGTTCTCCGTGTCGTTCACCATGTCACTCCTTTTTTTCTTCCTCGGCATTGTAAAGCACCTCGTCGAGGAGAAAGAATGCGGGCGAGAAAGCCTGCTGCGCGTCATGGGATTCTTACACAAGGCATACGTCCTGTCAACCTTGACCTTCTACGTCATGGTCGGGGGGATCACCTCCCTCATCGTGACCGTCATTCTCAAGTGGACTGTCTTCACGCTGACGCCGGCCTACGTTCTCCTCCCTTTCATTGTTCTCTACACTGCATCGGTCGTGGTGAACAGCTTTTTCCTCGCGACTTTCTTTAACAAATCCAAAACGGCCGCCATGGTCGCTCCACTCATATTCTTTCTGGCGACGCTTCCGACGATGTTCCACTTTCCGTCGCCCGCATCGTTCGCTTCTCTGCGGCATGTGTCAGGTAAGTTCAACTCCGGTGACATTACGAGAGTCTATGCTGACCTCACTGGGTCTCCGCTGTCTTTCCCCGCAACGATCGCCCTCTTGAATCTGACCTTCTTCGTAAGCCTCCCGTTCTCTTCGGCGACAATCTTCTCGTGGTTCATTGACCTCCTTGTTCTCCACGAATCCGCTGGTTCGGTTCTCACGATACGGAATTCAGTACAATTCGTTTGCGACAAGACATTCTTGCGGTATCCCTTTTTACTCTTTTCTGCATATCCGTCTCCCGTGGCGAAGAGCATGCAGCAATCGCTTGTCCCGAGCTCTGGGAAAAACTGCCAATCTTTCTTTTCAGTGGCTGTGCTTGGATCTTTGTTGTGTTTTCACATATGCTGGGTACTTTTCCTCGGGAGGTGTATGGACACGCACAATATGCACGGCCGGACTATCCACTGGATTTCCCCAAAGAACATACCCTTTTTTCGGCGCGTGCTAAGCCTCTTGACTAAATTTCGGTTTTTTCGGCATGCCGTCAAATATGGAGGAGAAGAGCCGGCTCACAACGACTTTTTGGAAGGCGACTTCCCAGATCCGAATGATGGGTCGCCACGACAGGAGAAACTACTCAACGCGACGATCGATTCGGCCCAATGGGACTCCACAAAAGGCACTGCCAGTGTCTGCCTCATGGATGCACACAAGGAGTACCTTGTCAACCCAAACAGCTGGAGTTCTCGAGCCCACGTGGTGCTCTCCTATCTCCTCCCATTTCTCCTCTTCTGGGTGTCTTCCTTTCTCTGGGTCATTCATCGACTGACGAGAAAATCGAGCTCGGGCACGTCTCCCCATCTCCAGCAGCATTTTTCAGCTGAGTCAACTGGAATTATAAAAGCCGTCGACGGGATTGACTTTGTGGCGTTTGAAAATGAAATCACTGTGCTACTCGGCGCCAACGGCGCAGGGAAGACCACGACGATGGCTATGCTGACAGGCCTGACTGTACCGACGAAAATCGGCCCTGGCAGCCATGTCTACGGAAAGGCCATCGGTGATTCTGCGTCGGGTGCGGCACCGAATCTCATCGGCTACTGCACGCAAGGGAACGATGCACTGTGGCCCAGTTTGACAGTTTCCGAGCACATCGCGTTCTACTCCGTCATGAAAGAAGGCGGTCGCGGTGAAAATGCACTGTACCAGAATGGTCAACAGCTCGAATACTCACCGGAAGTTCGCGAACTTCTCGATATTTTACAACTATCGCATTGTATCGACGACTGCGCCGGCACACTCAGCGGCGGCCAAAAGCGTCGCCTCATGTTTCTGCTCGCATTTCTCTCACCATCATATAGCAAGCTCATTATCCTCGACGAGCCGACTGCTGGAATCGACATCAACGCCCGCCATTCCTTGTGGAACTTTCTGCTCCAAATGAAGCGCCAAGGCAAGACGATAATTATCAGCACCCATTATATGGAGGAAGCGGAAGTTTTGGGCGATAAGATTGTCCTCATGAAAGATGGGAAAATTCGCGCGGAAGGAAGCACTACAGAACTCAAGCAGCGTGTGAGCAATGGATATCTCTTGAAAATTTCGACTGACCCAGATTCGGCACAAGAAAGTCACTTTTTGCCGCAATTCGTTCTCGAATTTTCGCCATCGATTCGGCTCGTATCAGACTGTGTCGGGGAAATGCAGTTCGACATCCCGCAATCTGCTATGCGGATCATTCCGCTCCTTCTTGGGGAACTCGAAAGTGCGAAAGTTCGAGAAAAATTCGGGATAAACTGCATTGGAATAAGCAACACGACTCTCGAAGAGGTATTTTTAGAGCTCTGTAAAAACAACACGGAAGATCGAAGTGTCGAATGCGAAAGCGCTACCGGGGCTGACCACCACATGGGCAACTCCCCGTGCAGCCGAACATCCGGACTCCTCGGCGCTGCCTTAACATTTGCCAAGACATCGGCACGATATTTCTGCTCCGAATGCAATCCCATCCTCCGACTGCTTTCGAGACACCAAACAACCCGCCACATACTGACGCTCCTGGGAAAGAAACATCGAAGTGCTCGCCGAGACAAGATTTTCTGGTTTTACTCACTGTTTTTCCCCCTTTTCCTACTTTTGCTGCTTCTCACGGGTTGGGAAAAAGCACTGAATAAAGTTGCCAGAGGGGAGTTTGATGCGGACAGCTACTCGCCGCAGATGGATTCAAACGACGATGGCGAAGACAACCCGCGAATCTGGAAGCGAGACCCCTTAGTGTCATGGCCAATGCCTGTGCATTTCGACCGTAAGCGAATATTTCCCTCGAAAGGAAAAACTCGGCGACTGAGAGTATGCCCTCCGACTTCGTTCAAGCCACAAAGCCCTCCGGAGCGATGGAGACAATGTTATGTTTCGGAACAAAAAAATCGCACGCGGAGTCAAAATGGGTATGATGACAACTGGTTCTATCCTCGACCCCGTGACGATCCAGCGTTAAGTCTAAGACAATCGCTCCAATTGCAAAATAAACTCATCGGAGCGCATTGCTTTTGCGGGCAGAAAAATCGGCCATGGAAAGAATCTTTCGATGAAAATACTGAACGATGCGCGTACGCGACAGGGCTTATTCTAGCCTCTGCTGCCTCGAGCTTTGATGTCCTGTGGTATCCCAGTGACGTCACCCATGGGCCTCCAACGATTCTCCGTGATTTATACCACAGTCTCTCTCCGCCGTCTGAAATGCTTTCCTGCATTTCCTATCCGTTTCGACTCGTAAAGGAGCGAGTGGCTGACTCCACCCGCCAGGCACCGATGCGTTCTCCAGGCCTCTCGCCGCCACCGGGTATCTCGCCAGATGTGCTCCCATCCGTACATTCCCTCACAATATCGATTTTCCTCACGCTGCCAATCGCCTTTATTCCACCGGCATTTCTTCCTTTTCTTATTAGCGAGCAAAACACTGGACTGCGACATCTACAGGCACTCGCAGGGGTCTCCGCGATATCCTACTGGCTCGCAAACTTCCTCTACGACATGACACTGCTCGTCTGCTGCACCAACGCATTGATTCTTCTCGTTCTCTGGAATTTTGGACGGATGGAATACATTGGCTCAGCGAGTACGGCGAGCGCGTCATTCGCACTCTTCTTGCTCTTCAGCTCGTCTTCACTCGCATTTGTCTATTTGATCTCGAAGGTGTTTCACAACCCAAACACTGGAAGCAACATCGTTCGGGTGATCTTCAGTGTTTCCGGCTATATTCTCCAATTCCTCACGCTTTTCCTTCGAGTCTCCGGTTCAAAATACTACAAGCTCACCCACGGCATCTTCTCAAGCCTCTTCCCGACTTACTGCCTTGGAGAAGGGCTGCTCGGCCTCTCAATGAAATACGTCTTTTCGATGCTGAGCAGAAATGGCCTCTCAGATGCCCTCGGTGACGACGAATGGGAGCAAATTCTCCGAACGGAAGGCTTGCAGAACTTTGGAAATCCATCGGACTATCGGCATGCGTTTGGAAAGATGGTGACAGGCAATGCGCTCTCTTGTTTGTTGCTCCAAACATGTGCTTTTTCCATCCTATTGCTCCTGTCCGAGCTCACATGCTGGCGGAAATGGAAATCACAGGTGGTTTCACGATGCTTTCTGCCAGCATCGCTTCGTCTCTTCCCAGATGGATGGACTCCGTCCGCTCAGGGAATTATCACGACAAAATGCCTCACCAAGGTGTATCTCAAGTGGAATCTGTTTCTCACGATGATAATACATGCTGTGAAAAGAGCTGCGGTGGCATGTCTTCCGAAACTGCGTCACCGCTGGCTATTTTTTGACGACCGGGAAGACACAACCATTGCACTTTCCAACTTTTCCGTCACAATTAAAAGCGGGGAAAAATTTGGCTTTCTTGGCATTAACGGCGCTGGAAAATCGACGACAATGCGCATTTTATCACAGATGGTGCAGCCAACATTCGGATATGTTCAAACTGGAACAACTGAGCAGAAGAGAGAGATCACCGCCGATGGGTCGTACTTTCCACCGAGCGCACATGAGCCGGAACATATTGGATACTGCCCGCAGAGTGATTGCTTGTTTGACTTCCTCACGCCGTACGAGCACCTTCGTCTGTTCTTCGACTTGCGTCAAAAGGTCACATCTGCGCACGCTGGACCACTGCGGAATCCTGTCCAACGCCCATCAATCGCACTCTATGAGAGTATCACTGATTTGCTCAACTGCATGGCGGATCGCATGAAAATCTCCATGGAAGCCGCACGGTGCCGCGAACGGGAAACGAAAGCATATCTCATCAATTTGATTCAGAAAATGCAGCTCACAACGCACGTCAACTGCACCAACATCGTCGAAAAGCTCAGTGGAGGCAACAAGCGTCGGCTGAACGGACTGATCGCGCTCGTCAGCACCCACATATGGCTGCTGGACGAACCAAGTGCCGGCCTGGACCCAATCGGCCGCCGAAGGTATTGGAATTTAATCAGTGAGATGCGAGACTTCGCCGAGCCTCTTTCGCTTCGGAAAGGCCACAATCACGTCGTTCAGATGAAAATTCCCCCACCGACGCTCTTCCTGGCGACGCACCACATGGAAGAAGTCGAAGCCATCTGTTCCCGTGTGATGATAATCAGCAAGGCGTCCCCGGAGAACACCACCGAGAATTCGAGTGTCCTCGTGGATGGGTCGGTGCTGCATGTGAAGGAAAAGCTTGGCGCCGGGTATGAAATCGTTATGCACCTCAAGGAAGACTCGCACGGGCACCATTCGGACGAGTTCGATCGACAGTCTATTCTATTGGATTTAGGGGAAGCCCTTCTGCCCTCTGGCCAGGAACGAGATGAAAGCGGCAGTCGTGCCACTGATATTATCACCCCACTGGAGAGTAGAATTGGTCTATTCCGCGTAAAAATTCGTGTGGCCAAGCATGCCATTCTGCTCTCAAAGCTCTTCGAAACAATGAATTTCTTCCTTCACGACGGGAAATCGCCTGGTGAAGTGAACCCATGGGGGCTTGTTGACTTTACGATCAGCCAATCTAGTCTGGAGAGCGCCTTTATGGAAATGAATGAATAGGCAATGTGTGTGTGAATACACATTTTTTTTCCAGTACGATTGTCTTTCCAGTGATATCGAGTTGCCTCACTCGCCCTATCATATATTTCTCTACTCCAATACTTGACTTTAACTCAACATGACCCGCGGCGGCTAAAGTCCCATGATACGACTTTCCGATGGATATGTTCGTCGCCATTTGCGGCTTTCATCTCTAGCCGAATCCGTTCGCTTCCTTCGAATCGGCACCACACCAGCATTTCCCTCGTCGATCCGGCTAGGAGACACTCCAACAGGCGCGAAACATCACCTCGACTTCCGAGCCAGCGTCGAAAAATGTATCATCGACCACCCCGTCGGCCAAGATGGGCTGAATGGCGACAGTCCAGATCAGGCAGCGAGTAATGAGAATACATCTGGAATAAGCCATTCAATATTCGTATCAAAACTCTCGCTCAACACGAGCTCAGACGACGTCGAAGCGCATTTTGCCGATTGTGGCAATGTTGTTCTCGTCCATGGCCTTGATTTCGACCGAAAAGAGAACGATTTCTACTTATCCTGCGTCGTATGCTTTGACTCCATCGAAGCGGCACGAAAGGCGATTGAAGTCAAGCATCGATCGAGATTGCGAACATTTCGCATTTGTGTCGACAAACTTGACAAGGATAATCGCATGGTGAATAAAGGGAGTGGAGTGAAACTCCGGCAGACCATCGCAGCGATGACACGTGAAAGGCCACAAAGTCTGATTTCTCCTTCGAGGTAAACACTACCCCGAGAGACCCATTTCCGGGATTTCTTCAATATATCAGTCGTATTTTTACTTCGATTGATTTACTGTGAACCGATGATACAAACCCAATTGCTGTTCATCATTGGGCTGACTGAGTTCGTGCGGCAGCGTGACTTTCGCTACTCCACGCACCGACGACTGAGCGATTCGAAAGAAGCCCTGTGGAAGCTCTGCGGATCCCATGGAAACACCCCGCTCTCCCTCGACCTGTCATGGACGCAGCGCGCCTTCGTGTCTATTCGGCCAGATGCCTCGCATGAGAAAATGCGATCGTGGCGAAGGCTTATCTTTGGGCTCGGAATGATATTCTTCTCCCTCGCGGTCGTTCAGTCGCTCCTCCGATCGACGGAAGGCAAATCCGAAACTCCAGAAACATCAGTTCGTTTGACGGCGATGGAAAAGAGTCATGAAGCAGGCAATTTCACACGGCTGCGACTGCGAATCGATCGAGACGACGATGTCATGGAAAGTTTTCGTCGAATCTGCACCAAAGGCTATGTGACGCTCTCGAATGCAGATGGGTCAGTCAGCGCGAAGGGCGTTGTTGTCCAATGGGAAGTCGACACGAAAAGCGTGGAGTGCACACTTCTCTACCAGAGTGAGGGATCCGTTGACTTTCCGATTGGTGCCGCTGTCGATGTGTCTCCCAGGCGTGGCTCTCGGCTGGGTCATTTCCAGAGCTTTGACGCGGAAGGGAAAATCGTGTCCGTCCCGCGTGCTAAGGGAAACTTCATCGAGCGCCCCAACACGCTCTCCTTTCTTGGGCTGCCACGGCACGTCGACCGTCTGGTGATGATTAGCACCGCGGAGGAAATTCCTGAACTCTACCCAATCTTCTGTCGCCTGACAGGATTCGCCTCAAGTGGGCCTGTCGAGTACACCAATTTCACAGCGAAAGAAGCCGACGTGCTCCGACGAAAGCAGCTCCTGTGGATTATTGAGGCCGACTCGCCCGAGGAAATCCCCCTCATGCGCGAGCTTCTGCACGTCTCTCGAGGATCGCACTATTTCGACTTTTATCCGACAACGAAGAAGTCGTGGTGGAAATGGCCATCGGGTATTGGGACGCTGAATGCTGACACGCTTCGGAGCATCCTTCCGAGGGAAATCATCGACAGCATCCCGAACGGGTACGCATTTTGGCCCTTCACCTCTTCAAAGTACACCACCGGATTTGTCATTTCGGGATCAGACGGGTTCGCCAGGAAGTTTCTCGGCGACACGACAGGTGAACTGATGCAACTCCTCCCACAGGACTTTGACGCGACAAGCGCGATTGTCCTGCTTGACAAGTAACACAACGATAGAGGAAAACATATTCATAGAACAGACATATTCTCTCGTGGTCCCCGAATATACAGACAACGCACTGAACAAAATTCCGAAGAGACTTTTTCGATTTTATGAAATCTGATTTGGCCCTCATTTACCTTCAGATTTCACTGTTTATCCGTATATATGAAATTCTACTGTGGTACGCTTCAACCCCCCACGGCGATATCATCCTCCTGCAGTGGGTCGTTCACCGCACCTGGCGTGGATGAACTCGTCGTCGTGCGTGGGAGCTCCATTCTCGAGCTGTGGCGGCTCGGTGAGACAGATGCCGGCGATGGCCGAAAGTTTCGTCGCATCGGGATGGTCAACACTTTCAGCACGATATCTTCCGTGTCTGGATTCCGCGTGGAAATATCCGAGCATACCACGAATTCCATGCCACAGCGAGATTTACTTGTCATCACGGGAGAAAGTGGATTTGTCACAATCGTGCGATACACGGCGGGGACGAGCGTCTGGCGGGGAAAGTCAAAATTCGATGGACCCGAAGTGCATCATGAGTATGTGGAGGATTATAGTTCCCAAGAGGGCACGTCGCCGTTCTACCCGATGGTCTACTTTCCGCTTGTGTCGCACACAGCGAAGGAGAAACGACCACAGGCGGGTGTTACAGACACCATCGGCGGCGGATGGGAGCGGCTGTTTCACTCTAAAATGGAGCGTAGCGCGATGTCTGGTCGATCCTCGCCCATATGCTGCCGAAGCTCCCACACGGCAATGCAGCCCAATTGCATGATGTTTGCTGCCACTGAAAAGATCAAAATTTGCCTGCAAATCGGAAAGTTTGAGAAGAACGCCTTTCGGTATGAGCTCACTGGTGCTTCTGCCGATCCAGAGGGCGCCGATGAGATGATTGACGATGCGGAGAAGGGAACATCAACATTCGCCTCCCCCTGCGTGATTCCGAATATTCAGCGGCTGAACAACACAAATATCGAGGTGAAACAATCGTATTATCTCAGCTCCGCGTGTGAAATCCGGGATGAGTCTCGGATTTGCCTGTGTCTTGTTGCGCTCTCACTTTTCCGCGTCCGGACGCCTGAGAGCAAAAGCGCTTCGAATGTGTCGACTGCAAGCATAACCAAAAGTCATGATAATTTTGCGTATTTTGCATCTTTGGAAATTCGGAAGCGTGAATTTCAAGGAGACGAGGAGAATGACAAGAGTCGTTACCAACCACAGCTCGACATTGTCGTGTATGAATTCAACCCGCTGAACCACTCCATCAACGTGCTGGCAACCCTGCCAGTGGATCCCTCAGTCCACGCATTGTTCGCCGTTCCTGCTGGGGAAGTCAACTTGGCCCCGCAGGCAGATGAGCATTCAGCCTCGAGTGCACTCGCTCGTTACTCCGGTGCGCCAGGCGGAATTATTGCGTGCGCTGGAGATTCGTGTGAATGGATCAACGTCCTCAATCTCTTCTCAGCCGAGTCGACAGGGAAAGTCGAAAAAAAGAAGGTTGTCTTCCCTCGGCGATTCGACATGGCGCCAGAAGACCACATTCGGGTGATTTCTGGAGCTTTTCAGCTGAGCTCCGGAGATGAGTGCATCGGCTTGGTGGGCACCGCCTTGGGAGATGTCTATCGTGTTCATGTGCAGACGCATACGGTGATTCGGGCAGATTTACTTGATAAGTCACTTCACTTGAGTCAGAAAGCGGGAGTCAGTGAGTTCAGCGTGCGGTATTTGGAAACGATTCCCCCAGCCAGGTCAATGTATCTCCTTGACGGCGGTCGGCATCTTTTCACCGTCGGTGAGAGCTCGGGGCACGTCCTGTATGAAATGCAACCAGATTCTGAGAAAAACGAGACTGCCACCGAGACTACCTTCCTTCCACGAGAACACACACACCTCAGGCCAGTGCAAGTCATGCCGAGCTGCTCGGGCATGACAAAGGTCCACAGTTGCCGCATCACCCGGGAGGACGAAAGTGCCACATACGAGGAAAGCCGCCTCGTGGGTCTCTGCGGCGATGGCACGAAAGGAAGCATTCTCCAGTTCCGCCGAGAAATTCCATCGCTCGTTGTATCCTACAAAGCGTTGAATGAGAACTTTCCAGTTCGACTGTTCACTTTGAATCAAAAGTCTGGGAATAAAGCCGGCGGATTGGAAAAAGAGCCGCATTTGCTTGTCTTCTCATACTTTGACGGGACTCTCGTGTATTCCATGGACAATTCCTTCACCTTCGACGAAAAAATTCTCAACGCACCGGAGGAGCCATCGAATGGCGAGGGCGAGGCGAAGCCTCCCGTCGTGCCGATTCCGTTCGACCACCCGACCCTCGGCACCACCGTTCTTACAAATGGCGATTATATTCACATTCAGAAGAACAAGCTACTCCACTTCATCAACGGACAATTTCGCTTCTGGAAACCGCCGACCGACGCCGAGCTCTTCCTTGCGACCGCCAACGCCTCCCAGATTGTGGTCGCTGTCGCTCGCAAAGTTGAGGGCACGGACGGCGCCGAGTCTCAACTTGTGTATTTCCTGGAGTACTTCCGCCTCGACGACCTCGGAACTCTTCGAGAGCCTGTGAAACTTCCCCTGAACCGCCGTCCGATATGCATCTCTCTGTCGTCCCGGACATCGCTCGATGTCTGCTCGCCGTTCCTGACGATAGCGCTCGAGGGTGGTCGCGTGGAGGTCTGGGAGCTCGGCAAAGGATCCATCGGCCGGCCTGACGCGATTTACTCCATCCTTGCGATCACCGTGCCGTTCCCTGTCTCTTCACTCTGCTTGATGGCTAATGACTGCGAGAACACAATGTACTGTGTCGAACGCATGGAGAGCGGCTCCGGCGTGTTCCAGCGGGCCCAAAAGTGGAGCTTATTCATCGGCTATACGAACGGCTTCGCCGAGGAAAAATTACTGTTCGAGCAGAACTCCAGCGACGTCAGCATGCGGTCGCTCGGCAACCAGCAGTACCAAACCATCTCCCGAGGGGGCGCCACCCAGCAGGACGTCAGCACGCTGTCTGTCCGATCAAGCGCGATGTTCCGCTGCGGGACGGAACCGGTCCAGTTCCACCCACTGAGCAAGGAAATCACAACGAGCATATCAATCGCCGGCCGAACGGCGAAGCTCGTCACGATGCTCTACAACTTTGCCCTGGCCATCTCGAGCTCCACGTGGATGGTGACCCTTCCAATCACATACACCCCCGGCAGCAGCCAGTCCGACTCGACGAGTGGCCGATGGGATCAGTTCGCCACCCGAACGAGCCTCATCGACGTGCCGGTCCAGGACATCGGCTTTCTCGGATCCGAGGGGACGCCCACACCGCCGCCATCTGGCGAGACGACACAGACAGTTTGGAAATTTCACTTTGCGGTGCTTCTTCGCCAGGCCTCCGCCCTCGCTGTGCTGGAAATCGACTCACGGAACATCGCTGGGTTTCCCTTGTCGTCCTACCAATGCCTTCCCATCATTGCATCACTCCGAGGCGCCGCGACTTCCGGCACTGGATACCCCCTCTGTGCTCCGCCTGAGGAGGCATCCTCGCCGAACAACCTGTCTGCCTCGAGAAGTCTGTGTTCAGCGATGCCACGGGACATTGTCTGCGTGCCGTCGTCCTCGCTTGGGGTTGTGATTGAAACCAGTCATCGGTGCTTTTCAGAGGCTGAAAGAGAGCGACTTCGATCGGCTGCCCTCGATGGAAACACCGCCGTGAAGACCGACAGCCACCCCGATACAGTGCACCCTGTAAAGGCTGGGCAAGGCAACTGGGTGAGCTTCCTTCGCGTTGTCGACCTATCTCCCACTCGAAACTTCGAACGGGAAGCTGCCACTGCCTCTCGAGCCAGCTCTCTTCCCAACGCACACTCACTCGCGCCACTCACCGGCAACGGGGACGGCATCACAAAGGACATCCTCGAGCTCGATGAAAACCTCGCCGCGCTGTCCATCTGCTGGATTCGCGATAGCAACTGCTTTCTCGTTGGGGCTGTGCGGGATTACGTGCCGCGCGTACAGACCTTCTCCGCTGGCGTTCTCTTGCTCTTCTCCTGCACTCCACCGACAGGGACAACAGACGGTGGCGCGGAGGAGGCTGCGCCCATCGTCGACCTTCTACACACGACGGATATCGACGGCATTCCACACGCGCTCTGCTCGCTGACGCACGGGGAGGACTTTGGGGAGCACTACGTCGCTGTTGGAGCGGGCAATGTGCTGCAGATATTCTCCGTCGGGAAGGCGCACATGCTGAAGAAATACGTCCACCCGGAGTTCCCTTCACGCATTGTGTCGATTCGGTCGATGGGAGACCGACTGTATATCGCAGACGCGATGGAGTCGGTGTTTTTCGCCCGCTGGAATATTCACCCTGTCTCTGGCATGCCGCAATGTCGGGTCTTTGCGGATGACGGTGTCATGCGGTGGATCACTGCCATGGAGGTTATCGACTACAACACAATCGCTGCGGCGGATAAATATGGAAATTTCTTCGTTCTTCGCGTCCCGTCCGACGCCGATGATTCGTTCGAGACAGCGGAGGAGAGCGAGACTGAACTCATGCTAAAGCAGATTCACCACCTCAATCGGACAAACTTTTATGCGTCTGGTGGGAGCGGCGGGTTTCTCAATGCGTGCCAGCAAAAGGGCAATTTGATCGCCCACTTTTTTGTCGGCGATGTGATTACGTCGATTCAGCGGACGCAGCTGGATGCGTCGCATACGGTGCCGGGTGAGTGCTTTGCCGACCGGTGCCATACTGTTTTCGAACACCGGAACCCAGCGGCGCATGATGGAGCTATCGCACGCAACGATGAACTGCTCGCTACGCTGCACACCGAATTCCGCGCGAGAAATCCAGAGATTCTTCTCTACAGCACAATCAACGGGGCCATCGGATATTTTCTCCCGGTGGCGTCGACGAAGGACGGACGAGTGCTCGAGAAGGCGCAGGCTTTTTTCAGTCAGTGTGGCCCACTCCGGTGCGCCGAGAAGAGCTCCTCGGGAAGCGTGACAGTGCGGCCCCCGGCGGCGTTCCCGTTCACTTCGAGTGGAAGCTCAGTCGTCGACAATACGTTCGCGTTTTCAATGAACCTTTCGGAGAGCGCGTTGCTCGGAAGGGATATCGTTCGGTACCGGTCCATTCTGTCGCCCTGCATGGGGGTGATCGACGGCGATTATATTCACCAGTGCATGCGCCTGTGGAGCGCCACGGCGGAGAAGACCGCACAGAGCGACTTGAAAGTGACAATACAGCAATTCGTGGAAGGGGGGAAGTCGACCCAGGAAGGTATGCTTGGGGTTATTCAAGCACTGGTCGGCATATATCGGGCCGCGTTTCAGCCAGTCATATCGCTTTGAGTAAAGCGGCGGATTATCAAATGACATTTTCAGATTGAATGGAAACGTCGGTTTTGAAGTGCACGCAGTCAGTGCATCATGAATTTTGAATGCTTACAGTACTTTTCATACGAACAATAGAAATGATGGTGAAAAGGATGAATTGCAGTTTGGCTGGCCAAACGAGAGCCTCTATATAAAGCCACCTGGGGATAGTAGGCTTGGCAGTTGGGCTCGAAGGTGTCACTGGATTGGCTGATCATACACTGAAGAAAATCATATATACTGATATCAACCTCGGAATAGATCCAATCGAGCACTAAATTCGTTGAAATGTCAAGAGGCAGCAAAGTGTATGCACAACAATGCTGATGTGATTTTTCTGAGGAGAAAATTCCAGTAAGAATGTCTTATTAAACAGAATGTTCATCCGCACATTTCCAAGGGTGTCATGCAAGCTGGAAAAGGTACGCTTCTACCTCATCACGACCGTATTGATGACCCGATGGAAGGCCACCTTTTCTTGGTAGGTTGGACTAGTACCCTATTGTGGGAAGGTTCGAAAGACCGCCGAGTATTGCTCGGGGGGTCCCGGAACCTGGTCGAGACGAGAGAACGTCCACTAATTCTCTGTGGATTAAACCGCGGGATAAAAAAACCATAAAAGGGCCTGTGTCCAAAGGCACGTGCAAATTTATTCGCATTGCACTTTCAAACAAAAAACTTCGACGGCTCACTCGATCTGACGAGTTCCAGTTGACGTTCGTTACAATGCCTTGTCCTGACTAAGGATATCCAGACGTGAAAAAGTGTACAATCTAGGGTAACTTTCACCGCAAAAACCACCCGGCAGAAGACATAAAAGATCAAGCTTCTCATACCAATTAAGTACAGAAACTGAACTATTTTAGCAGAAATTAACCGATGGCCGGCCGGCCTTGCGTACCGCAAGTTACTTATTTCGGATGGACAGCCGTAGCTGCATATACACATGTCGCCGAAAGCAGCGCCATAGCGCACTGGTCTACTGAACAGCCTTCGGCGCGCGGCCCCGCCTTCGACCCCTGCACCTTGGCTTTCGTCATTTACGCTGCCCCCTGAACACGCGGCGAGAACTCGCGACCGCAGTGCGCAGACCATGCCTTCCCTTTCCGCATTGCCCGCTGCCGGTTTTGTTTCGTTCGCACCTATTGGCACATCACACAGGCTCAGTGAGTCGGAACCTAGATTCCTCCAGCACGTATACCTGGCTGTGCATCTGGAATCGTATGTTCCAGGTGTTCCGTGGTACCTACTCGTACGTTACGATGGCTCGATAGAGCTGCCCGATGGCGGTCCGAGGACCATACCGTCGCGGGCATACACTTCGGCACCGGTTGGCCGTGCGGCCAAGGCGCTCGTCGGGGTTGATTTCCAGCTTAAGAGGCGTTCAGCTGTGAATCATCGCCTGGTGGCGTTGCGGCGCCTCGCTTCGGAGGACCGCGGTTGCTAGTGAGGCGAAACGAAAGTTCCTCTCGTACTACTTCGCATTACCCTCGGAGCGCCGAGTTGATATGTACGATTAAGTAGGGTAAAACCAACCTGTCTCACGACGGTCTAAACCCAGCTCACGTTCCCTCATCCGGGTGAACAATCCGACCCTTTGCGTCTGCTGCGGCGCAAGGCTAGGAAGAGCCGACATCGAAGGATCAAACGGCAACGTCGCTAGGAACGCTTGGCTGCCACAAGCCAGTTATCCCTGTGGTAATTTTTATGACACCTCTGGCATTATACCTGAATGTACGTGCTCAAAGGATCGCTGGCCAAGCTTTCACTTTCTCGACTAGTACTGAAAGTCGAAGATCAAGCGAGCTTTTGCCCTTGTGCTCTACGTGAGGTTTCTGTCCTCACTGAGCTCGCCTTAGGACACCTGCGTTGTTGTTTAGCAGATATGCCGCCCCAGCCAAACTCCCCATCTCAGTCTGGTTTCCAAACTGAAGCTGGCGCGCCCCCCAGGGGGCGCGGTTAGTTCTGTAAGAGGGAAGTTGGCCGCGGCTCCCGGGGGAGCCGCGACGCGAATGCCGGCCGAAGCCGGCATAACCCCCTGTGCTTTACCATTGAATTTGCAGAGTAACGATAGAAGAAGTGGTTTTTCAGAACCGGTTTGCACCTCCCACCTATGACTACACCTCCTATGCCGCCCGACAAACTGAGACTGGAGTCAAACTCAACAGGGTCTTCTTTCCCCGCTTAATCATTCAAGACCGTTCCCTTGACGCAGTTGGTTCGCTAGATGGTAGCTAGGGACAGTGGGAATCTCATTAATCCATTCATGCGCGTCTCTAATTAGAAGACGAGGCATTTGGCTACCTTAAGAGAGTCATAGTTACTCCCGCCGTTTACCCGCGCGTAGGTGAATCTCGTCACATTGACATTCAGAGCACTGGGCAGAAATCAGCTTGCGTCAAACAGAACTTATCTGCGTCGCAAGCCTGTGTTTTAATTATACAGTTGGATTCCCCTGGGTAAGCAGTTCTGAACTGGCAATTCAGTGCCGGCGCGGTGAGCCCGACTGCGCCCGGGGGCGAGGGCAGCGGAGGCGGGCGGCTCCCCTGGCCAGCGTGCGTCCGAGGAAACACGCTGGCCCGGTCGGCCGGCGCCTTTGGTCCGCGGCCCGCGTCGGCCGCGCGCGGCTTTGCCTTCAGAGCCAATGTTTCTCGCGAGCTTACACATCCAATTTGCCGACTTCCCTTAGACTACCTTGTTCTACTGGCTAGAGCTTTCAAAGCTTGGGGACCGGATGCGGATATGGGTACGGCCCGTCATCGGGAAATCGGACGCCACTGACTTTTTCTTAGGCGAGCGTCGGCGTCCCTACCCCGCGCAAATGCGGGGCTCTGCTGGGGCCGCCTCCAGGTCACCGCTCGACGCGAACTCGCTGGAGGGGCGCCCCATTCAGAAGAAAAGAGAACTCTCCCGGGCCCGACGCGCACCGTCATCAGTCTTGTCTGCGTGTGTTGCCACCTCAGATTCCCATGATCGGCTGCGGGAATGTTAAGCCCGCTCTACTTTCAGCCAACCGGGTGCACCCTGCCGCGAGGCAGGGACGTCACCCCCTTCCACAAGGACGATTCAACGCTGGCTTTAGTACCGAGTCACTCGTGTCCGATCGCCGTTGACACGAAACCCTTCCCCACTTCAGCCTTCAACGATCGTTCGTTCGAATCCACAGTTGAATATTCGCTACTACAACCAAGATCTGCACTAAAGGCAGCTCCACCCAGGCTCACGCCAGAGGCTTCGCAGCTTTGCCTTCACGCACCCCTACACGTGACCGCATCGTCGACTCCCTTCGATGTCGTAGCGGTCACGGTGGACTGTCGGCGGTAGGCTTGAGCGCCATCCATTTTCGGGGCTGGTTGATTCGGCAGGTGAGTTGTTACACACTCCTTAGCGGGTTCCGACTTCCATGGCCACCGTCCTGCTGTCTATATCAACGAACACCCTTCATGGTATCTGTGAGCCTACACTTAGGCGCCTTACGTCCACTTGCGGAGCATTCCGCATCGCCTGTTCCGCTTACCGAAAGAGGCCCACTAAGTGACACAATCGGCGGCGCGGCTTCACTGAAGCAAGCCGCGCCGTGG
>LFNC01000113.1:5186-30864 GCA_001235845.1 Perkinsela sp. CCAP 1560/4 | reverse complement strand
GCTGAATACAGGCATACTACTATAGTTATAAAAGGATCGTTATATGATTTGCTCCCTTTTCGTTCTGGCAGAGGCTGAGAATATTTAGTTTCGTTGGCTTTCTCGGTAAAAGTATGTACCACGTTGGGCCTCCATGCTGGTGTTTGTGATTCTTTTGTTGAAAGACACTCAAGAGATATCGAAATTTCCTCCCATGGACTACGCGGACTACTCAGGTATGTGGATTGCTACTCGTTTTTGAAACTGTTCAAAAATTGATGATTGAAAAATAGCACCCATTTTCGTTCATTCCCCGTAAACATTTATAATTCCCGGTAAAAGGCCGAAAGGTTTTTGACTATCACATTACTCGGATCTGTTGGATAGACGAACACCGTCCACTGTCAGCGCATCGAAGTTTCTGATTCATGTTTTTCATTTTCACCTATGTTCGGCTCGCCGGAAGATTCAATAGACGTTCGTTGGAGGAAATTTTGGAAACGTCGTGCATGGCGCAGCTTTGGTTCGGTCAACCGCACGAACCTTACCAATTCGGTTTGTTTCTCTTTCAGCCTTACTCCCTGCTAACACGATTATGAGTGGCTGTTCCGGGTAGGTCAGCTCGGGCTTTGGCAGGTTATCATACCAAACCACATTTTGATGTATCATGTTTTTCTGCAATTGCAGTAAGTACAGTGTGTCCGGCAGGTTTGTGAGATATATAGGTCCTGTCAGCCTGTTTCCCCACAAGAGCGCTGACTCGAGTTTGGGTGGAAGTGTCATCAGATCAACTCGGCCGCAAATCCGATTGGCAGACAGATTCAAGTACGTAAGCTGTCGAGGAAGCGAACGTGTATGCATTTGAAATGTTTGCTCACTGCTGCTAATATCTATAGACGTGGTTGAGTGAGGCAACGCACTCGGGTTAAAGTTCCCGTGTTGACACTGAAAGAAGTATATTCTGTCGACATTTCCGTCGCGGCAATAAACACCTGTCCATCCGTGGCAATAGCTACCACCTCGCTCATAGTCCCTGGAAAAGCTTTGTATACCTTCATCGGAGATGTCCGCGAAGAAAAGCTTCATGAGCGCATTCTGCCACGCCACGGCTTGGTCGTCCGCAGGCGGATCAACGCAAATGAACATGAATCCACTGTGCATTTTCACTTGTATCGTCGAAAAAAGCGAGCAAAATAGTGTAGAATGGCACCATATAAAAAGTATGTTCTCGCATTCTCTCTGGCAGCATTGCGACGAGAGAGACCCATCGCATACTATCTAATCACTGTTCGCAATTATCTCTCCAGGGAATCGTCATGAGAGAGGGCGCTGGAAGGCATTGACGAAGGATAAACGCCTGTGGTTTCTCGCAAAGCCAAGTCATCAGCAGAGACATTATGCACACAATCTGCCGAGAAAACGGCATTTGTATCGGCGTAATGTACTTCCATAGAATGACAGTATATTCTTTCACGTAAATGTATTTTGTATAAAAATGACTGCCTTTTGGAGTGATTCAAGAAGAGAGAATGTTCTCAGTATCGAACGAGCAAGTTGAAACAAAATATCTACGGCAAGTCCAGCAGCCTGTGATAGTATATGGAGATGGCACTATTGAATGGGGAATATTTTACACCGCCGCTCGTGGCTGGCAGTTGAGGCACAAGCCAGTCCGTTCCGTTTGCCGAAGGCTTTCAAGCGTGTCGGTCTCCAGTGCCACTCGCGACTGACAGCTGGAAACCCATTGCTGGAGGGATTGGAGCTGCACGTTGGGATTCGACTTTCCATCCGGTGCTTCTCGCATAGTCGCGAGGAGGACGTGGTGCTCCGCTTGCTCAGTCTCGATAAGATTTCGAAGGGCGTCGCATTCAGCACGCACCTGTTGATACTCCGCTGCCAAACACGGGTCGTTCATCGAGTTGCGATCCGCCGTGCATTTCTGAATGGAAGCCGAAAGCCTTGCGATTCGATCGTTCGAGGCTGCAATCTGCGCCTTCACGTCATTCATCTTCGCCTTCAGTTCGACGATTTCCTCGGACGTCTCCTGGATCTGGAGGGCTTCGAACAGGCTTGGGGGATATCGCTCGTTCGCTGCGGTCTTGTCGATCCACTCCTGCGCCGTCTGTTGGAAGGTGCGCATCTCCGCTTCGTTGAGCGCCACCAGCAGCGGCGTGTCCTTCTTCGAGCACTCAACCAGACGGAGAAACATCGCGTGCTCGTCGTCTGCCCGCTGTGCGTCGGCGGCGCGCATGTTCAGCGCGTGGACAGCCTCCTTCTCACTGCGCTGCAGATAGGCAATCTCCGACTTGATTCCTTCCGTTTCCTTCGCGAGGTTTTCTTGCGTCAACTTTTCCTGAATGACTCGGGCGCTTATCAGCCGAATTCTTCCCTGGACGTCATTCAGGCTGTGAATGAGTAATGCCGCGGTGTCGACGTCCGGATGGGCAGGCGCGACCCGGACCTTTGCTTTTTCCATGATTTCAAAGATTTCGAAAACGCACACAAAAAGGGGCTCTAGAATACAAACCGAATGGACTGCAAAACCTTGACGCAAAGAAAACATCCATAAATTTTGGTCTGATTATGCGATTGCTATTGCTGCTTAGTTTGTGACAAAGACTTCAATATCAACACCCTTCGCTATGTTGATAGCGGTGATCTGGCGTACCATTTCCTGGGTGCAGCGGAGGTCGATGACCCGCTTGTGCACGCGCATCTGGAAGTGGTCCCAGGTGTTCGTTCCCTCTCCGCATGGACTCTTGCGCGTGGTCAGACGCATCGTTCGGGTTGGCATGCGGACAGGTCCTTTGACGGCCACGTGGCGCTCGCGGGCACCCCCGACGAGCTCGCTGCACACCTTCTCGAGGGATGTGACATCCTTGGCGGTGAGCGTGATGCGGATGCGGTGAATCTCCTCGACGGGTGACTCTTGTGGCTGTGTTTTCTTCAGATCCTCCATTTTGAATTCCTTTGAAACTTGAGCTAAGCGAAAAAACAGGTAGAGGATGATATCACTGGTGAGACGTGGGATGCGTTTCAAATGGTATCGGAAGTGTTGCTATAGAAAAATATTTGTATATTATATCTTACACGAGGCAGTGAAGTTATTCCACGCCGTAGAGTATTCCGATATCGACGAGGAGTCATCTGAAATGAGACCCGTCTCCATATGTTTGGCAAGATGCAAGGTCGCCAGTAACTCAAGCGTGTTTTCATAGCTCACACGGGCGATGGACGGCGACATGCGGTACGAATGCTGCGTATTTTCCAGTGCCGCGAAAATGGCCTCCTTCCATCGCCTTTCGAGGTTCAGTACTGAGCCCAGCGTGCCATTTGTTGGCACGGGATTACGCTTCTTGTCATCCGTCCATGTGCGAGATGATTTTCTGCTCATTTGGGGATCGCCGTGCATCCACACCGCGACAGATGAAGTCTCTGCGGCACTGCATCCGACGGCCTTCAGGATTGTAGTGCCCCGGTCCCCGCATTGGACGATTCTTCTGTACTCCATGGATTGACCCAGCAGAATGTTGATAGTGCCGAATATTCTCTGGCTGGTCCGGAATTGCACCAAGAGAGAACGTTTTTGAGAATGCGCGGTGGTGGTCGGAGGGGCCGTGGAGAGAATCTCCACCAGCCGGTCCTTTTTAAAGAGAAAAAGCAACTCGTTGGCGAGCTGCGAGAGGAGGAAGGAAACGCTTCGACGGCTCCGGCCTTCGTCGTCTGCACGTGTGGATGAATTTCCGCAAAGTAGTCTATCCATGTCGACACCATAGGGGATTCTCGATGAAATATGGCACAGTGAGAACGACTGACGATTGCCCACAAGGGAGGATGCGTTTTTCAGATGCTGGACGCTTCTGTCGAATCGCATATAGAAGAGCGGGCAGAAGCCGATGCTTTGACTTCCGTCTTCACCCACATTCACCTCGTACTGCTTGTGGAGGCGAGTGAGCTCTGGAATTTCCGAGCCGTCAAGGCAATCACAATCGAGTACGAGCATTATTCGTTTCTTCCCACAATTGGCGGTCTGCGTGTACTTTCGATACGATTCAATACTCTCGCTGACCAACTCGAGCGACTTACTGTGATTGAGCACAATGAAGTCAACGTCGGCGTGAATGATCATCTCGAGCAGTGACGAATGAAACTGTAAGGTCGTCGGCGGTAGTGCCAGTCGCAGCACGGAAAGCGCAGCGATGTTTGTGAGACGACCCATCCACTCAGTTGATTCAGTCGCCCCCGGGCTGTATTTACAAGATTGGCCCGGTCCATTTGCTGATGGCTTGGCACTTTCGCCAATCGCAACGATGCGGTTTCCGCCCCGCAGAATTCCCAAGCCGTAGAGATACGACATTGGACCGAACCCGAAAATTCCATATCGCAGCGGCCGGGAATTCATAGTAAAATCCCAAACATAAAATAGAACACAATCTATATCAAATAATAACAAGTCGAACGAACATTAGCTCACTACTGGGGAGATCTACGGGTCTATCTGAAAATCTGGACAGTACGGTGTGACATTTGCCACCCAGTCCTGAATAGCGAGGCGTTGGGTCGAATTGTCACCGCTGTGCCCTCGGAGGCGTTTGCGAATAAACTTCACCTCATTTCCCACTGCGGTGGATTTGCCAGGTCGAGACATCATCTGCGGATGAAACTGCCCAGCGCGCGCTGCCGGGATGGGGGTGACTGCCTGGTTGCCAGTTGACGCCCCATGATGGGTCCTTTCACCATTTTCTGTGGCGTGTGGACGTGAACTGTGGTCGGCGTAGTGGCGCTTATACTTTTCAACCTTTCTGCGGAGCGAAACATTTTCGAGTAGAAGTTTGCTGCATTCGTGCTTGCTACCCTCGAGTTCCCGTTGAACGTTCAAAATGAGCGCTCGCGTCTTGTCGATGGCACGCTCAAGCGGCGTGCATTCGACGATATCCGGGGTTACCTTTCGCAGCTGCGGTGCTCGATGGGATTTCTCTCCATTGCATCCAAGTACCTGCAGCGGCGGTTTGTGCATTTCATCGTCAAAGCCGGGAAAGTTTGGTGCGGCTTTTCCACCGTTTCCCGCCATGCCGTCAGCCAACGCCTCATTCATTTCCTGGATTTTCTTTTCTTGGCTGATGTGACTGTGCAGCTTATCGTGCAATGACGCTGCCCGTCTGGTGGATTCTGTATATTTTGCACACAACTCGGCGTTTCGCTCACGAAGCTTGGTGAGCTCACTTTGGAGGCGGTGTGTATTTTCCCTCAGCCGCGTGTTCGCCGAGTGGGCTTCATAGAGCGCCTGGAGAATGATTGGTGTGTTTTCGGATGGTTTGCTTTCTGTTTGTGGAACCGCTTGGTCAACGATCTGCTGATCCACCCGATTGCTGTCGACGGAAACATGGTCGCCGCAAGTGGGATCGCTCGTACCGCCATGGACAAATAAACAAGTCGAATAGTTGTAATTGCTTTTTGGCCCGAAGATTTTCATTGCCTCACGAACATTTCCCCACCGCTCTGCGTCAGACTCGGTCGTCGAGTGATTCTGAAGATAGAGCGGATGCGGCTCGTTGGGTTTTACCTTTCCCCGGCACGTCGGGCACTGTCGCTTGTATTGCAATGCCAACTTGAGACAATCCGTATGAAAACAATGCCCACAGGAAAGCGATGATATGGGCGCGTCGGGGCGTTTCGATGGCGCAGTTCCGTCGCCCCGAAGCGCTTCGATATGCTGCGTGCAGTTGCTAAAGAGAGGCACGTAACATATGGGACATTCCATTTATATCAATTCGAATGTGGCAGAAAATTCGCGACAGTCGTTGTGAAGCGGCGGGCGAACCGTGAAAAATGTGCAATTCATAGAGCCGAAGGATGCTTTTCAATCACGAGTGTGTCGGACACATGACTCGAGTTTACAAAAACAACGAAAATCGAACAATAGAGTAAATGCCATCTTGCAGACAAGATAGAATGAGAAATTTCAGTCAACTCGTCTGGAATTGACAGTCTTATCTGGAATTAAAATGTAGTAGTATTCATATAGGACTCATGTTTCCTCTACGCTCGACGGGCAGTCTTGCCATACATCTTTGGGACAAGCTTGTCAGCCATGGATTTCAGTGGCTCGGGAAGTACTTTAATAAACTGTCGAATGCAATAGTTGACCCACTTTTTCAGCCAGGCGATGGTTTCCTTCATCTCTCGCATCATCTTGAGCATTGGTGACTCAGACTCGCCGAGGAAATCCTGAAAAATATCCTCAAACATGGCGAAGGGATTCACGTCTTTGCCGACACTCTCCTCACGGGGGTGGTCGATATCTTCGCCGTAGGTATCCAGGTCTGGCTTGGCTTCGACGTGTTTCGCCGAAAAGGCCGTGACGACCGCTAGCAGGAGTATGGAACGAGTAAACATCATTTTGAAGTAAAATCAAAAGCACGAAAACTGAGTGAGATTGAATGAAAAACAAATTAGGAAGGAAGACGATATCTTGTGGTCTTTATTCACAAGTTCAAACCCCCCAGTCGTGTTCTTGGAAATACTTGTGCATAGTCAATACGGCAAATGGACACCGACTAGACACCCATGCGATGAGTGTGGCACTCACTATGCAGTGGACGTTACAGGTGGGTGTATGCCCAGTGGAAACGCAAATGGGCAGGCTGTAATCTGCTGGCGTTGACGGAAGAGAAATCGCATGTCGCTCACACGGCGCGCAGGCGTCAACCGACAATATTCTCGCGTGGGTCTTTCGTTGCCTTTTGATTTCCTTGCCAACCAACGGAAGCATCACAAAGCGGACAGTTCCGTCCGCTCGATCGATTTTGACTGAGCCTCGCACGACTGGCAGACAGTTGGACAGCGAGTGCTCGTGCATGTGCAGTAAACCGTTTGCAGAAATGCCGGCGAATTCGCGAGGTTCGAGGCGAATGTGCATTGGAATTTCCGCAAACTCTTGTCCTTGGAATATCTTTTGGGATGATTTTGGACTTTCCGAGTCGGAGGACGCGCCCGTGGCCATGGGTTTTCGGGGATGTATCCCTTGAGCGATGTTGAAATAGCTCGCAAAGTATGTGATTCGCAATGCTTTGCAACTGAACATGCTGTGTGTGTGCCGCGACGATTTGCCCAACTCCGCCGTGGAACTTGCAGCATTATACGACGGGATGACGGCACAGAGTAATCGCAGAAGCTTCGCGATAATGAGCCGTATGAAGAGAAGGTAGCTTGGGAGCGTTGGGAGACATGGATCTGCAACACGAGGCTGCCGCACGTGCTTCGACTCTTCATCGTAGCCCAACGCGTGTCGGCAAAAAGTACATTGGCAGTCTTCACTTTCATCGGGGTCAGCTGCCTCGGATGGCTGGCTCGCGAAGAAACTATGGAGTGCACGTTGTTCCGTGAAGCCCACCGATACAATAGTCACAACCCCTGCTTCGGTCACTTGCACCTTGACGGGGATAACAGGGAACGCCAGGTCAGCGTCCGGAAAGAGCTCTTGGAATTCGTTGTGGAAGAAAGTAATAATCGCCCTGGATTGTAAGTTTGTCGAAATATTCCGGCAGTTTCTTCGAAGTGTCACCAGATCGACGGAACTGGTGGGGAGTTGATATCGGACATGGTACGGGTATACAACTGGGGGCTCATGGTGCATCTCGAAATGTATGCATAATGAAACGAAAAACGTGGTGAAAAAATGCCGGTCGTTTTCAAAGTAAAAGATTATTCAAGATGCGTGATAGCTGTGATGTGAATGAAAATTTTGGACAGGATGAGTTTTCAGAGGCAATCATATAAAGAAGAAACAGTTGCAGCTTCAGATAATTTCACGCAAGAAGACGGAAATCGGCGAGAAACGCCAAAAAGACCTTGCAAAAAACGACTCCATTCATTGGATGTATGACCAGTGAAGCAACCGAATGGATAAAATAGAGCAATGGGAAAGTGTGGTTAAAAGGGACCTGTCGCGTAGAGATAACTTCTCGGGCAATATGGACCAAGAAATGGATCAACTGGTCGGTGTCAAGTAGCCCCATCGGGAGGTTTTCAAAGATGAAACGCAGAAACTGGATGGAACCTGGTTGTTCAAAAGGGTTTGGAACACATTGCATTGGGTCGATAAGTTGAAACATCTCAGCGGAACTCCGCTCGAATTGCAGTAAGGCTTCCAACTCGGGTCGAATCCAATGCGTCGCTGTCGGGCCGACAAGTGGTCGAGGCACCGATGCAGTCAAACTATCGGCGAGATTTAGCTGGTGGCTCACAAGCGGCAGAATAGTGTCCGCTTCGTGTTGTGTCACGATGTGGGTTGACAGCTGAGGTCTTGATGCCACCATCGGAGCGTGAGATCCTGCTTCGACTGGACGACATCCTCCACCGGCTTGGAATTGCGGCTGATGCGAACGGAACTTGACAAAGCAAAATGGATCGAACGGGTGCACTATACTCCCCTCCGCGCTGACGACGGCATCACTTCGGTGTGGGCGCTGGATTTCGCTGCGAGCCGTCGAGACGAAAGCACCCCGACTGGGAACGAAAATGCGCTGAATCGGTCCCCCATCGGCCGGCTGCTGCACCAGCGGCGGAATACACACCGGGATTCCCCCGACAAAATGCGACTTACCGAGAGGGGCTTTCGCTGTCGTCATCTCAGTGCAATACTGCAGGGCGGCGTAGGCTCCAGACTGCCGTGCGTACTCGATAAACATGTGGCCGTACTCCTCGTAGCCCTGCGTTGCGTCAGCTGCGTTTGGGTACCGCACGGAGCTGGACGGGTAGGCGATCCGCAACTTCGTGATGGGACCAAATGCTCGAAAGAACGAAACATACTGCATGAGCGTATAGGTATCGGTCGGGTGCGGAAACCCACGGATGTTAATTGTCTTTCGGACTGGTGGAACCGGGTCGAGCTGACATCCAATGTCCTTTTCGAAAGAGAGCATTGGAAAAACGAGCAGCATGGGAGTGAAACCCTGATGGATTTTTGGCATTTCATGCGGTGGTGATTCGGGAGAACCTTCAGTGACGGACGGCTTGGATGGGCTGTGATGGGAAGACGCATATTGGTGGTGATTGCTCATGCGTAGCGCATCGCGATGGCCCTGCAGATTGCGAAGCGCATGGTGCAAGCTTTGTCTCATGTCAGCGCATTTCCCGCACGATTCGTCAAAGTGGACTTTGGCATGATGATCAGTTTTTCCGGCTTCCGCAACGTCGTAATACCACGTCGTTGGAAAGTTCCGGTCGACTTCCCGTGGCGGATAGAAACATACCCGCTGAAGGGGGGTCGGATACACGGGGAACAGGCGAACACGCGTGCGCAGTGGAGTTTCGATGCCTTCGAACTTCTCCACTGCTTTGTGTACTTTTTCTTGAAAGACACGAAAGCACTGACAGAACATTTGCCCGCATTCCATGGCCTGGCACTGCGGCGACTCCCCACACTCGGGCGTCTGGAGAATCGGCACTTTGAAGGTAATCAAAAAGTTTTTCGTGGCGTGCTTTGAGATGACACGAATCGTTACTTTCTCATCGATTCGGTCATTTTTCGGCGAAGTTTCCGCCGCCACCGGACGGTTGTGGTCTTTTGTCGCCCCACGCCCGCCATCAAAAGTGTAGACGCGACTGGTTGCAGGCATGTTTGGACACTGTGGGGACAATGCATTGGGGTGAGCACACTCACCGTCGAAATGGCTGGAGGCACTGTGCATGAAAAGTTTACTAAACTGATGGAGAAAATAATTCAAAACACTTCTTTCTCACCCCAAAAGCGCATCCACACAGATGAATGTTACACTTTATCTTTGGCAACCATTGGTTCGGCCAAAGCACAGCACTCCCATCGGGCTGAGTCATTCTCTTTCACTGGAATATGCCACCGACATGTGCGCTCGCAAAATTGTGGACGCACAGCAAACGGCATAGGAAAATCGACAATCGCGACCGTCCCAGGCGGGAGAATTTTGAACTTGACTTGGCATTCATGAAAGAAACGCCTCAAGTCCAATTGGTCCCCCAAAGCGAAGAGATGGTCTCTTCCCAAATCGTTAGTCACGATGAACATTCGCTTCCTTGAGTGGCTATGGTAGAGTAGGGTGTACAACCACAAGATATCGTCCTCAACGCCGTTTGGAGTGCACAACAGAATTCCGTCTCTCTTCCAGCGGTCGACCATTCCACGATACTTGTCCCATAGCCTGTGCCGTTCAACGTGCCGTCGGTGAAGAACAATCACAGGGCGAAGGTGTTGCGCTCGCACGGCATTCACTACGGCGTCAATGTGCTCCAACCACAAGTGGAATTTCACGGGAGCATCCCTATTCGAGTGTGGCTGCTGTGGTCTTTCTTTGAATGGAATGATAGTTTCATTTTCCGAAGCCAACGAACGATCCAGCCCACAATACCCGATATTTGCGCCATCCAACACGACATCCATTTGTTTCTCTCGAAGGACCTGTAGAAAAGCTTGAATCTCCGCATGTAACCGCGTGTCTCGACACTTTTCTCTGGCGTGATTCAGGAGTCTGTCGAGTAGTCTGTCTCGCATGGATGCGCTATATGGGAACCTCCGAAGGTGACCGTTGCACTGCGGACATATTGCTACCAGTCCGATTCCGGGTGAAACAGATGTCGCTGAAGTTTCCAGTCGTTGATGAAATATGATTGGGAAAAATTGATGTCTTGTGAGTTGGAGCAAACCCAACACCGCCCCATCCACTCGCTCGACATGTGACTCGATTTGTCTCAGAACGCTGTGCTTGAAGGGTTTCGTGCGAGACGATTGTGATGTCCGTTGCAGAAAGAAGACAAAATCATCATTTGTGAAAACGACACCGAGTTTTTTCGCATACAAAAGGAGAAACACTGTGACTTCGAGGTTTGATGAATATTTCACCAGCGCCCGGAAGTCTCTTGCCTTGACACTCCCTGCGATGGCTGATTTTTGCAGCATATCAAATCCGATTCCCAGCTGGGAGTTCAATGACAGGATACTCAGCACATTTGCCCGGAGTGAATGATCAACCAGCGGCTTTTCTCGATGGAGTCGTTCGATTATGCGCATCACTTGGAAGTTTATGTGATTGCGAGTGGTGACTGTTTCCTCTCCTTTCACTGGACGTATAAGTGGTGATTCCACCTGACGGCCCCTCACCGAGTGCAGATAATCGACGACTGCAAGAAAGATACTCATCGATCGCGCAACCCTTTGGACGCAGATTGTGGCGATATTTTGATAAATCTCACTCATCTCTCGGAGAATATCTCCCAAGCCGATGCTATCGTGATTTCCATAGTTTTGACATCCCTTCATTAAATTCAGCAGCTGACGCCCATGGGTGTTCACGTGCTGAGCGTCAGCCGCTAAACGCCGTGTGGTTGCGTGATGGGTTCTCTCGAAACCACCGCCGGAAGGTATCACCACGCTGGTCCATTTGATTTTGCGTATCATCGTCGCCTTGGAGGATCACTGAGCCGGTAGCAAGCGGGCGAATTCATTCATAGGCCATCCGATTCCATGTGCATCGCATATACAAAAGGTAGAAAAGCAACGCTTCAACACCGATATACACATTGTAAGCGCGAATATGTGACCTGTCTAAGATACAGAGATTATTATACCTTTATACTCATATCATTCGCTTATGCCACGAGAGCACTTGCGTTCGCACTCTCGTACCTCCATGTGGCGGGCAGCTGCCGCGTGCGCTTGTAGTATCTCGACAAGCGATGGACGCGACTCTCCACGAGGATGAGCCTGAACTTGGTATCGAGGTCTTTGCGGTTCTTTTCGAGATGCTTGCGCATGTTGACGGCTCTCTTGATCAGGCAGTAGAGATCCTCTGGGATTTCCGGGGCGAGGCCGTTGTGCTTGAGAAGGCGAAGCACCTTTCTGCCGGTAATGTTCTTGACCTGCCCGACGCCACAGTTGTCACGGAGGTAGTTACCGATGGACGATGGGGTAAGTCCCTTGCGGGCGAGACTGCAGATCTGGCGGACAACCTCGGCGCTGGAGGACTTGAACCATTTAGGTGTGTTGCGATTGTAGGGGATGGAGCTATCGCTGATCCCCTTTCCGTTACCATGCATGCGGCCCATTGCGACTCGATACGTAAAAAATCAGCAAAACGAAAAAAGTTACAGTGTCTGCAGTCTTTGCATCCAAACGAAGTCACCCAACATAAAAAACATATCTTCCGACGAATTTCCCATTGTGAATCTCTAAAAACGAAAAAATCAAATAAATACACGCGTGTGATACCCGGAGATGGTTACAAGTAAAAGTACGAATACTTTCATTAATGAGATAATCTTGAGATGCGTATTGCTTGACATTTTTTAAAAGTAACGAGACTGATTGCCGTCGTGACGGTCATTCGATCGATCCCGACCATAGGAGGAGCTACCCGAGTGCCGACCGCTTTCGTAGTCCCTGTCGCGCTTGTAATACCCGTCGTTGCTCGATGATCTCTGCCTATCGTTGCTGTGGAAGCTTCGATTGTCATCTCGTGACCCTCCAGCCCGCTGGCCCCACTGGCTTCTGTCGAATCCACCGCGAGGCCCGCCGAATCCACCGCTTGACCCCCCGTAGGAGCCGCCGCGAGACCCGCCAAAGCCACCGCGGGATCCACCGCCGCGGCCAAATCCTCGGCGCAAATAAGACTCCCGGAAGCTATCGTTCAAGTTACCACTGGAGGCGTATGACCGGGCCGATGGGTTGATAGAGAAAAGGCTCTCTGGAATATCTTGACCTGCCTTGACAAGAAGTGCGCACAATGCGGGAATAATCTTATATTCGCTGCGGGAGATGAAACTCAACGCGAAACCCTTGCTGCCCGCTCGTCCAGTTCGCCCAATGCGATGCACGTAGTCCTCAAGTGTGTTTGGGAAGTCGTAGTTGATGACAAGGTCGAGGTTGGAGATGTCGAGACCGCGCTGGGCAACGTCCGTCGCTATCAGGACGTTGATTTCATCTGGTCGACTGCCCGCGCAGCACTGCCGGAAGCGGTCCAGGACCCAATCACGCTGCGACTGCGATTTATCGCCGTGGATGGTATAGCAGTTGTATCGGCGATAGCCCATGGGGTTTTCAGCCGCACCGGCATTGCCACGAACTGCGTCCTCGATTTGTCGCTTGAGGTCGCCGCACAGCTCCTCGACGAGGTATTTCTTTGCACAGAAGATGAGGACATTGTTCAGCTTTTTGTCCAGATCTTTTCCAATATTGAGCGTTTGTGCTGGATTCAGCAGGGCCGCAATAACGCGCTGATTTTTCTCGTACGGTTGAGCGACCTGCATGATTTGCCGAACGTCGGTATTGGCGCTCAGCTCGTTATCCCCAGCGCGGAGTTGGAGGTAATTCGGCCGCAGGAAGCGTGAAGCCATTGACTGCACCTCTCGGGGCCACGTCGCGCTGAACATCAGCGTCTGTCGCGCCAAGGTGTCCTTTGAGTTCTCCCGCAAATACCCAACGATGGCGTTGATCTGGGGTTCAAATCCCATATCGAGCATTCGGTCCGCCTCGTCGAGCACAAAATAGCTCACGTTTCCGACATGAAAGTTACCGCTCTGCAAAAAGTCCTGGAGCCTTCCTGGGCACGCCACAATGATTGGCACCATATGATTCGCTGCGATCTTTTGATACGAGCTTCCTCCTCGGGAGTAGTTGTTTCTGCTGCCGTAGCTATTATACTGACTGTAGTTGTTGCGCTGCTTGATCGTCGCCAACTGCGTGCCCTTGTGCACTCCACCGTACGCGGAAGCCACTGTGATCTCCAAGTTCTCCTGCGAGTTGCTGCAGATGGCCGCCCCGGTCTCCAAAACCTTTCGGGTTTCGGCTTCGATTTGCGTCACGAGCTCCCGTGTCGGCGCCAAAACCAGCGCGATCGGACTCATGTAGTTGCTGTTTGTATAATACTTTCCTTGCTGTGCTGTCTTGTACTGATTCATAATGTGCAGTATTCCTGGAACCATAAAGCCAAGTGTTTTGCCGCTGCCTGTTTTCGCGATAGCCACCATATCTCTCTTTTCGAAGATGATGCTCCATGACTGTGATTGTATCGGCGTCGGCTGTTTGAATGATTGTTTTTTGAAAGAGTTGTGAATGAAGTCTGGCAAGAAAGAACATTCTTCGAAGGTCAGCAGTGGGGGTGGGATGGTTGCTGGTGCTTGCTCTGCGTCGGAAAACCGTTGATGTGACCCACCGAACTCGTTGACTGTAATTGATGAGGCCTTTCTCCAGTCTTGTACTTCCTGCTGGCTGCGAGAAAGCGTCTGTGACGTGAGGGGTGATTCCTCGAAATGAGGTAACGGAATATCGTTCATTAAGACTTCACAGGGTAATTTCTAGAAGAAAAAATGTGAATGGTATGGAATACGAAATCAGAAAAACAACACAAATCACGGAAGGTTCAACTAACTGGCCTCCTTGGAAGCTTCCTTCAGCCTGTCTTCAAGCGTCTTCGACACGGAGATCATATTTTGCATGCTCTCCTTGAGCTCTTGAATTATTTCTGTGATGGACTTTTTGATGAGAACATTGTTGACAAGACGATAACATACTCTTTCTTTGGTATTTTCATTGGCGTCACTTGGAGCGTCCCCTGCTTGCACCTTCAGAAGCTCCTGTAAAACGATGTTGTGTTCGATGCATTCCTGGTCTATCTCGGCAATTCTGCCCATGAGATTGTTCTGCATCGGTGAGGGGAACTTGGCGGCCATGGACCTAATATAAAATGGAAAGCCCGTTGGGAAGTGGCAATATATTTTAGACGATGTATTGGCTTACATGTGTGTATCACTCCACATAACTTCTTACTATTTACAGACCCCAGTGTATCTTCTCTATATGCTCTCATCATAATCGCCGAATTTGAATCTTCTTTTCTTTTCCTCAAGTGTTTTCGCCTTTATTTTCTTTTTCTCTGGTGCGCATACTTTTCCTGATTCATCGATGCTCACTCCCCACATAGGATACGACAAACCGTTTAAGCCTTCCCAGTAAAGTCTAGAATCTGTCGATAACGGGCTTATTGAATTCCTGTTGCTTACTAAACCGATCTCCGTAGCACTTTCGCAGTATGTCTGCTTGATATTGGCCGATGGACATTGATATTGAAAGCGAACTGCGCAACCAGAAAGCTTTTTGCAAATCATACCACTTTTCCGCATGTAAACTACACCTGAAAGTTCGTCGCGAAGCCAATTGAGATCCAAATACCCATCATGGGTCGACGCACTGTCATCGAATTCTTTGTTAATGCGATGAGCTTTATTCACGAACAATCGCACTCCTTTTCTTTGATTGGCCTTGCGTTCAGGACCCGAAAGTTGGAAAATTGATGGCAACGTGATAGAGTGCAGATGATCCAAATTAAATACTGGTAATATGGCTTGAGCCATCCACTTCGGCGGACAGCTTGAGAAATCAATGGCATACTTTTCTGGATAATACTGTGACAAGTCGGAATACATAAAGTTCACCAAATATCGAGGCAGAAGAAGCTCGGCCCCTTCTCGAGGACTGACAATAAGAAGTTGTTGGAAAGGGAAAACCGGCAGTGTATCTTTCGTGAACTCGAGTGCCGATGATGGTATTTGATCCGGGTGCAAGTTGTCTAGCGTAGGGCCGCGATGATATGGGTAATACCACTCCCAATCAGGACAATCTTCATGGTAATAGGTGAGCACCCATTGCAAACCACGCATATATTCATAGTTGACCTTTTTTCTTATTTCGTTGCTGTCACCATGTTTGCGCCAATGAAGAGCGTAGTATCTATCTTGCCAAGCAGGCAAGCTCACACAAACTACATCTTGAAGGTATGTTTTCGCTGTACAAGTCCACAAGTAAATTTCCACTCTGCGCCTAAGCGTAGACCAAAAGACCCTTTCCAAAGATCCACCTGGATACTCTTCCTCTTTTATTTCCGTATAATACGCTCTTTCGATTTTGTCATACCAGTTTATGACTTCTTTTATAGGATCATTCACACGATGTAAAATGCGACTAAGCGAATTCATGAACTTTTCGCATGCAGGTAAGTTCAGCTTGCTACCGTCTGTCAAATAATCTCCGAGCTTCGGATATTCTGATATATAGACCGATAAGCACCTACCAATGGTATTTCCTGCAATTTTCATCTGAGGAAGAGGTGGGAGAAAATCATTTCCCACAAGGAAAAACATCATCAGCAAATCGTCCAGCAGCCTTTCAAAGTTCTTTTGTTCGATGGCCAAATTCGGGTTATTTAATATTGACGAGAAACAGGCCCTAAAATACTCTCTCACCATCTTGATGCTGATAAAGATCTCGTCTCGAAAGATCAACATGTTCGGGTCATGGATCGACAGTGCCAACTGTATTAGATCCGCGTCCATACCGACAAGGCAATGCGTTGTACTCGAATTATACCCTGCTTCGTTCCTTTGCTTTTTAATAAATTGAATTATTTTATGCTCTCCCTCCCCTGGCTCGTTCGTATCTGATAGTAGCCATATCACGTCACGATAATTTCTCCAAGCTGAATCGGAAATTCTATCAGATATATATGATTCAGTGGCACTTCGGACTTTTGTCATGAAAGGTGTGCCTGGAGTGATATTATTGGAATCCCATACGTAGGGCATCTGCGGAGCCTTCCATCCTTCTTTTTTCCATTCTGCAGCAAGCTTTTTGTAGAGCTTACATTGTACCGCCAAATTCGACCTTGTACAAAATCTCCGTGAGCGCTGTTGGACCATTTTTGCCATAGGTGGCGGTCCATCAAAAGCTATATAAATTAGTTTCCTAGGTTGGCTTGCGAAGATTATTTCGTCAAGTTTTTCACAAAAATTGGAAATCATTGCATCCTCCGACGTAACGCTCAATGAGTGTCCCTCGTATTGGCATGCTGGATGCAGTATGGCATTAGCATCAATGTACAAACAGTCTACTGGAATATCTTTGATTTGAATTCCAGGACAGTGTTGTATCATCCATTTGAAGTATCCTGGGACCCCCATTCACCTTAATGTATAAGATAAAAACTAATCTCCTGCACTACTTTTAAAATTACTCTCAAGCGAAACACAAGGAAATTAATTTCTCTATAATAACTGTGACGCGTAAATAGATAATTTCCTTCTGGCGGTGAATTTCTGTAGCGCGTCAGGTCAAAAACTCATAATACTACGACTTGTAACTTTTCGAATAATGCAGAAAACATGAATTATAAATCGAGGAAATTACAATACCTATTGTAGCTTCCTTCTTGAATATTCTTCCGTACAAAACGCCGGAAAATACTTTCCGTAATAATCCGTATTCTCGTATTCCGCTTGTTGATTATGAGTATTCGTAACTAGCTACTGCCAGGTTTCGAAAGAAGGTCTTGTTATATTAATGAAATTATATCTGTCTAGTTCCGTCCTATACTATGGCATATTTTTGCGGGATATTTAAAGAGGTCTATCGTTCTAGTATTCCTTAAACTAAGAATGGCACAAAGCACACTGGCATTGTCCTACGCCTCTCTGATTCTAGATAACGACAAGGCCCTCAGCAAAGAAAATCTGCTCGCAGTGCTGAGTGCAGCTGGAATTGAGGTTGAAGGAATCCTTCTCGACGCTTTTAGCACGAGTGCTACTAAGCCTGTAAGCTCAATTTTGGAGAACGTAGCTTGTGGAGCGCCTGCAGCATGTCAAGCACCCGCCTCAGGCAGCCAGGACAACGGAACTGTAGTGGCCGAGCAGAAAGTTGAAGAGGAAGAAGAAGATGAAGATATGGGCCTTGGTTTGTTTGACTAATGAAAATCGTTATTTCTGAATAATCTTAGATCAGGTGATGAATTCTGATGAAGTATTCCATCTTTCGTCAATCCCCATCGCTATTTAAATTTCGATTCGCTTGTACTGACTTGTAAATGTCCTCTGTGGTTTGGAATATAATAGTCTAGTCGTGGATTCCGGAAACACGTTTTCATAAGTTTATGACGACCAGAAAGATGAGCTAAATGTTGGTTTTATTTACCTAGAAATCAAGCAATGTTCAGGCATTGTGTGAAAAGACTTCTAGGCGATCGAAGAATTCTTGTTCGGAAGAAAAATCGTATCTCGGGACACTGGGAGCTGTTAAAAAGTTACATGAGACCCAGGCAAAATGAAGAAGAGCTCTTTGATACTTACGAGCTTGTTAAAATTTTCGCTTATATGACTGTGCCAATGCTAATGATACTCGTCTGGCGCAGCTCTATAAAGGACTACCCGGAGTACGTTGAGCAACAAATGAGTGTTTTTGATAAACCATCACGCGATGCCCCAGAGGATATCGGAGTTACTTCCTATTTAGATCTCATCGAAGACTTAGAGGATAAACAGATGCATTCTATGAACAAAGCGAAGCAATTAATTCATAAGTGACACTCTTTGCTCTGGCCCGTGAGTATGGTGACTCAATTAGTGCCCACGAGAGGAGATTTGTTGAGCTATATAAGGTCAGTCGAACATTCTAGTGCTTTACCTGATTCGGCTTCATCCTGATAGATGTGCCTTAGGCCTGTTAAGATGCGAGTCTACTTGAGGTTAAACAAACTCAAGCTGGCTTTCTGCTGTCAACAATCTCCTGTACAGCTCATCAAGTCAATAAACACAAGTGAACAATTATTTACAATTGTCCTTTTGCTTTTGTACGAGATGTTTTCCTAAACTGAAGATGAAGCACGAAGTAAACATATCCAAGCTCGTAAAGAAGCTTTTACAGATTTCTCTATTCGAAGTGAATGCCCTTGACCACCTCATAGTCCAACAATGCAACTCCGCCGAGCAAATTCTATTGCTTTGTGGCATGAAGCTTTTTCTGGAGTATAATACCAGTCTTTTCTTCATCAATGGGCAGGTTAGTGCAGACACGTTCGATAAACTTGCCTGCTCATACGCAATCCTTCCGAGTGAACTTCGGTACGTGCTGGAACAACAAGGTTGTCGAATCTATTTAAATATGTTGGGACATGATGACATTGTGTCTCACGCAAGCATCGCTCGTTGCCTGTTTTTGATAGAAAACTTTGACCTGGAATTCAAATCTTTTTCTAGAAGACCTGGAACGCTGAACGAAGAATCGTACAGAATCGCCTCCTCCAACAGATGGAGAAAGATCTCCTTAAAGAGGCGCCGTGCATACAACCAAACTGCAACGCTCTTACTTTTAGATGAAAAGGACCATCGCAATGAGTGTTTGCATGCTGGGCGGATCTTAGGATGTCATTTCGCACCATTCCACAACTTTCGTCGATTTAGCCAGGAGTGCAAGGATATACGAGCCAGGAATCAACAAAAACAATCCAATACGCTTGATGTGCAGATTGCCAATGCGTGGAAGAATTCTACCGAGCAGAATAAATTGTATTGCATGGACAAAGCTTTCAGAGAACACTTCACAAACATGTTTACCAAAAAGGTTGCGAAGAAGTATGAGCTTCGCAGTCGAGCGGTGGCTGCAGTGCTTCCATATTGAAATGTCTGTATTGTGTATGTATGCACTACCAAGTGCACACCTTCGTACGTAGACTTATGAATCTGTGCTTAGATGATTGACGGCTTTCGCTGACTTTACCGCATCGACACACAAAGAGTGTATGAGTGCTACTTGCCGTGTGACTTCGTGCCTTCTTCGTGAGAATCTTTGTGTTACCTATTTAGCAGGCCTCTTCATTCTCGGGACATCCCTAAAATGACTAAGACAAGCTTTTTTATAGTTTTGAAATTTCCATTTTTTTGTAATTCTATGGATCCACTATTGCATGCATGGTAAAGTATACAACAGTGCAATGAAATGCTCATATAGTGACCATGCGTCATGCAAAATGCCCGCAATGACTGTTGAGTTATGGCGAATGCGTAGCAACCATGTATACGAGTCACCTATTTAATTGTTTGAGTTGTTGAGAGTGCAAAATCCTCTCCAGGCGTAGATCTACAAGGGAAGTGCGGTAAGAATCCGAGGTAAGAACAATCAGACTCAACTCTTGCTGTCACGGGAAACACCCTCGACAAATCCACTACAGAATCGGTATGATAGTGAGAGCTTCTCTCTCAGACCGACCCAACCTGTCTTAAAATCGGCTTGCCGGCTGTTGTGGCCTTCAATGATTTTTGTGAGGGTTTTTTCATGCCGAAAGGCGTTTTTCAAAGATTCTGTTTCTATGGAATCAATTTCAGCAGCAGGTGAAAAAAACCCTTTCACCGCGCTTCAAAGCGGCTGATTTGCAAGGGGAGCTCATTGCCAGGCAGTTTCACGAACTGTTGGGGCGTCAATGTGGGGGCAGTCTCTGCGCTGGGACAGTTGTTGCAATCCCGCTCTGCAACAATACCCGAAGCAAACGACCGAATAAGCTTCCAATGATTTCAACTGTTTCCCACTGATAATCTGAACTAAGGGCAGCGAAAAAAGGAAAGGACAATGCTTCCTGACCTTTCATGAAGCCCACGACACTAGGTGCTCTTCTTTTCAATTTCCGCCTTTTGTTGGCTTAACTGAACACTGTCGCCTTGTAAAGTTTTCACCAATGTCTTTACTTCAAGCGTAAACCAGAGAAAGTCAAATCCACCACTGGGTTAATGATGCACATCAATCTTTCCATCCATGAGCCAGTGGGAAACCTGGTACAGTGAAAGCCACCGCGTACTGGAATAGGCCGGACATTTTGAGGTTTTGTTGTGTCCGCAGAAACATGTTTTGTTAACAGGAAGTTAACATGTTTTGTGTGATCACTGGAAAAAATGCAAACAGCAAATTCGCTCTGACGGCGATGAAAAGAGTTTCGGCAGTTTACAATGTGGACATAGTTTCAATCTTTCTTGAAAAAGCACAAAAATCGACCAATTTTCCATTTTTTCTTTGATACTCAATGCGAGTCGAATTACTTCTCCTCGACACTGTGGACCCTTCGCTTGGCCGGCTCGACTACGCCCCTCTCTCGCAGCAGGCCTTGATGGAGATGTTCATCGAAGAAGTCACCAATAAGCAATTGATTTTTGAAGAGTGGGAAGGCGTAACAATCGAAGATGGTGAAGTCGCAGAGATTGACTGGTACAAATTTGATATCGGAGGGTCGCTGCAGTTAGAATGGTTTTTTTTATAGCGCAATTTTAAAATTGCACGTGCCTTTCGACACGTATGCGCATGCTCTCTGCTTTTCGCGTTATGCATGTGGGCTAATCTCATCCCGCGGATTGAAAACAACAGAGGATTAGTAGATGTCTTCCCTCGTCTCGCCACCAAGGAGATTCTCCCCTTGGAAGTAATTTGGCGGTTTCCCGAACCTCCCCAAGGGCTGGGTACTGGTCCTGACCCACCACCTTGCGATGGCCATCAATAGGGTCGGCGCCATGACAGAAACACGACGAGGGGTTTAAAAAGGTTCTTGGCTTCCCCCAAAACTGGGGTACTGGTCCAACCCACCACGGAGTCCTTTCGTCGGGTTAGAGTTAGAATGGTTGCCTTCCTCAGTGAGGGAATTCGTAGTCAGATGGTGTCGATTCACTGGTACAATTGATTTGGCGTCCTTACCCGCATCTATGGAGAGTTTAGATCTGGGACACAACACACTCACTGGGCCGATCGACCTGGAAAGATTGCCAGAAAGGATGGAGAGTCTACATGTTTCCCACAATAAGTTAAGCGACCCGATGGATGGCCACCTCTACGTGGTGGGTCGGACTAGTACCCAGTCGTTGGGGAAGCCAGGCGCCACCCGATACTACTGGGATCCGCCCGGGTGGCATCGGGTATCGGCAAGAGCTTTTGTCATCCACCACTGCTGTGGAATACCGGCGTCAGTGGCCGCGAAGAAACAGAAACTATCACCACAGAGCGCGCGCATGCGTGCCGTGAGAGCTATCAATCTGATTGCTCTGCTTTTGCGGGCTGGGGACGTGCACCCGAATCCGGGGCCGAGCCTCCATGTAGCCCAATGGATAGCCAATGGATGTAGCCAATGGAAATGACGTCGTATTTGCGCATTTTGCCTGCTTTTTCTACGGAATTTCTTCGGCTGTTCTTCTTCCTTTCGTAAAAGCGGAAGAGCGAGAGCGTCAAAGGAAAAAGTCATCAGAAATTGTGTTTAGCCTCAATGAAAGAAAAGCGTCATGTGAGAGTTTTCTCAACGAATTCAGAGCTGCGCAATTGACAGGAATCCATTTCCATCGATTGCATTTCTATAAGCTGATTTTACAAGCTACAAAGCTCTCAGTAGCACTCAGATCGATCGCATCTCTTGTTTCTGCAGGATACAACTTGAAAGCGCAAGAGGTTAGTCATGTTCTACGCCTTCCAACAAGACTTGGATGGAAGAATGCTATGAAGCTCCTTGACACCCTTTCGATGAGAGAACAATGTGAGGTCGGTCGTTCCAATGCGCTTGCTTATCCATGTAAGCAATGTTCTAGGATTCTCTCCTGGAAAAAAGATTAGCCTTTTACACAAGGCCAAAATGCTTGCTCTTGACGTGGTCCTCTTGCAGGAATTACACGTGACGGAAGACGAAGCTTCCAGGCTAGCGATACCCGGCTTTCATTGCTTCGCGGTAGCCCGTGATGCGAAGGGAGGAGGCGTAGCCGTCCTCGTCAGAGATGCTCTACAATGCTCTCTGACCTCCCAGTCGGTCTCCGAAGTGGTAGAACACACCACCGTCTGTGTCAAAGTGGGAGGTGAGCTCTACTTCACCTCGGCGTACTTCCCTTGTGGACACAAAGTTAGTGCAGCGGCACTCAGCAGACTGTCACAGGATAACAGGAGAACCAATATAATTGGGGCTGACACTAACTGTCATCACGAAGATTGGGACAGATACGTGGCTCCGAATCCCGGCTGGACATATGTTTCTGCATCGACCAGGCGTATACGATCCTGAACACCGGTGAACCGACACGTCGGAGCTTAACCATACAAAGAGGGCAGCTCTCAGCGCCCGACGTCACTCTCGCTCGCGGCTGTATAGGCCGAAGATGGCAGGCCAAGCCTGACCCTGACAGCGATCACTTCTTTATCACTTTCGATATCGTGATCGGAGACGCCGAGCCATTGGGGAGTCAAGTGCCTAAACGGTCCTATTACTCGTGGGACATAGCGTGACAGAGGACTGTAAAGAGTTCCCAAAGAAAGGCACCCCTGACCAACAAGCGAAGTTCCTTTCACGGAGCATCGCAAAGGCGACAGCGGAAGTAGTCCCCAAGGGGGCTTCACACATCCCCATCAGCTGGTCTGCATCCTTAGAGGATGCAACCCGCAAATGCGAAAGACTGTTGAGCCCGTTAGAGGGCGCAACCCCCACCCAGCGACGGCAGCTTCTTGCTGCAACGCAAGAGAGGAAGAACCTCCTCGACTTACACTGTAAGAAGGAGTGGGGAAAGATGTGTGCGGACATGAAGCCAGCAAACTCCACCACGTGGAGAACGCTTCAGAATATCGTGTCGGCAAGACCGACACCGACGAACCTCGTCGTAGAGGGCGGCCGTGAGGTCCCCTTAACAACCGCGGCGAACCACCTTGTTTCCTTCTTCAAGAAGAAGGCCGTCAAACACCCGGAGGCCAAAGAGCCACAAGCGCCACCGCGCCCAACCAGTATGTTCCGCGCGATAAGGCGGCAGGAACTCGTCGATGCGCTTCGGTACATTAAGTGTCACCGAGCGTGCGGTCCGGACGACGTATACAACGAGGCCCTGTTGCAACTACCGAGGGCGGCGCGCACAGCGCTCCTCCGTACGTTCAACCGGTCTCTCTCGCGCGGGATCGTCCCTCGCGAGTGGAAGCGCGGAACTATAGTCCCCTTCCTGAAGCCCGGCAAACCTGCCGGCAAGGTGGAATCGTATAGGCCCATCACGCTGACCAGCACCATCGCAAAGCTGATGGAGCGGATTATCCATGGTCGCCTCCGGCACCTAGTTACATCCGAGAACCAGGCTGGCTTCCGCGCGGGCATGAGTGCCACGGACGTCCTAATGTGGCTGCGCGCCCAGGTGCAACCCACCAGCGCCAGTAAAACGCCACGGACGTCCGCTGTCTTTGTGGACTTTAGCAGGGCCTTCGACTCGGTGGACCACGATCTGCTCTTGCAGCGCTTGCAAAAGCTCAACGTGGATCCACACTTAGTTCGCTGGACCCTTAACTTTCTCACTGACCGCCAAGTGCGCGTCAGAATGGGGAACAGGCACTATTCGCGTGTGAAAAAATTCACGTGTGGTGTCCCACAAGGCACGGTGCTCGGACCGCTGCTTTTCAACCTTTTCATGGAGGATCTTTCCGCAGAGCTTAACCGTTCAGGGGCACAGCACTACTTCTATGCTCATGACCTGACGATCGTCGCTCGCGGACGAGATCGGGAGTTGGTCCTGAACCAGGCTCTTGACATGCTCAGCCACTGGTCACGCACCCATTTAATGGACGTGAACGCGGGCAAAACAAATGTGTGCCACTTCCGTAGCCGCCGTGATGCCCCCGTGCTTCGTTACCGAGGCATGGAACTCGAAAATGTTGAACCCCCCAAACTCTTGGGCATCACTTTCAGCAAGCATCGCGGCTTCGGTCACCACACGAAAAGCATGAAAAACAAGAGTCTGAAGACGCTCATAAAGCTCTCGGCGGTCTCTAACACACTGCTTGGGGCGTCGCGCGACGCGATCCGGTGCTTTCACCTAGCACTCGTTTCGTCGTCCATGCAGTACGCTTGCCCGGCATGGTTTGGCATAGCGTCGGACACGGACCTAGCCACCATGGACAGTGTGCAAGCGCGCGGCGCCCGCCTCGCATGTGGACTGCCCGCAACAACCAACACATACGATTCGTTGCTAGAGGCCAACGTGCCATCAGTGTCCGAAAAGGCCAAGTATCTTACTTTTAAGGCCTTCCTGTTGTCTTCCCTTCATGGCGGCCCTCGAGCCGCAAACGTCGCCCGCTGCTTTCCGCCGTCCAGTGAGATCGGCAAGCTCCACACGGAGATTACTGAGGCATACGGGTCCGTGGAGCCGCTCGCGGATGCTCCAACGCTCAACCATCGGATAATTATCCGTCCCTGGACCCTTGAGGCAGTCACCAAAGAAATGGATGATGCCGTAAAGAAAAAGGTCTCAGGCGAAGCCGTCGCTCACCGCCACCCGGCCGACTATGAGGTATAGACCGACGGGTCATACATTGAAGACACATCTTCGGTCGCCGGGGCCGCCCTTATATTCAAGAAGGGCAGAGCGAATTACCAAACAGTCTCTGTCGGTGGAAAGGGGCGCTCGAGCTTTCGCTCAGAATGCCTGGCTCTACATGCCGGCTTACGTCGCGTTATCGCCGACAAGCGCCTCCACCGTGGCCAGCGTCTCCTAATCGCCACAGACAGTCAGTCGCTCCTAATGGCACTTAAAAGCCATGCAGCATGCGAGACGACCTCCACATCCGCGGAGTGTGTCGAGATGCTCAACAGCCTGGCTGGGCGAGGTGTAAAGATTAAACTGCAGTTTGTCTTCGGACACTGCGGGGTACCGAGAAACGAGCTCGCCGATGCAGCTGCGAACTCAGCACATGAGTGCAGCACCAGCTATACCCTCTGGCACCAGGATGCTCTGAGCATCGCCAAGGCTAAAATAGCGAATGACGCGTCCACAAAGCTGGAAGCACGCGAAACGCATCGAAGACGAGCGGTCGGCATCAAACCGACCAAGACGCAACACCTTACTGGTACTCGTCTCCTCGACTGCT
>LFNC01000111.1:0-30347 GCA_001235845.1 Perkinsela sp. CCAP 1560/4 | reverse complement strand
TTAGATAGGAATGGCAGTTAGTCACAACCCATGACGTGTTTCTACATACTAACACATGTCCCCAAACTGCATGGTGAGGCAGCTCACCAGGGAGAGTAAGTAAGGAGATACATAAAGGTTGACAATAGGGTAATGTTTCTACTATAGTAGATATATTTTCGGTGTAATCTATACGACACATACCTGATTATTGCTAATGTGGTTAAAATACAGGCTGCTTCAAATGATGCTTCCCTATTTTTTTTTCAACATTCTGTATGTATTGTCCGTGATAAATCGATGCTTCTATTGCCACTCTTTACGAGACCCGGTAAGAATACTAGAAAGAATGATCGCCTTCATGTTTCCATCCAGTAGTGCATAGACTGAATCGGCGTGGGGACTTACTTGGATGAAAGAAATGGTGACCTTTGCCTGTCTGCCGTTTCTTCACTCGGTACAGTTTATTCAGGACGAACAAGAACTCTGTGCAGCAAAAAATCTATTCCTCGGTTCCGAGTAATTCTTCAACAAAAAATTAATCAGCGTAAGCATCCTGAGAGACGCTATCACAAGATTTCTCGATAACCTCGAGATGAACGAAACAGTTTCTTAACATGAACTCCAATGAAGTTTCTTGCGTCGGTCGAGACGAGTAGTGACATCGTCGTTGTGATGCTTCAGTAGATCTAGGTGAGATACCGAACGAGAAAGTATTTTAATGTCTGTATTGGGATAGGATTCCGTCATCTCGACAATCGTATGAACTCTATTTATGGGCTCAGAAAAGGACTTTTAGCTTACCAAGCAAATAGATCATGCTTGGCGTTAATTTCGTCAGGTCTACAGATCCGCTGAAACGATTTTCTGTTTTGAGAGTACATTTTCACTAAACCGTGTGTTCAATTTGCACATGCCTTCTGCTTCTAGTTTCATTCTTATGGGCCAATTTCATCCCAGATTCTAAGCGGCACAGTATTGGTAGGCGTAGCGTTCGTCTCGCCACCAGGTGAATCTTAGCAATATTCGGCGGTCTCCTGTACCTCCCCAGCGTAGGGTACTGGGCCTGACCCACCACCTTGCGGCGGCCATCAATAAGGTCGCCAGCGGATTTCGCTCTACTCTATAGAGAGCGTATCAGCAGCTGAAATTAGCCACTGTAAGTCGACTAAGCCACTGAATCTCGCTTACTTCACCTGTGCCATTATGAATAAGAACTCCTTACTAGTCTGCCACTTCGCTCGGTGCCCCGCGACTGCCACGGCATTTCGTCGACATATTATCCATTTCTCTAATAAGAATCTTCCCCAAGGCTTGCTGCGAGAAGGAAGCGTAGTCGAGACTTCCAAGTGCTGGGTCAATACTACAGAAATGAGTGAGAAGCGCTAAAATCATGATAGATAGCAATGTAAAGTTAAACAAATGTGCGAAGAAAATTTGAGAAGACTCGGGAAGGTGTTGGAAAAGGTATTGTTTATGTCACCCACACGGTGCCTCCACTCCACCAAGAAAGCTTTGCCCGACATCCGTCGTTGCTTGACGAACAAAAGGCCAAAAGGCAAATATTTTTACTCTCTACTGATCAAATGTGAGCGTGGCAGCAGTTTTACCAGAGTTTCACGCACGTTGATGGCAGTTGGTGCGAGTGTCTCTCCAAGTTAACACGTGATATTCAGGCCAGGAGAACGCAGATTATTACGGAAGGATGGTCAGCGAGGTGCCCATAGAACAACGCAAAGGTATCCACTGAGTAAGCTTGTTGACCCAGCGAATCAGAGCAAAGATCGATTTTTTCATGAACGAGCACCCTCAGTACTATCGTGACTCGCCTCGGTGTCCACTTCGGAGCAATCTGAATCCGAAGAAGTGTCTATTTCCCACCCAGTCGACACTGACCCGCCGTACACGATGGATCTATCGGCCCTTGTCGAACTGCAATCCGTAGCATGCCTGTGCGAAAGCAAACCTCCGTTCCACGCCGCGAGGAGCTCAAAGTAATGTTTCGGAACCTTCCAATGGTTCGCTTCACCGAAGAGAATTGATGCATCACACAGTGGGAAACTATTTTCCAGTTCCTCAGTGTCAGCCGAGTGGGGCTCCGAGAATTCTCTGTGGAATTGTCGCAGCTGCGAAGATGTCACTTTTCGATCGATCATGACGAAATGCTGGTCTGCTGTATCGAAAATATGCTTTTGGGGGTCGACTTTCAGCTCATCGACACAGAGGCCTTGGAAGCTTCGTTCCCATGAGGTTTTTCGCCCCCTCGCTGAAGCATCCTTCTTTCTTGTGGCAAAAAGTTCCGTTCCGTTTAACCTCTTCCTTTCCTCAATACTTTCAAGAAGCGAATTCTTGTTTATTTGCACAACGTCGCCCCTTTGGAGCCAGATTATCTTATGGAGCTTTCGAGAAATCTTTCCGATAACTGTCATTTCTTTTGGCAAATCAATGCCACCGTGTTGTGTCTCGGGGATGTGCATTAACCACTCATTGTTGCCCAAGCAAACGCTGCAACAGGCAAAGAGACTCGCAGTATCAGATAAGTCGATCGACTTCTCCTTCATTTCACTATAGACGTGGCGTGAATGATGGGTTCTGCCGGCACCACTCATTCGATTAGTTAAAGGAGAAAATCGAAAATGGCAGAATATTTCGTCCCAAATGGAAACCATCCCCAAACTTTCCAACTACACCACAAGGCGGTAAGTGATGTACTCACCCGCTGTCTCCGACGGTCGAATGATTTTAAATACCTGCCCTCGCTGCATTCCAAAGTACCTGGAAACTGGGTCACTGACGGAAATGCGAGGCAGTTGTGAATCACGCAATTTGAAAGCGCCGAGCATGTCCTTCTTCTCATCGCTGGATAATGGGACATGCCGCGGGACGAGCTCATGCTTTGTGACATTAAACATAAGTTCTCCCTCGAAGAACATCTCGATGTTGTAGCCACCGGCGTTGTTCAGCTGGCTCACGCCACGCTTCGCGATAGGGGAAATACTATCTGCATAGACAACTATCATCGACTTTGCCTCACGTGCCCGTGCCAGGCCAACAAGGTCTTTCAAGCTCGATGAGCTGATCTTTGGCTCCTCGCAGAATTGCACCAAAATGGCTGATCGATGGGCAGTATCCGGGCAGTAAATTGTCATGGTTTTCTTGTTGACTTTATAATCATTTCCGCCTGGATTTTGCACGCAGAATTTTGTTAAAAAGTCATCCAATGAGCTGACAGTGACACTTTCATCGATGATATAGCCCCTGTCGATAAGCATCTCACAGATGGTTCTGTATACTTGGTAAGGTCGCCCAGTGGTGTTCATAGCGATTTCAGTAGAAGAAAATTGGAAAATGTGTAACGTACGTTGCATCGAGTGCCTCAACATTCAAATTATACAACAAAGGGCAAAACATTTCTATGTCAATCCGCTTTCAGCTAGAAAGCCATTCACATGGTATGTCCGAAACCCCTCTCTAGGTGAAGAAGATGCCCTTTTCGTGAAACGTGGAGAGAAGCAAAGCAATGTTGTCGATTGGCATCGACCGGGAACGCATATCGCAAAATTCAGCGTTTTTTGTGACATCGACGATCGCCGCGGAGAAGGCCTCTTTGTCCATTGGTGTTTTACCATTCATTTCAGATTGTGAGAGATGTTTTTGGAACAAAGTTGCGCGAATTCGCTTGCTACTAAAAATACTTGATACTTTTCTGTTCTTTCGGTTGAATATGAGCTTGGCGAGTTCATCCCACTCTTGAAAGTCAATATTCGGCGCGGGGTGTTTCGGTTCAAGCCGCACGACTGAACTTTCAACTTTTGGCGGTGGAACGAAGCTGTTTCTGTTCACTTTCATCACATGGGAAATTTTTGCCAGGAGTTGGCTGTTGATGCTCAATCGGCTATACGCTGTATCCCCAGGCTGCGCAACCAATCGCATCGCAAACTCACGCTGAAACATAAGGATTGCGCACTTGAATTGACCACCATGCTTTCCAGCAACGTGGAATTGCGGGTTCCCGCGTAACAGCTTGAAAACAATCGCCGAGCTAATATTGTACGGAACATTCGCTACACAACGATCAAAATGGGGAAAGTCTACCCGAAGACAATTCCCTTGAATGATTTGCAGTTTATGTTTGATAATATCTTTTTCAAACTTTTTCTTCAGTTCCCCAACCATTCGCTCATCGACTTCAATGCAAACGACTTTCTTGGCTACTTTGAGAAGATATTCGGTGAGATTTCCCGTGCCCGGGCCTATTTCAAGAACCACGTCAGTTGGAAGAATACCGGATTTATCCACAATAGCCCGCAGAACAGAGAAGTTACGTAGAATGTGTTGTCCGTGTGCTTTTCGAAACTGAATGCCACGAGCGTTGGATGGATTGGAAACTTCAACTTCCCTTGTCCGAGTACCTTTATGCCTCTTCGATGATCGTCCTGTGCCTTCCAAAGTGCGTTTCATTTACAATAAAGTCAAGCCGGAAAATATTGATGAAAGCCTACTGGAAAAAATAAGCTGAAGCAAAAAAGTGGACCGACTCTTCACATGATCCTCGTTGACCGAAAAACTCAATGCACATTCCCATCTCGCGTGGGGTCTCGAAAATAACCAGACTGAAACTTTTTATAAAAGTAGTTCGGGTCAGTGAGCTGATCAACATTGTAGTACTTTATTGCATTGGGAGAATCCTTCATTCGCAGTCGCGATGCGGTCTGTTTGGGTTTGACCATCAACATCACCCGACGTCTCTTTTGCTCGATATTTGCAATGATTTTCTCATCAACCCATAGAGAACTGAGAAACCCTTGTTTCCGGGCGAATACGAATAGTTGATGCTGTACGGCTAACGGAAATACTTTTCCGGTTGAATAGTTTTTCATCAAAGGGGCGTCTGTGCGCGACTCGGTAAGTTCAGGGTTGGTTGTTTGCTCCGAGTTGAAAAAAGGCACAGTAGTCTTCCAATGATTCCTTGGAGTCACCATGTACTCTTTCGGATACCACTCTTTTTGCCCAAGTCTTAAGACTGCTGGAATGGATCCGTCACGGATCGTCACAGATTTATTAAAAAAGGCGTCGAGGGCTTCCTTGCTTATCCAATGACGGAAGCCGAGGTTGAGCGATCGGGCGTGCTGTATTAAACAGATTTGACTGTCGAAGGAGAATCTCCTCCCTGTCACGCAGCACAACGGTGCTCGTTCATTGACATATTCTATAAGGCTCGATGGACAGGTGGTTTCCTCGAGATTATAATACAACTTGGCCTTTGGGGATCGCGCATTTTTTTCAAAAAGCGCAAGACCGTCAACTCCAGATTTCAATGGCGGGGTGCTCGCGGGTATCAGCTTGTGCGATAGACATTCCATAATGTCATTCTCTGAGAACCAAATGTTTGATTGAAACCTTTTTCGTCGCCTATACAAATCCAAAATTGATTCATTGCTTAATTTCCATCCAGAAAACAAGTCAATGGGTGGGTTCTTTTCCGAACACGAATAAAGGCTTTTCCTGGAAATCAAAGTATCTGCAGCGGACGGTGCATGGTGGGTCTTTTCGCCATAACCATTAGAGATTTCGAGCCGAATTTCCGCGTAAAGCTGCCGATTCAACCTTGCGAATTTCAATGCCCGAAGCATGAATACTTGAGTAAAAGTTGAGAATGACGCCATTTGTGTCCCTATTCATCGATCTCGAAGAGAAGAATATATCGAAAGGACATCAACTGCTGTCCAGTAGGCCTGTTCAACGATTTATACTATCGGAGCGAAAGGCTAAATGTTTTACAGAACGACGCCGCCTTAGTATCGGGAAAAGTGTTCCCAAAAACAGATTTGATCGGGCATAATTCTTTTTTGATGTCTCGCAAGCGGCATATGAAAGTATTTATGTCTTCAGTATGGAAATGTTCAGTGTTGGGGGAAAATGACAGCAAGGAAAGTGGAGGAGGGGATGCATTTTTTGGAGTGACGTTTTGCTGGATGAATGCCACTCTGGCTTCATCATACACAATGTGGTGACGGAGGCAATACATCGCTTTTTCGAGTTTCGACGCATATTCCATGAGGAAGTCTGCAAAGCTTTTCTTCTCCGAGAAGCCATTGCGATGATAATGCCGTACGAGACGTTGCATACCCTCGGGGAAGTGTTTGAATTGCTCCATTTTCTCCATCGAAAGATAGGCGTCGTAGATGCGGAGGATAACGTCCTCAAGAGATCCGTACAATCGAATCCATTCGAGTGCTCGTTGGAAACTCACCCCACGAAGGGAACATGCATAGTCTGAACCACCAAGCACACTCGCTGCGTGCACAAGACGATTGTCGCCCACAGGTACACCCATCGAGGCCATTATGTTCTTCCGCTGTACGACTTCGACAGATTTGCTGCTTTTCTGCAACTTCTGCAGGAGTACATCGCATCCAAAGATAAGACTATCGATGTCTAGTGAAAGAACTGCGTCAATGTGCTTCCGCTGGGAGAGGTAAGCGAGCTGTGCATCAGCTTCGAAGGGGGCGACGATGCATTTGCTACCATATTTTTCAAGCTGACGAGCAACGGAATGCGTGATGCTCGGCGGAATAGTAAAATTTGCCGAGGTGCCGTAGTATTTCTTAGTATTGTAGTGTTCCACCTTGTTCAATAAAGCACTTTTCGATCTATTTTTCAAGAGAACACGCTGCCCGTCGAAAACAAAAATCGATTCGACATCGTCCGGGATAGCACTTGTGCACAAATTGCACGCGGTTTGAACTAGTTTGTCTATTGAACTGTCTTGTCTCCAAAAGTACATTGCTTTGTAAATATATTGTGTGGCGTCTATCCCAATACGAAGAGTTTTGCGCACATGTGGAACTTCTGAGACTTGCTGTGTGCGTATGAGAGGTTGAATAAACTGGCGAAAACCTGATACTGTCATAGTAGATGCGTAATAGTCCTGTGAAACGAAGAAAACAACAACAATAAGATTCCATATAGTGCAAAAGTAGAGCCGTCAGTAGGACAGAGACAATAAACATACTGTCAATAGTTGCTTTTGGTCGGTTCACAATGTGTAGGCGGTCAAAGAGTTTATCAAAGATGAATAATTTCATCCACCTCTTCTTCTCCGGGGCTTTGAACAGGGTCTTTACCGACAGCCTTCTGGGTCTCGAAGCATGTATCCAGCGTTTCTTCCAGTGCCTTTTCTGTTTGTGCAGCCTCCTCTGCATCGCTCTGCCTCCCCACGTGGGCACCTCGATTTCCTCTCCTCGCTCTTCTGCTTCGGAGATGCCGACCACCTGGAACTGCGTTTGCCATAATATCACGAGCGAACTTTTCCTTCTCTGTCAATTCAACATTCTCTGTTTGCCATACAGTTTTCGAATGATCAAGGTGGGGAGATCTTTCCGGTGAACCTGAAAGATCCTCACTGCTCGCGATGTGATCAAATTGGTCAGGTTGGCTTTCGACTGATACTTCTGGAGTTGTAGGCTTTATCGATGCCTTGCCCCATTTTGCTGGACCCGTACTGATAATAAGTTCTTCATTCAATTTGCCTACAAGATCATGGATCTTATTTTCATTGGACTCCTCTATCTCGTACGCGTGGAACCGAAGGGATCCGGTTTCAGCCTCCTCTGGTCGAAGTATGCTTTCATCATAGAGAGCTGCTCCATCTTGCACTGCCTCATGAGCAAATTCTTCCAAGGAAGTGAAGTCAGTACAGGAATCCTCAAAACCACATGAGCCATCGAGTGGAAAGAGGGATATCAGATCCTCAGTTTTTTCCAGTAGCATCAGAGTCTCGCTGCAGCGTTGCAGAAGGGTCAAATTATCAGTTTTCCCCAATTCGTCGACCATGTGCGTACAACTCGCTGCGAGATCAGGCTCACGAGCAACGATCTTACAGCATGCAGTGAGTATCCAACACTTTGTTTCGGGATCTATCGTCGGACTTTGGATGATATCAGATAAGCGCTCCAAAACTGCTTTGGTAGACATCTCCTCGTTAAGAAATCCATACTCCCCAATGATCCATGCGGCCACTTGAACTATCGAATCAGTTGGGGATGGTTCGTTGAGGATTTCATGCAAAGTAGTGACGGCGTACAACCGTATGTCATCTTCCGGTGTTTCATTTTCCTCAGGAACGCACTCGGCAACGAGTTTCAAAGTTCCTTGAATCATATCTTGTGAAATGTACCTCGATCCTGTCTGAAAGATTGCAATCATTGAGTCCAAAAACCAGAATTCGTCTGGATAGAATTTTTCTATAATTCGGTGCAATTGTTCGATAAGATTTTCTTCCAGGGCTTCATCCTGCGCCCCTTGCAGAAAGCCTATGAGTTTCTCGGTGATAACTTCAACGTTGTTAAAGTTTGTCATGGCGCCAAGAAGCTGTATAACCTTTTTTCGTATGATCGCATCATCTTCCTCAAGAAATTCCAGAAGTGCATTGAGATGAGGCACGGCGTAGTTGCTGTCAGTGGTAACGATGAGCGCGAGTGACTTAATGCCAATGAGCTTCAAGTTGGCAAATTCGCTTGAAAGAAATCTTGAGATATACGTGCTCGCCTCATCAAGCAGGTCTTTAGGAGCATTTATGACGCAAATTGTTCGAATCACTTCGTAAATAACGGCATACCCGATGTTCAAATCTATATCACTTCGCTTCATAACCTCTTTGAATATTTCAATGCACTCACTTAATTGTGAGTTATCTGCCTTGAGAATCTTACGCAGTATCCGTAAGACTAAGATCTGTGTCCAAGGCGCTGGAATTCGGTGGTAATCGTAATTTCGTGTGAGCCGATGTTCAATAATCTGGCGAAGAATTGCAATGATACTGGGAACGGTATCAATGTGCTCCAATGGGTTGTCTGCAACAACATCACACATCAGCGCAAGTGCCGCATTCATGACCTGAGGGTCATCGTCCCCAAGTCCTATTCGGTATAGCTTGTTTGGGTCAGCTGGTGCGTTGCCGGCCTGTACAAAGGAAAGGACTGTGAGGATTGCCTTTTTTCGAATGTAGGCACTTTCATGGGTTGTTAGGCGCAGAATTTCATCCATAAAGACAGAAGAGATTTCGGCCTTCGCCACCCGAGTGATCGTGTGTAAAGCAACACCAAGGTCAACATAGTTTGCACTTTTTAGATCTCGCTGTAAGTTGGAAACCATTAAATACAGCAATTCGTGTTCCGCAGATAGAAACTGCACACAGCCTAAATACCCAGCCATCTTTTCCTCAACATATGCGGATGGAATAAGCTTAATGGAGAGAATTTGGGCAAAATCCGCCGGGTAGCCTAACATTTCACAGTAAAACGCTATGATAATTACTTCGAGGGTGTCTTTTTGGGACTGATTTGGATCCTTCACCGACTTCTTCAGATGGGCGATCTCACTGCGAGCGATTTTCTCTTCTTCAAATTTTGTTTTCGCTTCCCCGACGTTCTGTATGAAGTCTAAGAAATGTTGCGATCGAGCATAGCCCTTGAACTTAACCACTTTTGACATAGTGTGCGAGGGAATACGAATTGCTCAGTAAGAAATAACAGTAGCATGACAAATGAAATGTCATTCAACTGAGAAAAGTACATTATTCCTAAAATTCGGAAAGTATACTCCATAATAGCTACACTCAACAGCTCTTTTAAGCACATTCCTTTGTTTCGAGACAAATTCGGTTTTCGCCACCCTTCAAGCCCGAGGGACTCTGTCTCTATTTCTTTGCTAAAAAGTAAACAATGAGCATTTCAGCATGAAATTTACAGCTTATAACTGTGAAGGAACAAATTTCCAAAGGATAGACTGGGAAAAGTATAAGCCGAATCGAGAAATACATGGCTACACATGTCAATCGGTAAGCTTTAGGTGGATCTACCTCATCTGCGTTCGGCCAGTCATGTACACTTCATCCCATCGATCACGTTCGTCCAAGAAGTGTTCAAAGGATCCAGTGGAGTTACTCAGTTCTACTTTAATCTTCGGATTGGCCAGAGGAACCCACATATGAAAGTTAGACTCTTCATACTTGGTGAATATCTTGATCCCGCCATTGACGTTGCTCTCTTCTTTATAAATGTCCATGACTGTACCAACGAGGCGCAGAGGTTTTGGATGGTAATCGATAGACACTGAGACAGTTGCGCCGAGGATTTGCTCTTTCGTATAACTCCATGGCCGAATACGACCGTCCTTAATGTACTCCATAGTTGTGGCACGCTCAATTCTCTCGAGAGGCAGCCTGTTAAAAAAGGCACTCGCTCTGGTGCGATAGAAATATTTTCTTACCCTTGTCATCTGTCACTCGCCAAAACCATAAAATAAGCTAGAAGATCAAGAACAGATGGGCAACAATACAAGGAGCGTTCGGATATAAAGTCACTGTGATTGCCCTGCTTAAAAGGAGGTCTAGACCCTGCTTTTGAGCCAAAGTACACAGGGGCAGTGATCACTACCCAAAACAGATGGAAGCATGAAGCAGTCCGCTACTAACTTCATGAGTGACTTTTGCAGCACAAAGTAGTCTAACCTCCAGCCCATGTTATTCTTCCGCCCAAGAATGCGATATGACCAAAATGAGTAGACAGGTGCTGCTGTGGGGTACAAAGCTCGAAATGCGTCAACCATGTCGTTCTTCTGCAGAATCTGCCGAAAGGAGTCCCTTTCCATCGGACTGAACCCGGCACACTTACCCATTTCTGTATAGCTTTTTTGGAAATAGCGATCATAGTCACGCTCCGCGACGTTAAGGTCGCCTGTCCAAATGACGTTCTTGTTTTTTCCTGTGCCTGTGAGATAAGTGTTTATACGTTGAAGACAACCTTCCATCTTCCTATCCCACTCTTTCACTCTATAGTCAACTCTTTTTAGTCCGTCTCCTGCGTTTGGAACATATGTGTTCACCACGACTATCGAGTCAAATTCTATAATAATGACTCGACCCTCATCGTCTATTGTGCTGGAAGAGCTTTCATCTGTAGTGAAATCCAGAGTGTAACCTAGAACTGAGTGGTGAATGGACTTTTTCACGTAGACTCGAGTTCCAGAGTATCCCTTTTTCAGACCAATGCAGTCATAGTGAGAATAACCTTCGACTTCCCCCATGCTATCAATATTTTTGACATCACGAGAAAGCTTTGTTTCTTGAAGGCAAACAATATCAGGTTTTTCTTTAGTGAAGAGTTCCATGAAATCTTTTTTGCTTTGTGAGATTGCTCGAAGCCCGTTGACATTCCATGTGATGACTTTCGTCATTGTTGCTTCGTCAAAGTCGCTATCCTTAGTTAGCCTGATAAAGTCTGAAGTTTGGGATTCTATAGACTCCTTTGTGGGGGTGGGAACATCGATTCGGGAACCCTGGTCTCTTCTTCGCTTCATTGTTGACATCTTTTTATGACAGCGTCAAGTTATACGTTTTCGGAAAGTATTGGCACAGATTCGTTAAAATAAGAAGAAAATGACATGACCAACACGAGCACAAGAATTCACTTAAGTATCAATCAACTGAATCCATGCGAAGTGAATGAAATACACGCAAACAAATCTACATAACACAGAGCACTTTGAAGTATTATTGTTCATCCATAAACTCCGAGATCGCGCTCATTGACGGGCGTCGACTGTGCTCGACAACAAGAGGGCTTGTATGTCCGACAATTTGCCTATATTCACCCCCAAGAGCCCACATAATCTGATCCCACAATGGTTCACGTCTGCACACGGGAGGCTCGGGAGGGAAAACAGCATCTACCCTTTGAATGTCATGTCCCTGGGTTTCACATCGCTTGCTTCGAAGATCATCGAGCTCTTCCAGTGTAGGGAAGTTGGGATTTTTCTTTCGGAAAAGATCGTATATTCGCTGTGATATGCGTTGTTTTGCCTCAATGTATGGATCAATTGTCTTGGTAGTTTTCTTTTCTTTCTCAATATCTGACTTTGCCAATGTGGTTTTTCTCGACACTTCCTCGGTGCCTTCCTTGACATCACTCACTGATTTTGCCTTGCACTCGTTATCAGATTCCATCCCTTCGAAAGGACGGAAAAAAGAAGAAGATACTGAAACTGGAAACCATAAACCATCTTCTATTTCAGCTTGCAGATTATGGGCAGACCAATACATAGCTCCCCAGTAAACCCGAACATTTTTCCTTGGTTGACCTATGACCTTTGCTGCAAGTTTTGGAAGCGCTTCAACACGGCTATAATAAAGAGGTTCTGTGCCGCATTGCTCCGATTGTGGAATTATTTCTGTATAAATCTTGGTCGAGCCCGAAGCTTTCCTAGTGTAGGGCTGAATAACCTTTTTGCCCTGCATATCAGTATTGTGAAGTGTCACGCCAGGAGGATTCGGAATATCATTTTTGCTAATCACGCCTGTATGAAGCACTGATATGAAAGCACTTGGTGGCATGGTTATCTCAACGTGATAAGGTCCACCTTGGAGTATTTCATGCCCCCAGAAAACCTCCGGGAATATGGGGTTACCTTTGGTAATGGTTGTATTGTAAGGAAGATCAAGAACGACACCTGTAACAATGTTGTTCTCATTCTCCACAATCATGACAACCCTTCGATCAAGGAAAGAATTTGCGATAGGATGCGATAGAAGAACTGTACCTGGACTAAGCGAGGGCATAGCTTGGATCTTTGCTTGATATTTTTCGGGTTTACTCTCAAACTGGCTCTGAAATTTTCGAATAGCTGAGCTAACAATCATAGGAGTGTTGAGTCGTTCAACTGAGGATGCAAGCGATTTCATCGAGTTTAGTACCTCGAACGCTGCTGTAATTTCTTCGTTGTTACGGATTCTTTTACAGCGAAACTCTTTTCTAACGCGCTGTACATAAGAACCGATATCGGGTTGATATAGTATTGAATCTCCTGTACCAAGGACTTTCTGAATAACTGGATTCGTTAGTGGTGAAAAGAACTTTAAGTGTGGCTTCGCGTCGAAGCGTTTTGCCTCTTTCAATACAGCTCGGTAAAGAGTGCACATAAGTGGAAGAGAAAGCTGAACGTCTCGCTTGATCGGATTTACTGAAGTGATGGACCTCATTAGACTATTTTTAAAAGAAATGTAGTGTCAGAATTAACTTGTAGCATCTGGAACGAATTCTTCAGCTGAAAACCAAGAAAGTGGATCACGCATCTTTACGACGGTTTCATCAAGGTGATTAGGGTTCACCTCTATGCGCATATATTATCAAGTATTCGTGGAGAAGAAAAATTCTCAAGTCATGCAGCTAGGCGCGGAAAACGACTTTTTTCTAATACTACAGCGCATTTATAAAGTATGTCGGTATGTTCGGTAATTCATCCGCAGTAATGTGTTAATATCTTCTTTCAGTGCATCGTGCTCTGCCGAACGTAGGAAAGTGGATTTCATCCGGTAGAACGTTGTTAGTTAGACAAAACACCCGTTTTGTTCCAACTTTCTTATTGTGTAAACACTTTTACTGCTCAATATTTCTCTACAGACTATGGATCCTTCGCAAACTTTAGATTTCTTAAGGCTCTGCTTGCAAGAACAACTCCACTTGTTTATTCACCTTCCTCACGAAGAACTTCAAGGTCCCAAACTAGCAGATGAGTTCTTGCTAAATTTTGCTGCTAAAGATTTCTCCGTTCACTCAATACAACTGAACTCGAAATCTACTATAAAAGACTTAATTCATTGTATTAAGAGCACCTCTAAGAGTCGCCTTTCGAGTGTGAAAGACGCTAACTTGGAAAAGACAGAACCACCCTCGGGCATGATAGAATCTATTTATGAAGAGCATTCCCAAACAGACGAATTTATAGATGATCAGGGAGAAGCGTATGATAGCCAAGACGTTTTATCGACAACATCACTCGGCTTTTCTCAAAACCAAAGCTCCGAAAATGAGGAGAAAAATACCATTGTCTTACGAGATTCTGCTGCACTTCCCAATTTGTTCATTATATGTGGAATAGAAGACGTGGGGATTGAGATTCAAAGCGCCCTTGTAGACTTTATTCAGAGTCGTACCATTGGCAATGCATCGCAAGGAAACCTTTGGCATGGTGACTCCAAGTTTCCGTTTTCAATATGTTGTTTGCTGAAGAACGGTTCGGACTCATCAGCGGACCCATGGGTCTTAAATCAGGCTGTATCTGCTAGTGTCGATCAGTTAAGCCCTCGTATGTACGACTTTAATCTAGGTCGAATTGCGTTGCCCCTTCGAAAGTGCTTCTTCGCGACACTTTTCTTTTCGAATGAATGGTTAAGTTGTTGGGAGAACCATAAAGAACGCATACCCGGTAGTCCCATACACAGTGCGGAAAGCGTTTTTGGATTTCCAAAACATGAAGGAAGCCTGCAGGACGACATTTCACAGGTAAATGTCTCTACCAATATCGATCGGTATCTCACCAAGATGCTAAGCTGTATCCGATTAAAAGTTTCTCCCCCTGGTTCTCCTTCTCCATTTTCGAATTTTCTTTGCCCGATGAAATTTCAGAGAGAAAGTAGCGAATCAATCAAAACTTTCTATCTCACTGACGAACAGTGGGTAATTTACGCGGCTCAACTCTTCGCATTCATGGGACGACGTCAGTTTGTCACAGTATGTGACGTGCAAGTGATGCTGTTGCATTGTATGGTTCACAAAATTTCCCATATCCTGACTGCCCACGCCGGCTTTTCCAAGAGAACTGACCTGCGAGGGCACTTGGATAGCTCGGGAGTTGGAGAGGACGCTCTAGCTGTCTACAGACACCCTTCTTTCGCACTGTTTCCAGACTCACATCTCTTTGAGTCAAGCAATTTGGACGCCCTCTATACTATTCAATCCGCTTACTTAGCGAAAGACTCAATGGTGACACCGTTCTACGAGAGCTTGCATAATGTCCCTTTCAGCTACAGTGCACTCCCAGTGGATCTATGCTACCAAGTTTGGCTAATATCATCTGCGCTCCAAAAAATAAAACCCCCTGCCTGAGTCGTATGCGGTAATATCAAATGTACGTAGTTGAAGGCTTTGAAAGGTTTCTATTTTTGATGCTCCCTTCGCGATAGCTGCGAAAATCTCTTTTACAGTGCCTTTGGGGGAAATTTTGACTTCCAAGTTACGTATTTTCTTCCAATTCACATTTTACAGATATGACTTGGCTTTCAGATTGAGATCTAATTTTTGTGAGTATAACGTGCCCAAGTGTCACATTGGCGTAAACAGATCATGAATCCACCGGAATCGAGCATCGATGCACACCTCTATCTGGGTGATATCCATAGGCTTGCAAAGTTCGATCTTGAGTGCCTGCTCAAATCCACTGAAGTAGAAACACCGAAAATTTTCATTATCGAACCATCGATCGATCGATTTCTTTTTCTGGGCAAAGCTCTCGACAAGGCTATAATATCACGCTATTGTGTTCAAAAAGTTCTTCCACTTGATCAAGCAACAACTCTCAAGGAAGAAACAGCCTGTCACTACTTCTTCATTTTGCGCCCAAAGGTCTCAACGTGCTTAACTCTGCGCTTACTGTTGGAAAAATCCCCGAAGCTTGTCCACCGAGAAACTACATTTCTGCATATTTGCTTTGTACCTTATCCAACAATCAGCTGTATGGAGGCACTCCGCACAAGCACTGCACGGCTCCTTGACATTCAGCGTACTCAGCTTGCATGCCTCGACATTGACTTTCTGCCTGTAGATGATGGCTTACTTACCATGGAAATCTCTACGTGCTACCATGACCTATTTGTTGTCAAAGATGCAACAAGTATCAAAGTAATAGCACGGGCACTATTGAAGCTCCAAGCAGTACATCTCGGAAGGTTTCACAACATCACTGCCCATGGAGAAATATCGTGCAATATTTTACGAGCAATGCAAGCGTTGCATCATTCTTTTTTGGATGACTGCCAAGAAACAGAAACTGTATGGTTTGATCGAGACGATAGTTTTCTACTCGACTCACTTTTGATTGTCGACCGTACTCTCGACCCTGTGAGTCCTCTCCTATCTCAAAAGACATACGAGGGCTTAGTCGATGCGGTCTTTGAGATCAACATGGGGGGCGTTGAATTGCCACATCACATGAAAGACCCCAAAGGCTCCCCCTACGGTATTCTGTCACTGTGGAATCACGATGACATAATCAACGATTCACTCCGATATCTCAGCTTCGGGGATGCTGGAAAGTTTTTGAACTCAATCGCATGCGAAATTCAAAACGAGTATAACGACAGACATGACATTCAAGATGTATCGGAACTTCGCAATTTTGTGAAAAACTTACCAGCGACGCAGAGAAGACATCGATTGTCCACCTTGCATGCCGCAATATTCGAAACGCTGGCGATGGAAATCCGTCAAAAGGGCCTCCATCGTCACTTCGATATAGAGACGATGATCGCCTACAATGAAATTGAGAAAGGGGAATGCCTGGGGTACCTCAATGAGTGCATACATCGACGCTTTCCGCTTGTCCACGTTTTTCGCATTATCCTTCTAGTGCACGACTGCTCTTCTTTCTGGAATGCGCAACTTTGGAAAAAGCTCAAAGAAACACTCGTTGGAGCTTACGGCGCTTTCGAAGTCATTCGGTGCGTCGAGGCAATCGAGAAATCGCGGTGGTTTTTCAGTGAACGAAAGGGATCTCTATGGAAGGAGTGGAAAAAGCAGCTCACAAAACCAACAGGTGATGGTATCGCAGACGAAGAAAGTTCACACGAAGGTGTCCATTTCCAGTCAATGATTACATATGCGTTGGAAGAGTATATATTGCATACCGTGTGTGGGAAGCCTTCGCGACACACGTTCGACTCCCTGACCGATGCACATTCTCAAGTTCGCACCGATAAATGCGTTGACGATAAACACAAAGTACGAGTTTTTATGCTTTGCGTTGTTGGAGGAACCAGTCTTGCAGAGATTGAATCCATTCGTATGTTTGAGCGAGATTTCAACCAAGAGAGTGCGGTGAAAATCCGTATTTTGGTTTTCACGACTAATTTGGTGAATGGGAAGAAGTTTGTTCAAACTATTCTTGGCGATGAAGTGAGTTGAAAACCCCTTTTCTGCAAAGAATTCTATATGGAAGACAGCCGCTGACTGGAGTTCCACATGAGCCAATCCCGTCAGATCCAGGACGAATGGACTGCTGTGCGTATTCGCGACGGCGTTTTATCCACCGCTGACACAGGATGAATAATTCGTTTTTTACAACGTTTACTTGTCATTGAATCCATATCCTTAAATGATTTTTTGTCTTTCGCTGTGATTTATCCACCCTTTTCCGCGTGGGCAAGGGCCTTCTCTCGGATGCAACGTGCATGGAGCTTCGCATTGCCGGATTGGGTGACAAGGACAAGCATATTTTCCAGGATGTCGCTGGCGATTTCTTCCCTTTGGTTGACTGGCCTTGGCGTGGAGACCGACAAAATTGGCAATATGCACGGGATTTGATGGTACTCGGAGTTGACAGCGAATGGCTCTCAGGATTTATCATTTCCGCCAGCGTAGGTACGGTCTTTTGAGTTGTTCGACGCCGTGCTCAATACCTTCATCGAGCTGCCTGGCCTGCCCGAGGGACTACAGATTCTCCATCTGTCCAGCAGTCACATTTTGGGTTCACTCTGCCTGATGAGCCGAGCATCGACGCTGGAGAATTTCTCAGTGGACTGGAACGGTTTCCAGGGAATTATCCGCCTGGACAAGAGGGCTTTTGTGTGTTGGACGTTAGGCATAATTTTCTTGTGGGTTCGTTCGACCTCATACATCTCCCGACACGACTGTAAATTCTCGCTAGTTCAAAAAGTAGCTTCCATGGAACGCTTTACCTCTCCGCGCTTCCCAGTGCAATCAAGCGAGCCTACCAGCAGGAGAACAGCTTTTCTAGTTCGGTACAACTGGACAACCTCCCCGCTAGCGTTCTGGAAATGCACCTCAGCCAGAAAACCTTCACCGAAAGCGTAGATTTGACAAGACTCCCTGATCATATCGAGACGCTTTGCCTGGCAGAAAGAAGCGGTGAAATTAATCTCGGCAACTTCCCATAAAGCCTGTTGATTTAAGATCTCCACACCGATTGATTTACGGTTGGCCCGATGGCTCGTCGATTCTCTGTTTTGGACAGAAAAAGAATCAATGTTCAATGAATCATGGATCTCACTCGATTGCCGGATAGATTACGATTTACTTCCGGAAAATTGCACAAAACGTTTTTCACCCTTTTTCTTATATGGAACAGACTATTAAATATACAGAATAATAATATATAACAATTTGTCCATCAATGCTTGTTGTGAGAGAGGCTTTTTCACGTCTGCCAAGCGAGGAATCGGCATCTTTCAGTGATACGAAAGGGAATAGTATTTTTCTAGAAACTAGACAGGTCAAATAGTATGTGATAATACCGTGCGTGGCAGTGCCATTTGAGCGCTATTTTACTCATCGTAAAGTGCACATTGTAAAAATATAAAAAGTAAAACGAGAGGCATAAATGGCACTGGATTTGAGCGGAACGGCTGACCTTATCTCACAATAAGCACTTCTTCTTTTCACGGCGATGCAGTAAAAATGGAAAATCCGCAGTCTCTGTCGAAAAACTGAAACGCATTGAGGAGTGAAATTCGCTCGCTTCACCGTAGTAAAACCCAAGCATGTGCTCGCAGAGAAGGCCATAACTTCTCAAGGTGGCTGACTGTGCAGAAACATAAATCGTGCCGAATATAAAAGAGGAGAGAAAAGGTTCCATACGAGTCTTAGTGTGTGCCGAAAATTGCAGCACCTTGAGTCGGCGTGAGGCAAATTCGTATTTCCGGGGTATGCAGGTGGCATGCTGGGTCTTCTTGTTGATCGAGTAAATGCACCTCATCTATCTCCATTGCCAAGTTCAAGCTCTTCCTGGCTTGATATTTCACGGGAAAATGAGATGGTAAGTCAGCTTCGGGTTCATTCTGAACATTCTCAAGGAAAGCGTTCACGCCCACATTCCCAAAGAGAAAGGAGTCTGTTGCTTCGCGGAAATATTTGAGCCTTGTCTCAACAGTAGCGCATTGTAAGTTTTGCTGGAATGCGTGCCCTGTTGCCTGCGATATATGACTTGCACAGATTGGACACTCTTCATACCGCTGGTATGATTCGACGAGATGGCGACATGGGAAACATGCCAAAAATGGCACGCTGAAGTGAACCTCTCCATCCGAGTTACTCAATGGATCTTGAACGTATACTCGCATTGAGGGCCCAGTCTCGTAGCACTTCCTTTCGATTTGACTTATGAGTAGGCCCTCTTTGGATTTCAGCGCACTGTTTTCATATTCGAGCATTTGTAGAGCCGATTTGCTCTGCTGCAGTAAAAGTGGTAAAACGAGTGACTCATTATGTGCGGAAATATTCCTCCAGACGTCACTAGGTGGGATCTTATCAAGCATACTTCGAATGAGCACAGAAACGAATTTTGTGGTTATCACTTTGAAGCTATTCCTGACGAGATTTTTCCATGGGTCGAGCTGCATCGATACTGCCCCAAACCCTTGGAGTCGTAATTCCTTGGAAATGTCACTTATCCAATTTGCCAGGCGATTGAATTTGTGCAGCTGAGGCAACGTGTGCAATTTCCCATCGAATGCTAATTGGGGTTGGGCATCGACGGAGGATACAAACGTGCAGAAAGTATTGAGCTCTGTAGAAAGCGCTGTTCCGTTGATCGTATGGAAGACTGCAAGTATAGCATCAAGGGTTTCCCCAAGTTGTTGAAGCCGAAGACAGAACCCATCAACCACACAATTATCCGGGTGAGAACTCGGCTCTTTCCATACTACCTCTACATGCCTTTGGAGGATAATAAGTGCCTCGTGTGACTTGTCACGCAGAGCGAGGCTGAGAGCATGTGCGCCAACATACGGAATCTTCTCAAGCCTGGACGCACCATTTTGTTCTGTTATAAGCCTGTTGTCCAGCAATGCTCGCACCAGCCGGTATGCGCTGATCGGATGACTTTCCACTAGAGTGTCCATGGCGGCCTGATCTAAGTTTGCGTAGAACACTTTTAAAAAATTCGAATGCAGGCGACTTGCTGAATCTCGTGAGGTCTGCATATGCAATGCCTTAAGCAGACCCCATTTTTCCACAAAAGTGTTACATGAAAGCCTTGCGAGGGACAGCGCACCCTGCAGATAGCCGTCGAGGCATTTGTTGTCGTGCTGAAGCTTCATGAGGATCGTATGGCACTCCGGAAAGAATTTCCAGAACAGCGAGGCCGTCTTTTCAGCATTCACTTCGAGAAGCCTGCTACTACAGTGCATCAAAACAATCTTGAGTGCCTCTTTGCTATTCAAAGAATCTGCACTGCGTATTATCGCTGAAATGAACCGAAAAAGCACACTTCCTCCATCTGTAAACTTGGAGGAGAGTGACCACTGAAGGGTTTGAAGCCCTCCGCTTCGCATAAAGTGCAATCCAGTGAAAAGGTAGTTGAACTCAGCTTGAATGCCCTGTGGGAGGCTTAGTAACAGAGACGCGTTTTCTTCAGCTCGAGGCCACCGAATAAAATAGTTCAACAGTTCCCATTCATGGTATTTCTTGATGGTTTGGAAGGATTCCGAATTTTTTATATGGTGAAATAAGAAACTTGCTTGACAAAGGCTCGGCGTGCACTGGGCTGACGATCGACCATCCACCAGATTATTCAGCGTCTTTCGCAAGATACGCTCAACGCTGTTCATCTCATTATCATAGATTGTCTGTGGATAAGACGGGCTATACGCTGCCCGCTTGGAGAAGAGTTCATGCAATTCTTCGGCGTCCACAGTGAGCTGCTCGTATAATTTCAAAATCTGAAATACGGTGAAAATGACATTTTCTTCACTATTCTCGACCACCAAAAGGCCGTCATGTACATACTTGAGACGGTGCATGTGCCAGACAATTCGATCAATCACCGATGGAGAATACCCTGGAAATGATCCATCAAATGATTCCTCGATTCGTAGAAGATATTTGGTTAGTTTTTTCCGTTCTACACAATGGAGGAGCAAAACATCAAAAAGCGCGAGAAATTTTGCCGCGTCAACTTGAAGGAGTTGCATACCAAAATTGATCTCTAAAAGGTGGGAAGTCATTTCTACCTTGAGATCGTTTTGCACGGAAGCCTCGAGCGGCGTCGAAGATCCAAAAGTCTTCCCGAGGGAAAGTAAAAGCATATACTCCATCATTGTATGGAGCGCTTCATTTGTGCCAATCGTTCGAAGCTTTCGCAGTGGGCCTCGGAAGTCACTGAATTGGTAATTGTGGTGCGTGCAGAGTACTATATACAGATCGAATTCAAGTGCTTTCCGTAGTGTATAGCCAAAGTCTCCAGTGAGGTTTGCAAGGCAAAGCTCTAGGCGATAGAGACGCCCTGCAAGGAACATATTCATCAGCTTATCAGTACTAGAAGGGCTGACAAGCAGACAGACTTTCTCAAGCGGGAGAAATTCGTCGAATCGACCAGAAAATCGTTCACAGAGCAAATCAGTGAGAGACTGAGGCAGCGTATCTACCCTTCCTTCGCACACGAGAAATTCGAGAGTGAATATGAAAATATCCTCGAGTCGAAACGCTTTGAAAAGGTTGAAGAGTTGGACAATCAGGTGGCCGTTGGGCCTGCACGTGAGGTAGAAATCTACAAGCTCTTGGACAGGTCGAAAGAAATGGACCTCCCGAGAAGAAACCCCCCGAACAACGCATGCTTGCGGACTGCGTTGGTATTGGGCCTCTTCGAATCGTAATCTTCGCAAAATATGAGACTCGATTAAATAGGACGAGGTTGACTGATTGAGTGATGTGGCAGTCAAACATTCTCCGCCTGATATTTGCAATCGAACATGGTGGACGACCGGCAAATTACCTATAAAAATATCATATTCGTGGCTCTGTACGACGTAATTCCATCGATTGCTACGTCTGTTTTGTATTTTGTTGATAGCGGTTGGGGATGTGAAGGAGCTGATACGCCGAGTGACCACATCAAGCACAAGGATTTCGCTTCTCATCAGGTTCATAGCGACCAGCGTGAAAGAGTCGACCCAATGAAGCAGGTCAATCGAGCAATCAAGTTTTTTTTCGAAAAGCATGGCGACTTGAGGAGGTTCTACGACAAATATTTTGAGTGTTTCACCAACATTAGTGCACAAAAAGACTCTTGAAGAGAATGACTTGGCGGCACTTAAAAAAGGCATAGGTTTGGCCCATGAGAAGTGGACATTCTCCAATTGTGATTTGTCGAGAATCTCAAGGTGTGAAAAGTTTTCGCAGTGACACGTTTCACGATCCATACGGATACGAATAAGGGCAATCGCTTGTTCAGTCAAGATGCTGAGTAGCATTTCCAGCTCTCCGTGGGTCTGTTTAGTGTCGCTGGGTTGTTCTTGAGAGACCATCACATGTGAAAAATCCGCACATGCAGATATATTGCTGACTCGCAAGCCTTTCTGACATATACAAAAAGATAGCGACGTCAGCACCGTTGATCCATCAACACACGATGAGGTAAGAACAATTCCATCATCGATGACGAGAATAAGCACGATTGACTCCCTCTCCGGATAGCAAACGTGTCGAATATGCTTCGGTACCATCTTTGGTAGCTTTTTCATGCAGATCATTTTCATGTGTGTGTCTATTTCCCAGAACTCGAGTCGCATGGTATCGTCGAGTATAAGAAGACAGCTCTCACGGACTTCAGCGAGATAGGTTATGCGACGACTGCGGCTAGCATGGAAGCAGTCTAGATAGACACCATTCGCATCAAGCATAATGATCGCCCCATCGGATGTCCCCACAAAGAGTTTGCCAGAGTGAATACTCGCATAGAATGCGGAAATTTCTTTCGTTTTTCGACGAGCGCTTTCCACAGCTCGTAGAAGGTGAAAGCAATTTATCGTAAAAGGAGTTCCGACGATTGTCTGGGGATCATTTTCGGCTTCAATTGGAAAATTCGCATCGATCTTTTCAGGGATGGGATCAGTGTACGAATCAATTGTGACCACGTCAAAGAGTTCTTCACGTTTCATACACAAACTGAACCCACACAGACATGAATAAATGTAAAAAAAACAGCTTGTCAAAGTACACTGAAGTGACGGCCGAATAATAATAGACGAAATTTTGCCAATTGCTCTCATCGAAGTTTTTCGATTATCGACATCCCACCAGTTATTTACCAGAGAAAACTTCACTGTTCATACAACCGAAGAATCAACCGATATTTTCACTCCATTGGGTGTTGAGCCATCATGTTCCAGGTCTATGCGCACTAAAATATACAGGCGTTGTAAAGCTTCTTTCAGCGTCACCTGCAAATCTACGCTGTCTTCACCCCAAGAAAGCTCCAAAAGGTTTCGAATTTCATTCACATCTGACTTCCAGAGATGGGAATGTGTCGAGTCAACGAAGTAATTTAACAGCATGTTGGCCACTTGGGCCCGTAGTCGAGGGTACATTTCCCATCGCAAGGAGCCAAACATGAGAGACAACGCCTTTTCATGGACTGGCGTTTCCTTAACACTAAGGATGACTGGCATTATCTGAAAAAGCTCGAGGGATTTATGAATACTTTGCCCAAAGTATCTCATCGCATAGGAAACTTCTATGAAAAGTGAATCTCCATAATTCGGAGCCTTGTTGGTCGTTACGTGCAATCCCACCCAAGTTTTAATGGTTGATGATATAATGCGATAGTTTTTCCTGTTCTCACGCATCAATTCGAGCAACACTCGACATAATCGGTCAAAATTCTCCTTTCCATCTTCAGTGAATCCAAGCAGCAGCTTTTTGGCTTCCTTCGTCACATGCGCACTGAGGCTCGAAAAACTTGTTGTGAGTCCTTCCACCGCACATTTGAAGTGCGTCTCGTTTAAGGACGCCAAGTATGGCTGAAATGACGACAGCACGTAATGAGATGATAGATCGGAATTTTGTGGATCTTTGAGGAAGAATTCCCATATGTTTTCTGAGATGTCAAATTCTTGTTTAAAATTGACTTCCTGTATTCCATCAGCAAGTTGAATAATCGAGACAAGACTTTCCTGTGCGACACAACGCACCGCATCAATTTTGCTCAAGAGCTGTGTCAGTAATTTCCCGAAGGCGATTGGGAAAAGTAAAACAAAGGTTTCGTAGCGCTTCTGTTCGGAGCACTTCAGCATGATTTGATTCACAGCGCTGGACGCTGCGTTGCGGACGATATACCCTATTTCGCCCCGATAATCCACATCGTATGCTCGAAACCCGGAAAGTATGGTCTCAATAAGCTGCACGAAATGGATTTCACTGATCTGTCTTTCACATTGACCGGCCACCCATGCAAGTGCCTCAATCGCAAGCTTGCGGGCTTCGATATCTGTTGTGGCACACTTCCCCTCAATTAACGAAACGAGTAATTCGGTAGATTTATTCTGATACTTTAAAAGGAAAGATGGTGGTAAGCAGCTCAGGAGTTTTAGTTGACCTCGAAGGTGTGTTGGCATTCGATTTTTTTTCATTTTCAACAGCAAGTTCCTCATAAATTCAGATCGGTATTTTTCATCTTGCGTGGAACTAAAGACATGACTAAGGAAACTTCCTAATGCTTTTGACGACGCATCCGTGATCTTTTCGTTATATGATTCCAGGAGCACCAAAAGCGCCGCGACATATGTTTGTCTCACATCACCATCTTTTGACGGACTAGTGAGATCTTCGTACACCTGAAAATCCTTCTGGCTGAGTGTCCCTATAATTTCGACAAGGTTACACATTGCGTTGCAATAGTCTACCGGACGATTTCGTGGTGAACTCACAAAAGGGGCTACCTTCGGTATGACATTCATTATATTCGCCCGAACGTGGGTATTTTCTCTCGAGGAAATCAAAATGTTCCCAGTGTCAACTTCACTTGCGCAGATCTCTGCTAAAGCCAGCAATGAGCCATGTCTTTCATCTGGTAGGCGACTCGTGCATCGCTCGAGGAGGCAGTCTATTTCATCATGTACTCCAGTGTCGATAATTCGTGTCAGCACTCCGATGGACTTTGCCGATAAAATTCGTATATCCCTGTCCCAGTGATTCACCTGACGGCGACACAACCTCTGTACAAAACTTCTCCCAAGAGATGGATCTAACACAGCCAGCTCGGATGCCACCTTGATGTACGATTGAGTGCGATTTGCCACTGCATGGAAATTCGTGGCGAGAACAACTTGAATCTCCTTGGGAGAAGCGCAATGTCTTCCGACAAGCTCCTGATACGCCGCAGACGCAGCACGGCGAACAGTGACTTCTCTATCGAAACATAACTGGAAAAGTATATCCGAACTTATGTCGGTGATAATACGATTCACAAGCTTGACAGAACAGGTACGGGCGACAGTCCACAAAAGGAAGCATGCGGCGTCTCGTACGTGTGAGCCAACCCCATTTTTAGTTTGCTTCCGGACATCGAACTGGATAGCCATCCGCATCAACTCCACCATCTGTCCAGCGTACTCGAGACCCACTTTCCGCTGTGTAAGTTCGGCAAGTGCCAATATCCCACCATGCCAGCTCTTATCATCCTCCGAGTCCAAAAAGAATCTGTATATCCTGGAAACGAGTATCAGTTGAGACAATGGTGTGAGTGATAAAGCAAGCGTACCGAGGGCTTTCGCGCACTGCAATCGAACGTCAGTGTAGGGGCTTTTGAGCATAAGAAAAAGTCGGTCTAAAATTTCACGAGTTTCAAAATGCAGTTCGCCGTCATTCTTTTTGAGCTTGCGAATGGCGAATTGTGTGAGGAGTTTCATGGCCTCCCGTGAACTTCCAGAATCACGGACATGAAGAAAGATTTCTTGGAGTATAGTGGCGTTGGACTCGAGAAACCTATCTGGGAGTTTTTTGATGAGTTTGGAGAGAAGAAGAAACACGCCAGGTGTATACGTGGCCGAGCTCTGAACCACCGGGGCAGACCACATTACAATCTCATTCACGAAATTACTCGTGTCAGCTCGCAAAGAAACAGCCACTGCGAGATCAACAGCGCATCGATAGAGGTGACTTGAGCATAAGTAGACCTTGCACAGAAGGAGAAGTACTTCCTGCAGCTTTGGGTGATAGCTGCAGAGTGGAAAAGGGAGTTTCACAAGCACTGAAAGCCATATAATCAGAATATATTCCACCTCCCACTCGTATTCGATTGACTGTGTGTCCATCAAGTGAACGATGCAATCTTGCATGGCAGGGAGCATGAGCTCTTGACTGCACGAAAAGGTCTGTCGCACCATCGCAGGAGAAGCGACTTTGCACAAAGTGTACAGAACTCGAGCAAGCGCCATCGGTATGGATCGAGGGTGCTCGCCTATCGTATAGACTTGCCTGCTTCCCGACTTTTTGAGATCGATATTTGTGGCAAGAAATGTATCTGCTTGCACTGAAAAGTTGTCCTGTCGCTTGCCTGAGAGGCATGGCATGCTATCCTGGAAAGCATCAATAAGCATACTTGAGATCTTTTCTAATTTGGATTCGATCATTTCTTCTTCTCCGTGAAAACTTTCGATATTATGGATGACTGTTGCAAAGCAGTCATTCACACCAGAATCGGGTAGCTGAACAAACGAGTTGCCATCTCGCAGGGAAGCGCAAAATTCATGTATAGTGTGTGGTAGCTCCTCAGCAAGTGCGTACAAGTCAGTTTCAGTATCGTCCATTAAGGTTTCCACTGTAATTTGTCGAATATATTCGGCAAAATTTCATTTAACAAACTTTAGAACAATGAAAAGACACCAAACAATATTTCAAACTCATCAAAACAAGCGCCCATAGTAAGAGAAAACATTTATGTATTGTTTCTATCGTATACATCTTTATGAGATTTTTTCTTTCGAAAAATCGGTAGTACTGATTCTTGCCCCAATCATTTCAGATGAACTAAGCTCGATGCAATGCAAAGTCTTTGCATCCACTTATTGGACAGATATCGATGAAATTTTCAGTTTTACGTGCTGCTAATCACTTCTGGACGCGATTCATGACACATTCTGCAGGCATCACGATTTCCAAAGTTGAATTCGGAGCACGCACAGATCCAGTCTCTTGTCCGCTTCGTGATGACTTGCCCGGCAGTGCCCTTCACTTCCGCGCAACTTCTGCACGCATTTCGAGAAAAGAAGTTAATCTCTCCGCAGTTGCACGTCCAATCACCTGGTCGGCCATTTTGTTGCTTATCACGTGAGCTTTCGCACGTGTGGCACTTATCGCGGCGACTAAAGTTGAGCTCACCACAGTGGCATATCCAATCTCCAGGCTTCCATGAGGAGTTTTTGTTTGATTTCTCACGAAACGCTTTATTCTTTCGAGCGTACTCAGAATTCGAGCCGGTTTTCTTCGAGCTCTGTTGAGGCAGTGAAATCCGTATAAGGCCCCGTCCTCCCTGCATTATCGACTTCCCGGATGAGATTCCGTACAATGGTTTTGATCCACAGTCATGGCAGGTGGGTTGTTGCGCGGGAACGAATTCACCACATGTGCAACCCCAGGAACCCTCTTGAACTTGCATAGTCGGCCGAAAGAAACCTTACACTACTAAGAAATGGCCAGAGAAGCAACGAGGGTTAAGGAGACGCCGTCAAAGAAAGATAGGCGAATCCGTAGAAAACATTTACAAAGGCGTATTGGATTTACTTTCCAATTCTCGAATGGATGCTCGAATATCTCCTCTCTCAATGAGTAGGTGAAGCATTCTCTGCATAATTACACGGGTGGAATATGTTTCATAGTAAATATCCTGATCACGAAGCGTTTCCCAAATTGACGGATCGGTAATGAGTGGGCCTCTATAAACCCGTGCGAGATCAGAATAATACTCAACGTCGTCATCCTTAAAGCCTAGTCGATCAGTGGTGAAGCAGGCAGGAAGCGAGCTGAAATGCTGAATGAACTCACCTTTATGGGTCGGCATGTCGTCTCCACACACGTCCATGACGAGTGATCGTTCTCTCGGACGATACGGTGGAAATCCATGGCGAATTTTCACCATATCGATATGAGAGCGAGCGATATTGCTTGATGAAAACTTGGACAGCTCCATCGTATCGCCAGACTTGGTTGCGTCTGTTTGGAGAATTTGCAGCGGACGGCCCTTTCGTTCCGATAATTTTCGATTTTTTGGAAATTGCACTTCTGTAAGTTCGCTTTTCTTGAAAACATAATCATTCTGCTGTTTAGTTGCCCATCCCACTAGAGAACCTGTATGACTGGTCATTTCGAAAACATACCAAAAAGAGTCATATTGATGCAATAAAATGACTCGCACATAGGATAGAGGCTAGCTAACACGTGCGATTCGAGTACTATTCACAAGCCACTAGTAAAGGCTTTGCTTGGAAAATGCAAAATAGCTACTACTGCTACTTAGTAGAACTTAGGGCTGAAGCAACCCGGGATAGATGACACCCCGGCGTAATCCGAACCCGCCGAGAAAAGAGTCCACGTTGTCATATTGTAAACTCGGACCATCGCTCTTGCGTTGCTCTTTTGCTGGTAGACGAATAGGTTGGCACTTGGCCATCGTCAAAGCAGATACAGCTAATATGGAGCTGTCGCCGCAAAGCAGCCAGAAGATATTCGGAGAGCCATGTGTGATATTGGCAAACGGGTCGATAAAGTCGTACCGCTTTTTCAGTGGGACGTAGACACTTCCAGGAGGTATGGAACACGAATAGCATATCTGAGGGGAAATCGGTCTTAAAAATACCCGATCGTTATCATCCTTGTAGCACAAGTCGTCTATCGGCCGATGCCTCAGCTTCTCTCGCATCCGCAGATAGCTATAGCGATGGAAGCAGATTTTCGACGAGAAATTTGCGTTTTTGGCAGAGTAGGCTTCTGCATGTTCAAATGGGCACTGACCAAACTGATAGCCTCGTGCACTTCTATGTGATTCTTTGAAGCTCTCTATATCAAGAGCTCTATTATTTTTGGAAGAATATACTTTCGGCGAAAATTCCGCAGCAGACGGTGCTATATTCCTTCTGTTCATATATGATATAGATTCCCGAAGAATGCAAATTTCACATCTGCAGGACACCAGAGAAGGATTTACCCCAATGACGTGCTCGATGGGTTGAACCTCGTTGAGGACAATATGATGTCGCAATATCTGGGGAGAAATATTGGGAATTTTCCTCTCCCCCGGACACTCTTCACAGCGGAAGGAGGGCGAGCTGGGTGCCAAGATGTTATTCTTGGGTGGGATTTCCTGCACTGACGGAATCGAAGCCTTCGAATCCGCTTTTTTCCAAAGCTCGCGCATGCTCCGCCAGTGGGACGGCGTTATGCTTTTGACGAAGGAACAATACACAGACTTTCCAAACATTTTCCTATTTCGATCTCCCAATTCTGCAGACCTTTCTGGAGTGAGTGCCTTCATGAGGTGGGAGATGTCTGTATTGGTCATGTGCTCGAAGCAAACTCGTCCTATTTCATCTTGCTGGAGAAGTTTGGGTGCTTTGAGCGAATATAGTGGGTGGTCACCCGCATTCCCAAGGCGTAAACCGAAATCACTGGGTTGAACCAACTTTAAGTGCTCATAATCAGCTTGGAGAATTGCACATTCATCTTGGAACATACGCCGAAGGACGTTTAATCGTTCAAGTAGATATCGTGAGGTAGTGCTTTTCGATTTTTCGAGGTCGATACAATATGTAATCTTGGCTGTAAGAGAGTCGCTGCATTTTTGAATATACGATACCATCGAGCTCCACGATCCCTTGTCTCTTTGTTGCATCGGGTTGAATAGCTGAGAATTGTCAGCGCTTTGAAGAAGCTTTGTAAGCCCACGAAAAGTGAGATCAAGAATTTGACAAAATCGATCGCCATATGTTGGGTATCGCACTTGATAATCGTCCATAGAAACACTATCGTGAAGAACGCTCAGTAGCTCTGTATGTATGATTGGTCCAGTATCCACGCGTGTTTCACAAGCATTTGACGGCCAGTAACTTTTCAATGGACTTATCCGGAAAAAAGATACTGCAGATGTGACATCACCGAAAAGTAAGGAGTGAAAAATCGGTGACGCACCCCGAAACCGAGGCAAATGCGAAGGATGGATGTTCACCAGCAGTGTGCGATGGAGCTTTTTGTCTTTTGTTGAGTCATGAATATACCGAGGAGCTGTCACGAGTTCAATGAAATTCTCCGGGAAAATGTACTTGAACGACACGACGAGCATGATATCAAAGAAACGCTGCGACGATTCGGGGTTTCGCTTGGAAGAACTCGCGCCGAGTAACGAATTAACTAGCCAACGTGGTGCACCGTCGACCTTTTTTTGAATCAGCAGAAGAGGGTCTATCAAATTGTCACAATTTGTCGAGTCTATCTCATATACTGCATCCGCAATGTTGCTGAAGGCGGTAC